>JAWZYV010003500.1:0-13058 GCA_038373885.1 Cheiracanthium punctorium | reverse complement strand
GTCATCAGTCGAAGGCCTAATGATGACGTCAAAGTTTCAGTTGTTAGGCTTCCTGTATGTAGGAGGTGTTGCTTCTACTCATTTCGAGTGGCTTATCCACTCGGCCATGGCGGGTAGAGATGGGCGGTTCGACTCATTTTACTGATTCGAATCTCGACTCACTCACTACTTCGATGATTCGAATCAGTGATTCGAATCTTGAATCAATAAAACAACTAAAGAAATTTTCCCTCTCTCTGCGCCGAAAGCCGTACTATTTAAACACCCTTCACCCATTCATCGGGTTTCTTCTCCGCTGAGTTCTCGGGCAGCTAGCATCTCTCTCTCCTTGCTCCAGTAAAACTAGTGTTTAAACTGCCCGAAATGAAAATACAGGGGAGCTTCGTATGACCCCCTGGGCCTGTAAGATGAAAAGGTTAAGTTTGGTGTCAAAGTATTCGAAATTTTATGTATCGATGGGGGTTTACGTCTAGGGGGGATCGAGAATCAATAAAAACGCGCTCCGATGGATAGTTTCCGAGATATACGTTAATTAATTATGGTAATTAGACTAATTAACCATGATTGAGGCTTAAAAGGACTGCAAACATGTAGAAATTGGCTCTGGGATGGTTTCCAGACTTTGGAGATGCCGTCGGAGGAGGCTAGTGTTTAAAATGCCCAAATTGAAAATATAGGGGAGCTTCGTATGACACCCTGGGCCTGTAAGATTAAAAGGTTAAGTTTGGTGTCAAAGCATTCGAAATTTTAAGTATCGGTGGGGTGTTGAGTCTAGGGGGGGTCGAGAATCAATAAAAACGCGCTCCGGTGGATAGGTTCCGAGATATACGTTAATTAATTATGGTAATTAGACTAATAAACCATGGAGCTGTTTTTTCTGCGATGAGAGAAGAAGAAGCTTTCCGAGAGAAAGCAGTAGCAAAAGCATCACAAGCTGGTATTGATCTCAGGATTTTCTTATCGCCGGCCTCAGAGGCGTAGCCAAGGGGGGGGGTTAGGGAGGTCATAACCCCCCCATGAGGAATTTTTTGCCATACAAAATGTATATTCTTCACTACATTATCATACACACGTATACATATATATGAGTTGCAGTAGTCATAACCCCCCCCCATGAAAAATTTCTGGCTACGCCCCTGGCCGGCCTGTATTTTTGCCATTTATCGAATTCGAGATTTCACTGAAATGAAAATGGGAATATCGGATATTTGATGTTGAAATAAAACCGATATGTCGATTTTTGGCCCAGTCCTACTGAGGGGCTGCTGCCCCCCCCCAAAAAAATGGGACCCTTTACTTAGCTTACAATTGAACTTTATCTTTAAATTTGATACCCAGCCCACCCCGAAATAAAATCCTGGCTACGACACTGTCAATAACACTAACTACGCCACTGCTTTAGACCCTATTTTGTATTTCTCTGAATTACGAAAGAAAATAAAATCATTTCCCTGAAACGAAAAACAAGTTAAAAAAAAAAAAAAAAAACGAAATCTGCTGCAATAAAGCGAAATGTTATTTTGCTTACTACAAAGTCCTTTTGTGAGAGCGCTTAATACCGCCCCTGTATCCTTCATTAAAAGTGACAAGCACAATCCTAACTTTATTTCATTCTATTTCCCTTCACATGAAAATCCGCCACCATGTAAACTTAACGTTCCGTTTTTTTTTTTTTTTTTTGAGGGTGGGGGCAGGGGGACATATATTGAAGTTAAAAGTAGAAAAGGGATGTTTCATTAAATTTTAAACAAATATTAAATCAGCCAGACAAGTTGGAAGGAGGGATTTTCTTAATTTTTTTTTCGGGGGGGGAGATTGACCCCTCTTTCCCTTAGGAAGTAACGCCTATGCCCCCCGCCAAAAGCAAACGATGTTCGACCCACTCCACACCCACAGACAGATAAAACTTTAAATAAGACCACCAACCAAGAAATGAAACACCAAAGATTCGAAAAAAAAACTTCAATTAAACTAAACATCCTTTCAACTCTTTTCGGCTCCTTTCGACTCTGAGTCGATAGAAGATTCGAAAAAAACCCTCCAATTAAACTAAACATCCTTTCAACTCTTTTCGGCTCCTTTCGACTCTGAGTCGATAGAAGATTCGAAAAACTAACGAATCTCAACGATAGTATACAATCACCGAAAGAGAGCGAAACACTGAATCAGTAAAGATTCGTTGCTGCACCAACTCAGTGACCAACTCACCCACACCCACTCATTTACTGTTTCAAATCATCTATCGACTTAGAGTCGTAAAGAGTCGAAAAGAGTCGAAAAGAGTCGTAAAGAGTCGAAAAGAGTTGAAAGAGTAAGGGAAAATCTCTGGGAACGGCGAAGGGAAAATAAGTTTTTCTTCCCTTCGCACTTGGAATGTATTTATCTTGAGGGCTTGAGATTCGAATCAGTAGAGAGTGAGTGTAAAGACTGAGCCACTCAGTACCAAGATTCGAATCACTGATTCGACTCATCGAATCATTGGCCATCTCTAGTATGTAAATAGGAGTTACTCTTCAATAAGATGTCCTTAGCACCCCTGTTAACCGTGTACCTCGACCTGCCGGTTTACAGCACGCTCTAGTTCAAACCAATACTTCCTAGATATAGAAAACCTAAACACTGCTGCGTCACTACAGCTTTCACGTCATCAGTAGGCCTCCAAACATGACGTCATCCCTCTTTTAATTTCATAAAGTAAAAATATTTAAAATTTCTGTCTCGTTTTCTCCCGCGTAACACTATTTTAATGATTTAAGGTAGAAAATTTAATATAAGGGCGAAAGACAATTTTTTAACTGTAACTAATTATGTAATGCAATATGGAAATACACTGCTCAAAACAATTACAATAAAGATATAAGCGAAATTTTTTTTTTTTTTGCCGAAAATGGAAGAAGAGAATCACAAATGCAAATTTTTCTGATTTTCAAACTGTGGAGTATGCTAATTTTGAGTTCGACGTCAAAAACGTCACTTCAGCGGCAGCGAATGAAATTGGACTTTCAACTGAATAAAAGACAATGGCGACAAGGATGATCGGCATTCAGTGACTGCTTTGTTTCGATGAGTACGATGTCTCAGCGAAGTCGCATTTTACCGATTCAGAAGCTTGGAGAGTTGTCGGTAGGTTAGAAGGGGGCCAAACTCAAGCCGAAGTAGCGCAAGCCATTGGAGTGTCACAAAGTGTGATTTCCAAGATCTGGAACCGTTTTTTGGCGACTGGAAGTGCAGGCCGAAGACCAGGGCAAGGTCGTAGACGGGCAACAACGCCCAATGAAAATCGTTATTTAGTGTTAACGGTTCGGAGACACCGGAATATGAACGCTACTCTTCTCCAACAACACCTTCGCTCGGCTACTGGCACCACGGTTTCAACTCAGACTGTCCGAAACCGGTTCCATGGTGTAGGTCTGTATGCTCGCCGACCGATGGTATGTGTTAGACTAACATCAAGGCATCGTCGTGACCGCAGGGAGTGGGCAACAGAGCATGTGAACTGGAGGAGAAATGAATGGAGCAATTTTCTTTTTTCTGACGAGTCCCGTTTTTCAGTTCATCCTGATAATAGGCGTATTTTCATCTGGAGGGACCGTGGCAGTAGGAATAATCCTGCGTTCGTGCACGAAAGTGTCAGCTTTGGCAGTGAGTGAGTGTTGGTGTAGGGTGGCATCTCCATTGACGGGCGCACAGACCTCTACATCATTCGAGATGGACCTCTGACTGGTCGCCGATATAGGGATGAGATCCTCAGACCTATTGTAGTCCCTTACGCTGCAGCAATCGGAGACGAGTTCATTTTAATGGACGATAACTGCAGGCCACATCGTGCTAACCTGGTGGAGGATTTCCTTTTTCAGGAAGGAATCGTACGAATGGAATGGCCAGCGTGTTCTCCAGACCTGAATCCAATAGAGCACGCTTGGGACGCTCTAGGAAGACGAGTTGCTGGCCGACAACTACCCCCACGAACTCTCCAAGAACTGGAAAGAGCTCTTCTGGAAGAGTGGGACAGAATACCCCAACTCGTGATTAATAGCCTCATTGACTCCATGCCTCAAAGGTGTTCAACGTTGCTGACCGTCCGTGGAAACCATACCCCCTACTGAAAATGATTTCCTTTGAAGAAAACGCATTTTCTTATTCTTTTTTTCTCATATGCACAAGTGTTTTTTTTCCATTTTTACACAAGTGCGCAATAAAAAACATTTTTTTTTCCGACCAAACATATGTAATTTATTCTCATATAACCTACTACGTCTGTCGACCATGTATCAATCAGCTAAAAGGTTTCCCAGCCACAAGATCCACCTAAAACCGCAATATCCTTTAATTGTTTTGAGCAGTGTAGATCATAATGAACTGTTTTGTACCACAAAGGTTTTTTAATTTTTATCTGAAAATATTGTCTAATATTTTTAGAATTCACCAGAAAATTTAAATAGTTTTACTTAATCAAAATAAAACTGCGATGGCGTCATTGCTTAAGAGCCCTGATGACGTCAAAGTTTCAGTTAGGCTTTCTCTATGTAGGAGGTATTGGTCGAACGATCCAGTGGCATACCATTTGAATACCATTTGAGCATTCGACCGAGAGTTTGCTGTAAACTGACGATCGAGGTAGACGGTGAATATGGGCGTAATTTTGCACTGTTCTTCGGGTCGCGGCACTTACCAACAGATTTAAAAACGAACGAAGGATAAAAACTTTGTAAACTAACACATATAAAAATACAATCGTTTCGGGTAGTAGAACAGGTCCACCTGTGGTCTCCTTGATCTGTTCTTTCGGGTTTCTTTTTCCTTTTTTCCTTCTTCAAAATGGCAACTGCCTTCGTCGATTGTTTTTCGATTCTGTCCATGGTTCTAAACTGTCTTCTCGAGTGGATGATTTAACTTTTTTGCAGCCGAAGGAGGGTGAACCTTAGACTCCCATCTTAGCCCAATGGATAAGGCACTGATCGGAGTGAAAAGCTGAAGTGTGTAGGTGTCGCGTTCTGGCCTACAGCGCGGCTGTGGATGGAACGGTCTGAAGTTTCGGACGGTTTTTCCCTAGATGAAACATGAATACTCGTCCGAACTACCCTTTACAAAATCCTGCTACCAAGGCATCCCCCCCCCCTCTGGTTGGCAGATACCCTTTGTGTAGGCTTCCCACAGCACAAAACAAACTCATTTATACCATTATCGATTATTATTTGGTCGATAAGTTCTGGCAGTAATAGCACAACTAGTTCAAAAAAGGTTCAAAATACGTCTTTTGAACGTCAAAAAACGTATTTTGGACGTGATTTTAAGTCTTTAAAGTCGGGTCGCGTATGTAAATAGGAGTTACTCTTCAATAAGATGTCTTTAGCACCCCTGTTCACCGTGTACCTCGACCTGCCGGTTTACAGCGAACTATTTTTCGAACTAGTACTGCAACTACGTAGTGCAACTACGTGTTACTTTACAAAGTTTCTCATTATTTTTCCCTTTTCTAACACTTTGCAACAAGGTTGAAAAGTGTTTATGATTTCGGTTTGTCCGTCTGTCCGTCCGTCCTTGCTCGAACTCCCGTAAACAGGCATCGATTTCTACGAAAGTTATACATGTTATTTTTATCTACTGTACCATTCATCCTATTGGAAAGGGTGCATGTAGCATTTATAGTTCTTCTACAGGTCAGCTCAAAAGATTTCCAATACATTATCCTCTACGGGCAGTTATTCTTTAAAGCGCATTTTAAAGATATTAGGCTATTTGAAATGAAACAAAATTGGTATAAGTTATTGAGGATTGCAAGATAAAGCTCTCCTTCGAAAATAGCTTTTGTACCGTGAATAGTTCTTCTACAGGAGTACTCAAAATATTTCCAATACAATTTGGTTCATGGCAGTATACAGACAGGCATCCATTTAAAATATAATATTATACTACTACATAATTAGGTAATAATCCGCTTTCTCAAAAGTTGCGGGAAAAGACGACTTTTGGACTTGATATAAGAAAACAGAATGTTTATTGTTTAAGCATGACTTTGCATAATATAACTGTTTCGTAAAAACAAAAAACAAAAAAAGGAAGAAAAATAATGCTATAAAGTGAGTGACCATTATTTGTCCCGGAAACAGAGTGACCCGTAATTCCTATATGACTCTACATGTTATTAAGGATTACAACATAAAGCTCTGCTTCGAAAACAGTACCTGCACCATTAATACTTCTGCTAGAGGGGCATTCAAAATAATTCCAAAACATATGGTCAACAGAAATTTAGAGACAGACATCCGTTTAAAGTTCAGTACTATCCTAACATGCATTATTGGCTAATGGTCCGACGACGATCGTGTGCTTCCCTTAAAAGTTGCTTTAAAAGTCGCCAATTTTGGGGACTTTTGCAATAAATCGCCAAATAAGGTGAGTTAAAAATTCTTTCGGAAAATGAACCCAGCGTGACGATATTTTCATTATTTGACGGGAAGTCAAAAAATACAAAATGTGGTAATATTAAGGTATGATTGATTTCAATTTTGAAAATTCATGAATCGCGCCCTAGTTAACCGATTGAGTATGTTAAGGCAAAGCTACACGCAAGGGCTGTCAGCTTAGGGGATGTGTCTACCAAACCAATTGATTACAAACCAATATGGGGAGTGTGTGTGTGTGTGGGGGGGGAAATGCTGTATGTCGTCACAAACTGTTCTATGTACTTTTATGAACAGCTGACACGTATAGGTCTCATTGATTCTCCCAGAAAAAATTCTGAAGCACAAAAATAGCCTCGTTCGACTGTCTAGGGAAATAATAGAATTTTTTTACGGCAAGCTTCACTATTACGAATATTTCAGACTAGCCAATAAAATATTTCTGTTAAATCATATCGTATAATTCTTATAATACATATAATCGAGGGCTATCGGACTAATGGGGAGTACCTTGGGTGGAGGAATTTTTAGGGAGTTCTAACGCATACGCACGTTACATATGTAGAAACCCGCCCAAAACTTCAGACTGCTCGATCGACAGCCGTCAGAACCCTGGACCTTCAGCCATTTGCCACTATGCAGTGTCTTATCCACGCATTATTTTATTTCAAATAGGTGAGAATGCGTATAAAATACACTTTAAACAATGATTGTCCGTGAGAGCGTCATGCACTAGAATTCTTTTGGGTGTTCCTGTAAAAGCTACACATGTTACATATACCTTTTTCAATAAGGTATGTATTAAATCACACAGGAATAACGTGATATAAATTTCATAGTAATCGATGCCTATTTCAGGCAATTAGAGTACGGCCGTATCAAACCGAAATCATGAGCACTTTTCAGAAAAGTTGAAATCAAATGAAAATCTGTGGTATTAGTGATTATGTGACTCATTTTCAACCTTTCACATGTAAAACTTTGTTGAAAGTGCACGAACTCAGTCCATTTTTAAAAATTTGGACACAAAATTTCAAATATTGCCTCCCAGAACAAAAAATTTAGTTGATTGGTTAATATTTTTTTAACGTGAATTATACTACATTCTATTATTTAATGTAATAATGAAATTCTTAACAAAGCAAAGCTGATGTTGCAAGTTTTTGAAAAATCCTTCTAAATTAATGTCTTTAATTCTTTTCATGCTGTTACACTTTTCGGTGTGTTGCAAATATTCAATATGTTTTGAAAGTAGTACTCCCAAACTGCTGTAGATAGCAGCACCAGCGCATGTTTCCTCCAACTCAATTTTCAAATGGTAGTTCGAACAAACGTCCATAGATGGCAGCACCACAAAATCGCATTTTTTTGGATAACTGCACATTTCAGACTCCTGGGTATGAAACAGCAGTTATGATATGTTGGGAAATTAAGAGCAATTATCTACACGAGGGATCTAGGCCTATGGGTGGGGTCTCCCCTCCGTGGAGGTCTTTTTAAGGGGACCTAACCAACACCCCCTAGATATAGAAAGCCTTACAACTGCTACGTCACCAAGCTTTGACGTCATCATTTGGCCTACATTTAAAAATTTGATTGTGACCAAATAAAGCTATTAAAAATTTCTCGTGAATTTACCCATGATTGGCAATATTTTGATAATTTGAGATAAAAAATATAATTTTACCACAGGTTTTTAACCATAACTAATTAGATAATGTGATAAGGAAATAGATCATACTGAATAGTTTTGTATGAGAAAGATATTTTAATTTTAATGTTTAATATAAGATATTTTCTGATATTTGTAGTATTTACCAGAAATTTTTAATAGTTTCAATTTGTGAAAGTAAAACTTTTAAATGTAGGCCAAATGATGACGTCAAAGGTTGGTGACGTAAAAGTTGTAAGGCTTTCTATATGTAGGAGGCGTTGACCTAACCCGTATTTACGCTAAGTTTCGGAGAAAACCACGGAAAACTCTGATCGGTTAGGTCGACGGACGTGCGATAGGACCCGAATCCGGGACCTTCACACTTCGCCCGTCCTCCATTTCCAGTGACATAACCACTGTGCCATGATGAGGCGAATGAAACAGCAGATTCCATGGCAAAGAGAGCAACCAAAATTAAAAAAAAAACAGATAAGCCAATGGAGGATATCGACTCCTTGGGTTCGAGGCTGTAAAAGTCACGTGTCGGTGGAAAACAAACATTTTCTCTATAGGTTTACGTGTTGGGATCTTGTAATAAGCGCAGAATTAAAGAATAATAATTATGCCTCTGTATTGTGCCGCCTATGCATGTTTGAATAATTCTCTGGAACCTGTCCATGATAACAGAAAGATATTTTTCCACCGATTCCCATTAAAAAATGCTAACAAGTCAAAGATTATACTAAGATGACGCTATTTCAGTCACGTTGTCGATGAAAAACGTACACTTCGGCCAATCAGATTACAGGATTACCCGAAAGGTCACATGTTGGTTTAAAAATGACGTCACGCCGATAAACCTCATTCCTTTCTGTGCCGCGATGGGACCCGAGCCCGGGACCTTCACACTTTCCCTTTCCAGTGACACAACCACTGTGCCATGGTGAGGCGAATGAAACAGCAGATTCCATGGCAAAGAGGGCAACCAAAATTATGCAAATAACAAATAAACCAATTCTTTTCTATACCTCCAGACGGTTAATGAAAATATATTTTAGAGAGGCGTATTAGAAAAACATAAAATAGGCAAATAAAGACAAGAAAAGGATCGAATAAATCAGAAATATTCGGATTTGGGCCAAGGGACGGATCTGTTGCCACTTTTCGCCCCCCTACTGGCCCCGATTTCCTCTCCAAACATCTGTGTATGTATCGTATAAAAATACTGTCAAGTCCTCTTTGACGACTGTGTAACATACAAAAAGAAATGGGCGTGAACCATTTGAGTGACTGCCCCAGTGCATGAACGATTTATAGACTAAACGACGGAAAAAACACTCAAAACACTGGTGTTAAACGATAAAGTAAAAAAAAACTTTGTAAAAAAACACACATAAGAAGTTACAGGTAAGAAGATTGGGTACGGAGTACCTGTAACTTCTTATGTGTATTTTTTACAAAGTTTTTTATTTACTTCATTTATAGACTTAACTGTAGTTTCAGTTTGGTTACTCGTGTTCCTCTTTACTTTTGATCTTCGTTCCAGTTTTAACGTTTGTTATTCTGGAACTTAATAATCATCCCAGCGGTCATTCCCGCGAAACTATTTTTTCGGCAAATATGCTGGCAAGTTGTTGCCAATCGTATTCCGTTCTGTAGTTAAAAATCCAGAAAAAATTGCTGAAATATCAGGGAAAAGGGTGGATTTTCAGATTTCAAAGTAGCGAAAATTGTTACATACATATGGTTTTTTTTTTTTTTTTTAGATACTTATGAAAAATTTCAAGCCCATCGAACCCAATGTGCGGTTTTATTACATTTTTTAGACCATTAACTTTTAAATCTTTTTATATTAAAGGCGGAATTTTTTTTTTCATTTTGCAGTGGTTGGGCCGGAATCGAGACAGAGTCAGGGACCAGTGTTATTATGTAGTAGGATAGTTCCAAAAATCGCCGATAGGAATATTGATGGCGCTGTGCAAAGTATCACAAAAGAGAGAAAAAAAATAACAACACGTACAAAATGTCAGTGAAATGTTAAGCTTTATTCATTACATTCACTTTCAAATGAACCGCAAGTGGTGGTGTATATGTGTATCGAACACATACGTGTGTTGTGTCGTGTTATGGCATAGCTACGGCAGGGCTATATGCCAAAGAGAGGAGTGCATTGGTCGGAACACTTTGCAACGTTACATCTGGAGTAACGGACTGAAACTCCTGACCGTTAGAACGCTGGACCTGCGCACTTTATCCGTCTAACCATTTTCAGCGTCTTATCCCCTCGACCATGGTGGGATATGACCGTCGTTCGCAGAGACCGCTGCACCGTGCATTCTCTGAGCAACATCTTTGGCTATACGGCCTCACGGAGCATTGTCATCGGGAATTTGACCTGCTGTCAGGAATATAGTTCGTGATTACACGAATAAAAGGCATCCATATCCTAATATGTAACTCTGACCACTGATACACTTATTCAGTATGAAAGGGAATGATGATGAAAAAAATTTGGATTAATTACGTTTTTAGAAAACAAAAAGGCCACAGGATTAACGAACATTATACGTCGCCCTGTCAGCTTTACCTCACAAACAAACATGTGACAGTCCGTGCTTTGGTCCAACAGCATAGCGACCAACTTTCCCGAATTTTTTGGAAGATTTCCCATTACTCATTTTTGTTAACCATATTTACGTTAGCATAAATACAAATTTTTTATCTAAAATAAAACTGTCTGAAAATTGTGGTGAGAAATATCCCGAAAAAATCGGGAGAGTTGGTAGCAATGCAACAGAGTTGGGTACTGCCTCCCAACCTTAAACAAGCTTCATCAAATTAGAATGTGACAGTGTTAGAATAGCTGCTGCATCTTTCAGGTTTAAGAGTTATATAGAAAACCATCGAGTACTTTTTTAAACTAATCGGAGCCCCACCAGCGGTTCAGAGATTCTGCTGTTGAAACTGGAACGCGAGGTGTTCCGGGTTGAAACCCCGGTCGACCGTCTGAGTGAATCTTAGCATAAATAGGGGTTAGTATCCCTTACAAAGTTCCACCCCCCCCCGGAGGGCATTCTCCCTATATGCCTAGGACCCCAGTGCTGCCAATCGGCCTTAAACCTCAAACATTAACTAGACCCAAGGTGTCCTCGTTGTGGGGACACAAAGCTCCGATGTTTTGACTGTTGCCAGTCACGAAGAATCAATTTGATTTCTATGAAAAATACTGGAGTTATACCGGAATCCTTTATATTTTAGCACGTCATTTCCGGTAAAAATGGTCGATTATTCGTAAAATTGTCAGGATTATTTTTAGCAGAGCACTGGCTTCTGCTGAAAACTGGAAGAATGGAATGGAAATACGTCGATATAGAAGAACAACTGGATAGACTGCCCGATGCTGAAAAAAAGGGCAGCCGTTGCCATCGCTCAATTTAACTACCAGCAAGATACCGCATCGCGTGCCACTGATCTAGAGACAATTTTTTGACACATCTGGCTGTGCGCCAGCTGTGTTTATGTTAGGACTATCTGTCCACAATAGACATGATCAAACAAGGCCTGCTGGATTAAAGCTTAAAGAGGCATCCTATGTAGACATGACATGACATGAAGTTCGATTTTACAGGAGCACCTAACGTATGGTACGCTTATCTCCAGTGTGTAATGATAATTGAGAGTTTTGCGAAATCATGAAATAAGCGCAAGAGACAGGCCATAAGCATGTCAATGTCATTAAAGAACAGTCTGTCAAAAACCTACAAATGAGCCGTGGCAAGGCAAGGGTGCGCGTGAAAAAACCGTGAAAAGGAACAAGAAAAGTTGGAAGATGATGGAGACTGACCCACTCTCCCCCCGTGTATAAACACGGACTTCATAGGGCGGGTTGCTCAGTAAGACCATGAGTTTCATGAAATGGAGTACAGTGTGAGGATCAAAAATGAAAGCAGTGAGACAAATTAGAAGCATGAAAACAGTGTAAAAATCAATATATACAATATGTACATAAAACACAGGTGAATATAGTGAGAAAATGTATAAGATGTATAAGATGCAACAGTGAGAGTAAGTACTAGACCAGTGGCTCCCAACCGGGAGGTCGCGACCCCCAAGTTGGTCGCCATGCCTTTTTCGGGGGTCGCCGCAGACCGCTTTTATAGGAAATTAATAGTAAACTATTTTTATGTTTCTTTGCCATGAGACACCATTTCTCCCTTTTCCTTTGGAAAGAAAAAATCCTTATTCTCGTCAGGGCTTTAGTATCAAAGCTACAAAAACTGACGTCGGTGAATCTGGGAGTGTTAACTAATGCTTGAGAACCCATGCATTAAGACAGAAGAATCGGAAATAGGAATTGCAATTAATTTAAAGGTGTAATTAGTAGCCACCTTGAAGCCCTTTCAATCTGAATCGTGCAAAATCCATTTCACACATCTTTAGATGTCGCCGATCTTCCTGATGAAGTGCAGGGTGAATTTCTGAATTTGCAAAATGACTCCTCCGCAAGTTTATACCAAGAAAAACCGTTAACTCAATTTTGGTGTGCTGTGCGTTGCTCATATCCGATAATTTTTCGTGTCAAATGTTGACGCCATTTGCATCCACACTTATCTGCGTGAAGTTGGATTTTCAACTCTTTTGCAGAAGACAAAAGCCAGTAATAAATTAGATGTCTAAGATGACATGCAATTGACCTTGACCAATATTCAGCCAAGAATAGCCAAACTTGTCGGTCAAGTTCAGCCTCAGTCATCCTATTAAAAATCAGTACGTATTAAAAAGATATAAATTTTAAATCTCAAATGTATTTTTTCATTATTAATTTTTTTATTGGTCAAAAATGGCAGATTGTGGGGGGGGGGGGGGGGTCGCGAAAGTTTTGAAAAATCTAAAAGGGGTCGAGATTGAAAAAAGGTTGGGAACCACTGTACTAGACGATTGAAATTCAAATAAAAAATATCTATGTTCAAATATGTTACAGGGACAATGTTCGAGCAACG
>JAWZYV010003499.1:0-14320 GCA_038373885.1 Cheiracanthium punctorium | reverse complement strand
AATAAGCAAATTATAACTAAAACCAGATGCTAAAATAAAAGTAAACGATGCAAATGATATAATTCAAAAAAGTGATCTTTCTGATTTTGTGGGGAACATATATATAGTTAAAAAAACTTCAAACCCCGTGATAGTAACAAATTAGTGCTTTTATCAGAAACAATAACTTTCATGTTCAATAAAAAGAAAATTCAAATCTTTAAAAAAAAATACAACAGAACATTATAATATTTTTATAAAAAATACCATCCGAAAAACAGCAAATTCATAACAACACACGTTTAAAAAAAAAAAAGCTTTGCAGTTAAGTCTGTTTTATGCAGAATACTATCAGATGTAGAAAGCTTTAACACAATAAAAAAATTTCTTAAAATGAATTTACAAACCTCTCGCAATTTTGAATATCTTTCAGCTATTGTATCAAAGGCATGTTCAGTGACTTGAGTGCTCAGTCCTATAAAAAACAAAACTAATTTAATACAAAACTATAAACTTAACTAAATAATATTTGTTAGCATTTACAGCGTATTTTTAGATTAGCAGAAAACCTATATGCTTAAAACTTATACAATATCACCAGGGTTTGTTGATATACATGAATGGATATATATATCATGATATACATGAATGGATATATATATCATGATATATATCTCATATTTAAAACAGGGTTGGCATGGTTTAAACCGACTGGTTTAAACCACGGTTTAAACCACGGTTTAAACCAAATGGTTTTTTTCTCAAAAAAACCAATTGGTTTTTTTAAAAGAATAATTTAAAATTACGAATACTACAGATAGAATACCTTCTGATATATTTTTAAATTATCCTCATAAGTATCAAGAATAAGTTTATTATATCACTCTAGATACCTTATTGTTTTATAATTATTAAAAATTATTAATTAAACTTAAATTATAGGCTGCATTTTTAACTTGTTTCTAAAATAGAGGTTTTGTGTTTTAACAACTTATTTCTAAACCTTAAAAATATTATTTTGAACAACTTATCACCATTATTACTGATGAATCTAAGAGCAATATTCCATGCTAAGTGTAGTCAACAATTAGTAATGTATTATATTATACTAGCTGCCAAGGTGGCCAGCTTCGCCGTCCCATACCTTACTATTCTATATACTCAGTCACTTTTTTTGGTCCAAATTATCAGAGTCCTTTCAACGAAAATCATATTTCATGGTTTTAATAGTATTTTTCATGAAATTTATTTAGGTTATGGTTGCTACAAATTTTGGGGGTATCGTGACAAAAGCTGATGGTGGCCATGGAACATGTGAATAGATCCGAAAGATTTTGGGGTCCTCATCATGGCACGGTGGTAATGTCACTGAAAATGGTAGATGGCCGAAGTGTGAGGGTCCCGGATTTGGGTCCCATCATGCGGCTGTCGATCTAATGGTCTGCAGTTTTGGTAGGTTTTCTCCAGATGTAATGTGGATACGCATTAAAACCCCTTAGAAAGTCCTCCTGTCAAGGCACCTCCTATCCTTGGCAGATCACTCAGAGTAACGTTGCCATTAATCAAACCAAAAAGAAACAATTTGCTTTTTTGTGTATGGAAACAGGAAATGGCTAAAATATGCTTCAACCCATTGCAAAGTGTTTTTTTTTTAAAAATGTGCAATAAACGCGAAGTAAAAAAATCCGAAAGGTTTTGCTTCTTTGCATATACATTGTTATTTTTTAATCTATCTACTGCGTGATGCACGTAACCAGTAACGAATAGGCTTGCTTCACTTGACGTCATTGAACTGTTAATCTGGATTTTTGCACGTGTGTTATTGTTATTATGCTAATGTTTACATCTAGTTCTTGCCACTCCCAGCATAAAAATATCGTGAATTTTGGTACCGCATACATTAGCGTATTATATAAGTAGACACTAAATATAAAAAAAATAGTATCTCTAAATAAAATATTAAAATTGAATGATTTCAATGTCGACATAAGTATAGCAACAATTTTTTATTTACTTTGTTTTAATTATTTTCAGAAGAAATATTAATTTTATTTGACCATTTTACAAATAATTTTATTTATAAATATGTAACATGTAATTATAAAAGGATTAAAAAAAAAACCGGTTTAAACCAAATAAACCCGGTTTTTTGGTTTTTTTCAAATAAACCGGGTTTTTTTCCAACCCTGATTTAAAATAAATATCTTGATATTTTTGAACAAAGTTTGTAAAATTGATAACAGCATTTCCAACTTAGTAAACAACATAAATCTAATGGTTAACTGTTCAGACATAAATATTTTAGGACACATCGCAATTGTATTTGATGCACAATTACATAATGTGTGGAAATTTGATTATATGGGAAAAAAGATATGAAAAAATTCTCAGAAAGTAAGAAAATAGCTTATCAAAATCAGATTTGTTACGACTACTGATATTGTTCGAAAAGAATTAAGTGGAAATCAAACCTACGTGTTATTTTATACATTCTGTAAATAAAGAGCCTTCACCTATAGCTACACTAAGGGAGGAGGGGTGAAGGACCATTTTTTCTCAGCTTGATCAGCATCATAATTTTTTCTTTCTTTTTTGTTCTAGAAAGTGTTACAAAACTAAAATCAATTATTAAACTGAAACTGGATATTTTTTGCCACTAGGTTTATGCCAGATTTTTAAAATAATTGCTTCCTTCAAAACTGAATTGACAGATGCTGATAGATGCTTTCACAGCATAACTGGTTTGGTGAACCAACAGAACAGTTAAAGAAAAACTCAAAAAACTGATGTTAAAAGATGACCTAAATAAAATTTTTGTTTAAAAATACATAAAAAAGAGGTAATTATGTTTTTAAACAAAGTTTTATTTATATCAACTAGGGATGTAATGGATTGTGATTTTGCCAGATACCAGATATTGGAATATCTGAAGCTCCTTTGGTTGACGGACACTGATATCTGGCACTAAATATGTATTTACTTATCAAGTGTGTTTTTTCATTTTTTTGTATATAATGACACCAGAACAATAAATTGCAAGCATGTTTCACACATCATTAAAGTATTTTTTAATAAATGACTTACAATTTATAAAAACTAAATATCTTTTCTTACATATATGAACATAAAAAATGTTACTTAAAATGTAAAAAAAATTAAATATTCTCTTTATGTGTCCACTACTGGCAGAAGCGAATAAATTTTAACCATGACACTTTTATTAATATCTATAATTGCAGATTATTTTCAAGAAATGCATACGTTTTTATTTATTTAAGAATAAGATATCTATTTTGGTAAGATACCTATGATCGATAAATAATTTTTTTCAAACATATGGTTAATGCCTCTTATATCCGTTTTAATAATTTAATATTAATTTACATTAAGTCATTTTTAGTTTTATTTTAAGTTGAATTACTTTTGAGAGATTGATAAATAAAAAGTAAATCTGTTTAAATATTTAGGACTATATTCTGTATTACGGTGGCTGTTTACATTTTGATGTTTTGTTTACAAATTGATTTGGCGTTAGCTCTGGCGCCGTCATGGGCGATGCTCAGCTGGAGTGAAGTACCCTGCCGGTGATTGTTTAGACTAGTAACCAAAGAGAAACACTGGGTGTTTTGAAGTATGGGATTTTCATTCAGTGCTAATTGAATGACGATAGTTGTTTGTTTGTGGCTGGTGATAGAGTGGATTAAGTTAATGTTTGATTTTCCTTGTGGTTTTGATTCGGGGGAAATTCAGTTACCGGGTGTCCTCGCCAAGCGCCGATGTATCGCCAAGCTTGGAGTTTGGTCGAAAGTTTGTTTACTTTAGCGTTAGAGTCAGATGTCTGTTGTAACCTGTACAGATTGAGTTGAGTTGTTGGATGATGCTGTAGTTTGATGAAAAAATGCTCGGTGGGTTCATTAAACGATACCAGGATGTTTGGTAAAGGGATTTTGTGATTGGTTAAGGCAATTTAACTGTAATCGGTAAACCGAGGTTTTAAAACGAGGAAATTTGAAATCGGTGAGTCAGTTCTTGTTTTGTGTTATTGGTGTTTGGTGTGTGGTTAGTATATGTTGGTTTTGTGGTTAGTTAGTAAAAGAAAGCGTTTTCGTGTTATGTTATTAGCTGTTGTGCGTTTTGGATATTTTTCAGGAGTTTCTTTAGATAAAGGTAAGTGTTTTTTTTTAAAGAATTTTTGCAATTGCTTAAGGTTTTCAATGTGAATTGTAAATGTGTATAAGTAGGTTATTTAATCCACCGATGTTGTTTTGAGTTGAAAGCGGGCCTGTGTTTGCCCAGTTTACATTAGCTGTATGACTAGGTTGCTTAATTCACTGTTGTTCTTTTAGTTAAAAACGGTTTACTGGTTGCCTAGTTTACATAGCTGTACAACTAGGTTGGTGAATCCACTGAGGTTTTTTTAGTTAAAAACGGACCACTGGTTGCCGAGTTTACATAGCTGTACAACTAGGTTGCTGAATCCACTGAGGTTTTTTAGTTAAAAATGGACCACTGGTTGCCGAGTTTACATAGCTGTACAACTAGGTTGCTGAATCCACTGAGGTTTTTTTAGTTAAAAACGGTCCACTGGTTGCATAGTTTACATAGCTGTACAACTAGGTTGCTGAATCCCCTAAGGTTTTTTTAGTTAAAAACTGTCCACTGGTTGCATAGTTTACATAGCTGTAGAACTAGATTGCTTAATATTCTGAAATTTTTTTAGTTAAAAGTGGTTTACTGTTTGCTCATTTTGAATTGCCTGTTACAGAATTTGTTGACAATTTTTAGTGTTAAGTATGGATGGTGTATTTTGTTTTATTGTTTTTTTTAAGTGGAATATCTGTGGAATTTTAATGTGTTAAAGTAATTTGTATTTCCTGACGGTGCTCAACATGTTGTATTATTTTATCGTATTCTAAAATGGTGTTTCACACGCGAAAAATTTGGCGACAAAAAAAAAAAGCGCCAAGTAGCGGGTGTTGGCAAGAAAAAAAAGTCGCCAAAAATAGGCGACACCCGGTAACTGAATTACTCCCTTTGATTCTGTTTTATCGTAGGTTAGTAAGCGTATCGTAGGTTAGTATTGTTTATCGTAGGTTAGTAAGCATATCAGGGAATTTCGTCGTCAGTATTTATGTGTGGAATATGGTGTTTTTTTTTATGTTTTGAAAGCAAAAGGAGCGTTCTTTTGTGTGTGTTTGATAGAAATATGGTGTGAATATAGAGCTAAATAAAAGAAAGCATGCTGGTTTTACGTTATAAGCCGGTGGGTGTTGGGGACATTTCTGAGCGGTTATTAAAAAAAAAAAATAAAGGTAAGTGCTCTTTTTTAACGAATCTTTGCAATGTTTAAGGTTTTTAATGTGAATTTTAAATTGATATTCGATGTGTTTTATGTTTTCGTAAGTGCTATTTACGTGCTATTCTAATCATACTGACTTTAAAAGAGGTGTACAACTAGGTTGTTTAATCCACCGATGTTATTTTGAGTTGAAAACGGGCCGGTGTTTGCCCAGTTTACATTAGCTGTACAACTAGGTTGCTTAATTCACTGTTGTTTTTTTAGTTAAAAACGGTCCACTGGTTGCATAGTTTACATAGCTGTACAACTAGGTTGCTGAATCCACTGAGGTTTTTTTTAGTTAAAAATGGACCACTGGTTGCCTACTTTAGATAGCTGCACAGCTAGGTTGCTGAATCCACTGAGTTTTTTTTAGTTAAAAACGGGCCACTGGTTGCCTAGTTTAGATAGCTGTACAGCTAGGTTGCTGAATCCACTGAGGTTTTTTTAGTTAAAAACGGTCCACTGGTTGCTCATTTTTAGTGGAATATATGTGCAATTTTAATGTGCTGATCGTGGAAAATGGTTGGCGACAGTCGCTGGAGCTTGGCGGCCGCCAAGCTCCAGCGACTGTCGCCATGTTTACATGGGGTGCGCAACGGCTTGTATGATTTTACCAATATTTATAATGAAATTATCGTGCTTTCTTTTGTAGTTTTATACAGGTATGAAACAGAATTTTTCAGATTATGGATTAAATTTCTTTAATCAAAAATATACTTTTTTTAAACTACCAGTTAAAAAACAAAAATAAATCTGTTTAATTGTTTAGCTTTTAAAATATACAAGCATTTTTTCATGCATAGTGAAGACTAGCATGATTTTATATCTTATCACCTTATTTGGTGCCACAGGCCAGCTGCCGTACCTGAGCCGACTTAACTTTAAAAATCAATTGAAACTTGAAGAAAATCATAAATGAATTTAAATAACTAAATTCAATTAAAAATATGCTAAATAAAGGTTCGAATAATCGAAATTTTTTGTTAATTGTCAGATTTCTGGAGCAAATTAAAAATATCGGAGAAACTCAATGGGGAGAGAGTATAAAATTACATTATTTCTGGGATTAGCATGAGAGAAATTGCTTATACTGAATGCCCATATTTTCAAATGATACTGCACAGTGCTTATAATTAAACTTCCCCTGTAAACAGCAGTCTACAGCTCAAAAGAATGAGAAGATCACCTCCAAATTTGCACATGGACACTACATGAAATGTGTTTAAGTTTTTTTTTTCCTTTAAGTTCAGAAAACGTCTGCTAAGTGGCACTTTGCACACCTACTTTACACAAGCTGAGTTTGTAAATTACTTAGCTATATTGCCATGTTACCAGGGTGCACCACGAGGAGGTGGATCTTTAAACAATATCAGTAATCACATATAATATCAGTATCATACATTATTAGCTAACAAAGAAAAAACTACATGGGACTTTTTATAAGAAATGGGAAAAGAAAGAGAAGTGATAACTTTCTTACATATTCAGATAAAATGCTATGCTTTAACATGAATAAATAAGTATAAAACTAAAAGACAAACCTGTTAGTTCTGTATCTATAGCAAGAAAATCACATTCATCTATAGCATCTTTGACATTTGGAAACAATACTGAGAAATCTAAAAATAAACATAGATTTAATTCTTAAAGACAATATGATGAGTGTCAAGACACCAATAAAATCAATTTCATATTTTTGTACTAGTATAAATTTTGCAATAACTTCTCTAGGTCCACAACTTAGTATCTATTTTTAATGTTTACATTACCTATTTTTACCATTAACATAACTGGATTCATAAACAAGGCTTTACAAATAGTATAAAATAATAAAATATAATTTTCTTTCTGTAATCGGAACTTTAGTATTACTAAATTGCAGGGGGAATCAAGGAGTCATAATTTGAAGAGTGACTATTGCCAACTATTTTGCATGATCAACGAAGTAAACTCACATAATTTTAGCAACAAACTGCACATAAACTACACTAACAGAAAAATCAACAAACTATCCACCCACAGTAAATTCTTTACATGTGTGCGCACACAGTCCATCTACCAGTCAGTGGCAGATCCAAGGGGGGAGCTCTTGGAGGTGCCACCCCCCCCCCTCCCCCAAGATGGTTTTTCTGGATCCGCCCCTGCCCTGGATCATATTTTGGAGTTGCCATGTACCTCATTCATCCCTTTTGACTGTCCCCAAAGCAAAGACAAATTATAAACGGTCAAATGTCAATATAGCAGCAAATTGTAAACAAAACCAGACGATAGGATTAAGCTATTGATTAAAACGGACGCTTTAAAAAATAATCAAGTGAAAAGGCCTGTTCACAGCAATACAACTGTTTAAAACAGTCCCTTTAAAAAGACGCAGCTGAACAAAATGGTCCTTCATTTGCAAACCTACATTTTAACTTATTTTGTAAATTATTTTAACAAAACAGTGACTTTAACAAAATTGGCAAGAAAATTTTTGATGTTGATATTCAAAAATTCACTGGTTTCACGAAAATGGAACAAAGAAAAAAAAAATTACAAACACCTGTGCAGTTATTTAACGACACTCTGTTCCACAATAGTTAACTCTTCCAACTTAACATCCCCCCCCCCCCAAATACTACAAAATTTTGCAAAAATAATTTTTCATGCTGATCATTCATAATACGTCACATAAGTATAAAACCAACAAGATTATATAAACTTCAATTGGACTTTCTAGATACATCCAGGGTCCCAAAACTCAGTTAAGACTAGTAGTATACAGATTAATCCGGGATTCTTTTGCACAGGCTCGGCGATGCAAGGGGGAGGGGGGGGGGCACACAAAAACATTCTGGGGCTTTTCATAGAATACAGCCACATCACAAAGTAATTAAGTATGATAATGGCTAGTTATTCTAGACAAAATGAAAGCTCAATTACAGTGCAATTAAAAGTAGCATTAACATCAAAACACAAAAATTTAACAGCTATGAAACTTCGGTTACATCATTTGCCCTATGTCAAAAATTATAGACTAAAAATCCATA
Source organism: Cheiracanthium punctorium (assembly GCA_038373885.1). Lineage (NCBI taxonomy): Eukaryota > Metazoa > Arthropoda > Arachnida > Araneae > Cheiracanthiidae > Cheiracanthium > Cheiracanthium punctorium. The sequence goes on along the minus strand of JAWZYV010003499.1, from coordinate 5,971 downwards.
CTACACTATTAATTAAAAGCACCAATAGCATGAATGAAAATACAATACAAACATCTCGAATACTAACATAGTTCAAATACAATTTAACTAAGTTTGAAAGGGGTAAAACTTTTCAGAAAGATGGTGACAGAAATGATTTCTGATTTGATATCACAATCTGAACTCTTAAATGACCATTTTCTGTTGAAACATTGGGCAATATTTTCCATGTTACACTGCATCAGAAAAAAGGAAATCAGATATTAAAAATATGTATGACTAAAATTTCTTTTAACTTGTTTTTCTGCACAAAAATAGTAAAGAATATCATAAATTATTCTACACACAAGACAAGAGATGAATTTAATGGACTACAGCAGCAGTTTATATTTAATATGTACTCACTACTTTTTGTAACTTCCATTGCTTGATAGACAAATGTTATTGGCAAGTATTACAAAACATTAAAGGTAAAAATTAACAAGAACTAAATATACAAGCAAGATGATCTAAAAAATTTAGTCCAAGCAAGCGGTGTTAAATTAAAGTAAAAGTATATCGTACATTTCACAAAACATAAAGCCATGGAGTTGTTAAAATTGATCATGGATTCGCAAATAAAAGCAGAGGCAGACCACTGATTTGACGTCACAGACTTTTCAATCATTTGAATTCGTCACCTTACGACCGAAGCTGCAACTAATCGAAAAACGGCATTATATTTAGAAAACCGTACTGATTATTAGGGATCGACCGATACCATATTTTCGCCGATGACCGATACCGATACTTTACCTAAAAATTCATTTTCAGAAATAGCCGATACCGATACTTTTAAGTTATGCTATCGGCCGAAACCGATACAAAACCGATACCGATACTTTACATAAATTAATGTCATTTAAACCTACATCTGTATTCTGGGCAGTTTTCGTAACGAGAGTGTAGTTCTCGTTAAAATGAATAACAGCATAATGAAATTTGAGCCCAGTAGAAAGCATTAAAAAGAAAAAGCAGTGGATACATTGAAGTGTGAATTTACAGTAGTTCAAGTCGTTCTTTTCTATTCAATCATGCCGACGAATGGCCATAGGCGCCGACTTCATGGGGCTTGAAGGGGCTTCAGCCCCCCCAATATTTTTATTCAGGGGGCTGAGCCCCTTCAAAAACTTCACTCCAACTTTTTTGTGTCAAATCATATTTCTTCCTCCAAATCGGTTAAACTTAAGAATCCTAAAAATAGAGAATGTATCGCTAGCTTCTTCTGTCTCCCACTCCGCTTTTTCTTTCACAGGGATTCAGGAATTACGTTGGGCGCCTGTAATGCCGTAAGGCACGGATGTCAACCTTCTTTATCAAGAGCGCAAGCACAAACAACCCTAGTAGCAATAACCCATCGGTCGATGAGAGGCGGGTGAGTTAAATCCGAGGAGAAGGAGCAATGGCCGATCACGGCTTTTCATCCAAAAAAGGGGAAATTTCATCGGCAACTGGTACAAAATGTCCGCTCGGGGGGCCATAAAGCCGATCATCGTTTTCCGATGACTCCGATGAAATAACGAAAAGAAACCGATAAACTGTTTAAAATATATTTGTTAATAAAAAATAAACGACTGGCAGCAAAATTTTCAAAAAATGTCCGTTCCGTTTATTATGTTTTTGTCTTTTGTATGCTAAATTTTCGTTTTTCTGAAAAAAAAAAAAAAAAAAAAAAATTCTCCCTACCCCAGGCCCGAACCTGAGCGTACTGATTACGAGATAAGCGCGCTACCCCTAGACAATCGAATCTTATCATGTGTAAGGCAAAGTGTGAAGTAGCGGTTATTTTAGTCTCAGATTGGGACTTTGAGTGAAATTTTGAAAAAGTGTTGTTCAGCTGTTATTAATAATAGTCAAAATATTCGATTGGTAAGAAATTAATTTCACTTTTTCCCAATGTATGTAAGTAGCAACAACATTCATAATTAATAATTAAAAAACAATATTGCCAATTGTATAGGAATTTTAGTGTGATTTTAACTTTCATATTTCTTGGATAACTTTTAAAAATTAACTGATTTCTCTTCTTGCTGTTTACATTAAAGAGGTTTCAAAAGAGTTGCTCATTGTAATGAAGTTTCCGTTGAATGCAGCTGACGCTCAAATAGATTTTCTTTTCTTTTTTTTTAAACACATTTTTTTAAAAATTATTTAAATATTACAAACGATTTTTATATAATAAACACTTACATTTTTTGGTAAATATTTCTTTTCAAATTTAAATTTTGTGGGAGGGGGCAAAGGGGGGGATACCAACCCCCTGCCCCCTCCCAACCCCAATACAAGAAATTTGAAGTAAATTATGCGATTAATTCAAGAATTGTTCAAAGTTTCCCTTAGATTATGCAAAGGCACATCTAAATTACGCAAATATTTATAGGAATTTGGGTAAAGTGTAAACCACTGAGGACACCTGCAAGGCCCGTTGACTATAGAGCTGCAGTTTCGGATAAGATATTGTTTTTCGGTTTCCCATCGGCGAAACTGCTCGTCTAGATCACTTCTATCCATGAATAAAAATCCATCTATTGCAGATAAACAAAAGTGCACTTGCCGATGACTGAATTCGACGAGTCGATGAGTTAACGATGAGTCGATGAACGACCGAGCAGAAAACAAGCAGTCATTGCTACTAGGGAAATGACCATCAGATAGCTAGGCAAAAAGAAACGGGTGTTTTCCCCCACAAGAACCCTTCAGATTTTACACCGTGACACAATTGATGATGGAATTGCTTTCTAGTAGGGAGAGGACTGCGTTTTTTTTTTAGGAGGGTCGTTCTCATGTAATGTAATCTTTCTTTTTTAAATCAGTACAGCAAAAGCTTTCACTTTTGTTCTATTGTGAGATACAGACTCTTCTGTAGACGTCTGACCATAAGGGAGATTTTCCCATTGTGCAAAACTGCAAACGATTGTGACATTCCCATTTCCCAGCAGTATTAAGTTTCGATGCTGAAAATAAACCGTTTAAATGTAACTTAAAAACAATTCAAGGCAGAAAATTGATAGTCAAATTTAAGTTTGAAGATTTTAAATCATGAAGAACCTTGTGAGATAGATGAAAAATTGATGTTCAATACAGTTTCGGATATAGACAGTATTAATTTCTTTATACGCTTTATCAAAACTTTACTAATATCGAACGCTTAACGTTTCTGATTTAGCTACAGTTAAGAGCTAAATAAAAAATGATTTCATAAAAATCTTCCAGCAGCACAAGTTCTGGATTATATTTTATAATTGCTTGCTCTTATCTTCTCTCTTTACATATAAAACTCTATCCCCCATCAAGGGCGTAATCAGAGGGGGGGGGAGGGCTACGCGGGCTGAGCACTACTTACCTGTCTCCCAGCCCCCTACGATTTTCAAAAATTTTTGTTAGTTTACACATAAATACGAAAATTTAGAAACGAACATTTGAAAACCATGAAATCTTTAAGAAGACTCGTTGTTTTAGGCGAATTTCGGTTCATTATTTTGCTACTCTTGGCTGCATATGGTGCCAGTGGCGGTTCCAGAGGGGGGTCACAGTGGTCATGGGCCTAGATTAACCATCTCGCCAAGAAAGAAGGAAGAAAAAAAACGAGGGCCCAAGCCGAGCTTGGACAAGGCCCAAAATTCAGAGAGGCCTTGATCATGTGCATACATATCATATTGTGTTGCTGAAAGAAAATTCCTCTTTAGAAAACCATTAGTCTCTGACTAATTTACTTTATTTTATAACAACACTAAAGTATGCACACAATATTCTGACTATGTGCTCAGTCGTTGTTCCTTGGCAGAAAAATATGCAGCCGTTTTGTAAATATGTGCATTCATCCATATTCATCCATACATAGAGGGCAAAGGAAAGGGGAGTCACAGCGAGCATGATTAACGTAAGGGTGAATGGGGTAGTTGCCTCGAACCCACAATGAAAGAAAACGATCAAAATCAAAAAATGGTTTTAGAAAAATGTGTGAATTGGGCGTGTGATACATATACTCGTATTCGACCCTCACCTCCACCCCACACTTGCAAATAGCCTCCCTCTTCTGTAAAAGCACTCTATGAAGCACCTATGTTTGTAAATTATTATTTATGGAATATCAAACTAGCGTAACTGCTACAAAACCATAAAAATGATAGAGGAGGAAGGAGGGGGCTGTCATGGGGAAAGAGGGACTATACCTAAACAGGGCCGGATTACCCATTAGGCTGAGTAGGCTTTCACCTGTGGGCTCCTACCATTTTAGAGGCCTGCGTTAAAATTTAGAAGGAAAAAAATATAATCAAACATTATTAAAGCTATTTTAGTGTTAATATTCATACAGTATATGATATGTATATGTAACTCTGAGAAAATAATTCTGCTTCATTATTGACTTCGTACACAAGAAACACTTTTTGTCATTGTACACTTTTTAATTGAAATTTGAATGAATATGTGCTAGAAAGTTTGAAGCTGACTATTTAGCTTGAATTTTTATGTGCACATTTCAGTGATACCTTGCATTAGATGGATGTATATTTTGCAAATTCAATAAGGAGAACTTTTAGCACTATGTTTACACGAACGGGCTATGGTAATCATAAGAAGCCTTATAAACAAAATACCCTTCGTACCCCAGTCATCACAATCATATTTTATACAACTTTTTTCCGCTCTGAATAAAAATTAATTTTCGTATATTGTTGCACAAATATCATCAGAATAAATTTCAAATAACATAATTCGTTATGGTTTTAGTTTATAAAAGGAATACTATGTATCCATTTAACCAAAGCGTCTCTGACTTACCAATTGCTAGTGTGCTAGTTTAATTTGTTTTGATAATTGTTAAGGTAATCTGGAACAATTTTCCAAATAGAAGGGTAATTTAGAGTGCAGTAGAATTTTTATATATGTTTTAAAAATAATATGGCGTAGACTATGATTTCGAATTAGATTTCATTCATTTTGTTTCCATTTTTCATATTATTGAGTATTCTTAAAAATTGTCTGTAAATATCTACAATAATTCAGAGTGATAATTTTGGCATAGTATATCTGTTTCTGTGTTATTCCACTTTTAAATGTAAAGCACGATTATATTTTATACAACTTTTTTCCGTACTGAATAAAAATTAATTTTCATATATTGTTGCACAAATATCATCAAAATATGTTTCAAATAGCATAATTCATTATGGTTTTAGTTTATAAAATGATTACTATGTGTCCATTTTGCCAGGAGCGTCTCTGATTTGCCAATTGCTTATGTGCTGGTTTAATTTGTTTTCATAATTGTTAAGGTAATCTGGAACGGTTTTCCAAAAAGAAGTGTGATTTAAAGTGCAATGCAGATTTTATATGTCGAGTTTTCTATGCCAAGTTCCACACGAAGCCCCCCCCCCCCGACCTAGATCCCTCGCGCAGATAGTTGGCCATAACACCACATTTCAACATTTCTTTTCATTTTTAATGTTATTGAAAGATTATATGAGTATTCTTAGTTTAATGTAAAATGAAAGTTTTCAGTATTAAAATTTTTATGAAGACCTAAAATAGTGTAGACTCTGAATTTTGATATATTCTCGCACTTGGATTTCTTTGTTAAATCATTTTTAAATGTTAACAAGGATGATATTATTGAAAAATTAATTTTTTTCCTGCTGTGAAAATACTATGAGAATGAATTTAAAAGTATATTTTATTTATTCATTTGTTTTTACAATTCAAATCACGGAAATCCGTTTAAAATGTATGTGTCGAAGAGAGGACTTGTAACTTTGTATGATGGTTTGTATATTTGTTTGATTTGTTTTAATACATGGAAAGGAGGTATTTATTACTTCTTTGTTTATGTTTTTTTAAATAATTTTAAATGTAATCTGTAAAAAGTTGTCAAAAAATGTAATTTAAATGTGATCAGTTTTTCTGTCTTAAAGTAGTGCGACATTTAATTAAAGTCGATTCAATTTATGGGTAT
>JAWZYV010003498.1:0-13595 GCA_038373885.1 Cheiracanthium punctorium | reverse complement strand
ACGCTCGGCATAAATGCATTGAAAATAAAACTAATACTTTGAACTATTTGTGTGTAAAATTTCAGGGAAGGGAATGAGTATAGAAAAGATGATTCAATCATTAAACTTGGAATAGAAAAATGAAAACGAACTCGAGGACTGCTTCCAAGCACATATAATTATCTTCTAGTGGCCTGATTCCTTTAAATTCGCCACTGTAGTTTCGTTCTAAGAAAGCTAGATGGCGCAATCACATCGCAGATAGCCTTCGCATAAGTTTGGCGCGCACTTCGTCTCGCTTGTTTTTATTGCGTCTACGGTCTACGCAAATAAATACTGTGAAGCTTGGGCATTCTGAGTTTTGAATTTTTCCTCGAACTTTTGCAAATCGCATGCTGGATGAATAATGTCGGGGGACCTCAATGTGAATTATTCATCAATGAATGTCGAATGGACATACATAGGCGCCGACTTCATGGGGCTTGAAGGGGCTTCAGCCCCCCCAATATTTTTATTCAAGGGGCTGAGCCCCTTCAAAAACTTCACTCCAACTTTTTTGTGTCAAATCATATTTCTTCCTCCAAATCGGTTAAACTTAAGAATCCTAAAAATAGAGAATGTATCGCTAGCTTCTGTCTCCCACTCCGCTTTTTCTTTCACAGGGATTCAGGAATTACGTTGGGCGCCTGTAATGCCGTAAGGCACGGATGTCAACCTTCTTTATCAAGAGCGCAAGCACAAACAAATGACCATCAGATAGCTAGGCTAAAAGAAACGGGTGTTTTCCCCCACAAGAACCCTTCAGATTTTACACCGTGACACAATTGATGATGGAATTGCTTTCTAGTAGGGAGAGGACTGCGTTTTTTTAAGGAGGGTCGTTCTCATGTAATGTAATCTTTCTTTTTTAAATCAGTACAGCAAAAGCTTTCACTTTTGTTCTATTGTGAGATACAGACTCTTCTGTAGACGTCTGACCATAAGGGAGATTTTCCCATTATGCAAAACTGTAAACGATTGTGACATTCCCATTTCCCAGCAGTATTAAGTTTCGATGCTGAAAATAAACCGTTTAAATGTGAATTAAAAACAATTCAAGGCAGAAAATTGATAGTCAAATTTAAGTTTGAAGATTTTAAATCATGAAGAACCTTGTGAGATAGATGAAAAATTGATGTTTAATACAGTTTCGGATATAGACAGTATTCATTTCTTTATACGCTTTATCAAAACTTTACTAATATCGAACGCTTAACGTTTCTGATTTAGCTACAGTTAAGAGCTAAATAAAAAATGATTTCATAAAAATCTTCGAGCAGCACAACTTCTGGATTATATTTTATAATTGCTTGCTCTTATCTTCTCTCTTTACATATAAAACTCTATCCCCCATCAAGGGCGTAATCAGAGGTGGGGGGGAGAGGGCTACGCCTGGCTGAGCACTACTTAGCTGTCTCCCAGCCCCCCCTACGATTTTCAAAAATTTTTGTTAGTTTATACATAAATACGAAAATTTAGAAACGAACATTTGAAAACCATGAAATCTTTAAGAAAACTCGTTGTTTTAGGCGAATTTCGGTTCATTATTTTGCTACTCTTGGCTGCATATGGTGCCAGTGGCGGATCCAGAGGGGGTCACAGTGGTCATGGGCCTAGATTAACCATCTCGCCAAGAAAGAAGGAAGAAAAAAAAACGAGGGCCCAAGCCGAGCTTGGACAAGGCCCAAAATTCAGAGAGGCCTTGATCATATGCAAACATATCATATTGTGTTGCTAAAAGAGAATTCCTCTTTAGAAAACCATTAGTCTCTGACTAATTTACTTTATTTTATAACAACACTAGAGTATGCACACAATATTCTGACTATGACTCAGTCGTTGTTCCTTGGCAGAAAAATATGCAGCCGTTTTGTAAATATGTGCATTCATCCATATTCATCCATACATAGAGGACAAAGGAAAGGGGAGTCACAGCGAGCATGATTAACGTAAGGGTGAATGGGGTAGTTGCCTCGAACCCACAATGAAAGAAAACGATCAAAATCAAAAAATGGTTTTAGAAAAATGTGTGAATTGGGCGTGTGATACATATACTCGTATTCGACCCCCACCTCCACCCCACACTTGCAAATAGCCTCCCTCTTCTGTAAAAGCACTCTATGAAGCACCTATGTTTGTAAATTATTATTTATGGAATATCAAACTAGCGTAACTGCTACAAAACCATAAAAATTATAGAGGAGGAAGGAGGGGGCTGTCATGGGAAAGAGGGACTGTACCTAAACAGGGCCGGATTACCCATTAGGCTGAGTAGGCTTTCACCTGTGGGCTCCTACCATTTTAGAGGCCTGCGTTAAAATTTAGAAGGAAAAAAATATAATCAAACATTATTAAAGCTATTTTAGTGTTAATATTTATACAGTATATGTATATGTAACTCTGAGAAAATAATTCTGATTCATTATTGACTTCGTACACAAGAAACACTTTATGGCATTGTACACTTCTTAATTGAAATTTGAATGAATATGTGCTAGAAAGTTTGAAGCTGACTATTTAGCTTGAATTTTTATGTGCACATTTCAGTGATACCTTGCATTAGATGGATGCATATTTTGCAAATTCAATAAGGAGAACTTTTAGCACTGTGTTTACACGAACGGGCTATGGTAATCATAAGAAGGCTTATAAACAAAATACCCTTCGTACCCCAGTCATCACAATCATATTTTATACAACTTTTTTCCGTTCTGAATAAAAATTAATTTTCGTATATTGTTGCACAAATATCATCAGAATAAATTTCAAATAACATAATGCGTTATGGTTTTAGTTTATAAAATGAATACTATGTATCCATTTAGCCAAAGCGTCTCTGACTTACCAATTGCTAGTGTGCTAGTTTAATTTGTTTTGATAATTGTTAAGGTAATCTGGAACAATTTTCCAAATAGAAGGGTGATTTAGAGTGCAGTGGAGTTTTTATATATGTTTTAAAAATAATATGGCGTAGACTATGATTTCGAATTAGATTTCATTCATTTTGTTTCCATTTTTCATATTATTGAGTATTCTTAAAAATTGTCTGTAAATATCTACAATAATTCAGAGTGATAATTTTGGCATTGTATACCTGTTTCTGTGTTATTCCACTTTTAAATTTAAAGTACGATTATATTTTATACAACTTTTCTCCGTACTGAATAAAAATAAATTTTCATATATTGTTGCACAAATATCATCAAAATATGTTTCAAATAGCATAATTCACTATGGTTTTAGTTTATAAAATGATTACTATGTGTCCATTTTGCCAGGAGCGTCTCTGATTTGCCAATTGCTTATGTGCTGGTTTAATTTGTTTTCATAATTGCTAAGGTAATCTGGAACGGTTTTCCAAAAAGAAGTGTGATTTAAAGTGCAATGCAGATTTTATATGTAGAGTTTTCTATGCCAAGTTCCACACGAAGCCCCCCCCCCCCCCGGCCTAGATCCCTCGCGCAGATAGTTGGCCATAACACCACATTTCAACATTTCTTTTCATTTTTAATGTTATTGAAAGATTATATGAGTATTCTTAGTTTAATGTAAAATGAAAGTTTTCAGTATTAAAATGTTTATGAAGACCTAAAATAGTGTAGACTCTGAATTTTGATATATTCTCGCACTTGGATTTCTTTGTTAAATCATTTTTAATTGTTAACAAGGATGATATTATTGAAAAATTAATTTTTTTCCTGCTGTGAAAATACTATGAGAATGAATTTAAAAGTATATTTTATTTATTTATTTGTTTTTACAATTCAAATCATGGAAATCCGTTTAAAATGTATGTGTCGAAGAGAGGACTTGTAACTTTGTATGATGGTTTGTATATTTGTTTGATTTGTTTTAATACATGGAAAGGAGGTATTTATTACTTCTTTGTTTATGTTTTTTTAAAATAATTTTAAATGTAATCCGTAAAAAGTTGTCAAAAAATGTAATTTAAATGTGATCAGTTTTTCTGTCTTAAAGTAGTGCGACATTTAATTAAAGTCGATTCAATTTATGGGTATTTCATCATGTAGTAAAATAAAAAATACTATTTTATATTAGTAAAAATGAATGTTTGCAAGTAAATAAAATAATCCAGATTTTAGTATTTCGTCTCGTTTGTACTTCTAGGATATTTTGAAATATTAGCTGGAGTAATGTTTTGCAGAACAGTTTTCCACATTTGACTGCATGCATTTTCTTTCGCATGAAATTAACATTAAATACATTTCGAAAAAGATTTTACTTGTTTTGCTGTTATTAACTTAATTAAAATTCAGTTGTTCTTTCAGAAGGGAGATTTGCTTTCTCCATATGTGTACTGAAGACTGATTCGAGATCTTGAGTTCAAATACTTAATTTAAAAAATGAGTTCAAAAAATTTTTGAAAAATTTATTAAATGGAATTCCTTTTATTTTCATGAAAGTGTTATGTTAAAAAAGCACATTTTGAAATCTCAATTCTAAAATTTCTGAACCCCTTAATTATACTGACGGAGAGAAGGATTTTGTGTCCCCCCGTCCACCTCCGTAAGGATACGAGCCCCCCCAATAATTTTTACAAGTCGGCGCCCGTGATGGACAATAGAAGAACCAACCAATAACAGTTTCGTTAACGGCCTTACTTTCAATTTCGGCGGCGCCCCATGTTTCTTGCAGTTCTTTTACAAGTATCGGAGTGAATATGATTTGTTCCTTCATGTGTGCGGTGAACTTAAGTCCCCCTTTCTTGTGACGACATCCATTTCAACAGAAGCGGATCTCTTCCTATCCCAAACGACAGATGGAATAGCGGAACAAAAGTTTTATCTCGTTTGGAGGAGTAACGTGACCGAGTTGTCGAAAGTAGACCCTGGCTTTCGTTCCAAACCCTTTTGCTTCAGGATCGATATCTGCCCGTTCAGGTGAATGAAATTTCTAAAGTGTGCATCACCTGTTTAACAAATAACATTTTGTGGGTATGCTTTAATTTCTCCCTGTGATATGTTTCATTACAAGCCTGTTCCCCGCATATGGACCGTTTTTATAAGGAGAATCCAAGTTTTGCCCCCCCCCCCCCCCGCGGAAGGCCGGTGGCTTTCATATGCATATCGTAAAATATGTTTATGTTTGTTCCGAATAAAATGTAAGTGGTCTGCCGTTTATATGTATCTCACAGGCCGGTGTGATCAGTTGTATCTCGCCCTGATGCAAACGCTTAATAAGTAAATTCTGATGTTTATAAACTTTTCAAAAACGGTTAAAATCTTATGACTTCAAACGGATTATTAATATTATAACTTTTATTTAATTTCAAAAGGTGTTATGTATTTTTCTAGCATGAATTAGTATATTACAGTTAAAAATTGATTTCAAGTAAGTTGTAGCAAAATGTTTTACTTTAAAAAGTGCGGGATTTCATAAAATAAAATGCATAAATTGTCTGAGAGCTCCCAAAAATCAGGAAATCGAATTTCAGAATTTTAGTAGACACCCTGCTTAGAAAAACAACTTATTTTGTACATAGCTATTTTATCTAATTAAAAATCCCCAGAATTTGCAAAATAGTCTTTTTTTGCGTTATTTTTGTTTAAAAAGTCGCCGTAGTTTGCCGATGCCAAAATAGTCGCTTTTTAGTCGCTTTGTGGCAACCTTGTATCGGCCGAAATGTTAGGCGTCAAAAATGACTACTGGTTCTTAAATCTTGGTCGTCAAAACAAAAATTACAGTTGCAAAATACGACTAACGACCGCTAATTTCGCGCCCTGTTTAAACCAAATGCGTTTTTTTCTCAAACAAATAAGTTTTTTTTTTTTTTTAAAGATTAATTTAAAGTTACGAATACTACAGATTGAATACGTTCTGATATCTTTTAAAATTATCCTCATAAGTATCAATAATAAGTTTTTATATCTCTCTATAGATACCTTATTATTTTATAATTGTCAATTAAACTTATATTATAGGCTGCATTTTTAACTTGTTTCTAAAATAGAGGTTTTGTGTTTTAACAACTTATTTCTAAACCTTGAAAATATTATTTTGAACAACTTATCGTCATTATTACTGATGAATCTAAGAAATTTATTTAGTTTATGGTTGCTACAAATTTTGGGGGTATCATGACAAAAGTTGATGGTGCCCAGGGGAAATGTGAAAAGCTGAAAGAATTTGTGGGCCTCACCGTGGCACAGTGGTAATGTCACTGAAAATGGTAGATGGGTGAAGTGTGAAGGTCCTGGGTTGGGTTCGGGTCCCATCGCGCGGCTCTCGATCTAACGGTCTGGAGTTTTGGTGGGTTTTCTCCAGATGTAACGTGAATACGCATTAGAGCCCCTTAGAAAGTCCTCCTACCAAGGCACCCCGATCCTTGGCAGATCGCCCTAGAGTAGCGTTGTCATAATCAAACCAAAAATAAACATTTTGCTTTTTTTGCGTATGCATTGTTATTTTGTAATCTAGCTACTGAGTGGCATACGTAACCAGTAATGAATAGGCTTGCTTCAATTGACGTCATTGAACTGTTAATTTGGATTTTTGCGTGTGTGTTATTGTTATTACGCTAATGTTTACATCTAGTTGTTGCCGTTCCCTGCATAGAAATATCGTCACTTTTGGTACCGCATACGTTAGCGTATTATATAAGTAGATACTAAATATAAAAAATGGTAGTTCTAAATAAAATATTAAAATTGAATGATTTCAATGTCCACATAAGTATTTTTAATTGTTTTTTTTTACTTTGTTTTAATTATTTTCAGAAGAAATATTAATTGTTATTTGAACATTTTACAAATAATTTTATTTATAAATATGTAAAATGTAATTATAAAAGGATTTTTAAAAAACCTGGTTTAAACCAAAACCTCCCCTTTTTTTTAGTTCTTTTTTTTTTGTATAGTTTTCTGATTAATTCAGTATCAATCAGCTTTTTTTTTTAATTTTTCTTATTTCTTTAGGGGAGCTATGGGGTGGAGGCTTTAGCCTTTAAAATCCTTCCTTGAGTGCGTGTGTTTTATGTGTATGTCAGTGGCGTAGCCAGAAATTTTTCATGGGGAGGGTTACGACAGCTGTTACTCACATATATGCATACATGTGTGTGATAAGGGAGTGAAGAATATACATTTTGTATGGCAAAAAATCCCTCATGGGGTGGGCCTCCCCCCCTTGGCTACGCCCCTGGTGTATGTATGTACTAGGAAAAACCTGCTAACGTCGTCCTGCTAGTGCATGTTTATAATACCGACTTCTAAAAAGCAGAAAATGCTATGTTCATCGTATATAAAAAAATATGGTCAGTAAGTTAATGCTGTAGCTAATGTCTACACTGCAAAAAATATTCCTGTAAATCAACAGAAAAAGTCTGGCAGCAAAAAGTTGCCAGAAATATTCTGTAGGCAGAAATTTTCTGTTGCCAGGAGCTGTATGTTATATGACAGAAAAATTCTGTTCCCTACAGAAATTTTCCGTATACATATAAAAGTCGTTTCCAAGCAGCGTTTTACAGTTGATTTCTGTATACAGAAACTATCTGTAAGGGTTACAGAATCATTCTGTTGAATAACATTTATTACTGTCGACAGAAAATTTCTGTATACAGAAATTTTCTGGCAACTTTTTGCTGCCAGTAATTCTTCTGTATACAGAAAGTTCCTGTATACAGAAATTTTCTGGCAACTTTTTGCTGCCAGTAATTCTTCTGTATACAGAAACTTTCTGTACACAGAAAGATGCTACATCCTGGCAACATTTTGCTGCAGTTTTTCTGTTAATTTACAGAAATAGCATTTTTAGTTATTTCATATATTACTATCATATTTCTCCAAATATTTAAATTTTTTTATACAGATACTTAAAAAAAATTAATAAATTTACAAAAATATAATAGTAATACATAAAATAAATATAATACCAGTAAGCAGTCTGGTATTATTTATTTTACTATAACTATTACATTTTTGTAAATGTATTAAAATTTTTAAATATATGTATAAAAACATTTAAACATTTGGAGAAATATAATAGTAATATAAGAAATAACTAAAAATACTATTTCTGTAAATTAAGAGAAAAACTGGCAGAAAAATGTTCCCAGAATGTAAAATCTTTCTGTAAAAGTAACGTTACCAGCATAACTGTTGGTGGCCTTATGATGACATGTAAAAGTGCTTAGTTCATTTACTTAACTTTTTGTGTATATTAAACTACTGATAAACAAAATTAGAAATATTTCTGACAAGAATAAAAATTGATTTTTCTTTTTTTAATCACTGAATCTGAACTTTTTGTGTTCAAAATCTGTACCTAGAGATATAAGTATACTCATACTTTAAAATAATCTTAATAGACACAAATAACTCTTCAGTTCAACAGTAAATTAAAATATTAAAGGTCTGAATTAAACATTCTGTGTGAGTAATAATTGAGAGCTATTTCAAGAACACAAGTACTTACCGGAGCCGCAACTACTGTATACGACACCTGGGGCAAACCTTAATTAGGGTTCCCCTCCCAAGGAGCGATAATTGATCTTGGCACCCCCTTTAGCACAGCACCCGCATCATGTGCCCCACTTACTTCAAGAGAAATAAGCATTCTTTTCCCATGAAAAGATAGGAGGATGAGTGTATTTGTAATGAAAATTTTTACATATCATTTATAAGCATGCCATTAGAGCTCTAAAGCAAAAAATTATCTATAGCAGAGCTTGACAACCTGCAGTCTGTCTCCTTAGATAAAAAGGAGAAAGAAAATGAGGGAATTTTACACTTTTCCTATCATTTTAGAAATACACAAAGTATTCGATTTCCAGTATAATGAAACATTGTTGAACTCAGCAGCAGATCAAGAGAAAAATATGGGGGAAGAAAACAAATGCTGAAAATTTCACTTTTTATTTTCCTTTAGTTCACGCTTATTTTATTTATATACTTTTTTTTTTCTTTGGTTAGAATCTGGCAACTAAATAATTGTTTTATAAATAGTTGGCACTAAATTGCGGGATAAAAATTTAAGCATAGGTATCATAATAGTGAAAAACAAATAAGAAATTATCCAACATCGGAGAGCATTTTCTCTGCTCTGCTAGGGTTCATTTTTAAACTACACATTTTAGAAAGCGACACAAAAGCGGTCTTCTTTCAAAAATAATAATAATTCTTATTTATATTGTCAAACTTGAATAATTCAAAGTTGAAATTTTGAATTGATCATGCTCGAGTTATCCAAGTTTTGCTGTATTAATGAAAACTACACTCAATACTTTTAATCTTGTTCTCTTAAATTAAAAATAACTCATTTCAGATTCTATTTTAAACACTACAGTTACAAGAATGCATTGTTGCCATAAGTTGTTAAATTGAACCATTAAATGAAAGTCACTTCTAGAAAAACTCTTGAAAATAAATGAAAATGCATAAATATAAAACAAATAGAGCATTAAATGGTGCATTAAAAAATCCGATTTTGAATGCTATTGTAGCTATTTTGCATTTTTTTTTTTTCCAAATGTGTAGCAACAGAGTTTTCAAAATTATCTGGAACCACACATACACTTTACTACTAGCATAGGTAGTGACGCCTGGTATTCTCGGAAAAATCCAAACCATTTAGACTTAAAAGTTACAAAATTAGTTAACTAAAATTATTAGCTAAACTGTAAAAAAAAAAAAAAAGAAGAATCGGAAGTGTTACCTTAAAATATGGGGCAGCTCTTGTATTTTAAAATTGCAGGAACGTTTCTGCACTAGGCAGGTACAGTATTTATAAATGTTTCTGCATATTTTGGAAAAATATTTAAATATTTTCCAATTTTTTTTTTTTTTTTTTTGCAAAGGTTTCCAGATAAAAGGTGAATAGATGGGGAAAATATTCAGTAACCCCTCTTTTTATTTCACAAAGGTTTGCGAATTAATATGCAATATTCCTATTAATAAATTGAATTTTATTAATTTTAATGATTTTTAAAATAAGTGTTTAACTTATGACTGCTTTTTTTGCAAAAGAAAATCTTAAAATATGAAAAAGTAATTTTTACTATCATAAAGTCATTAAAAAAAAAATCTTAATAAATTACAAATCTGATCTTGGTTCCCTGAAATTTGTCATACTAAAATTGTACATTGGATTTCTTTTCCCTCTCTAAGAATCTCAAACAAAATAAAAGGTTCTTTATAGAACCTTTTATTTGTTCGAGACAGTTTTCAGAGAGGGTGAAAAAATATTATTAGCTTACTTTCAGCAGTTCATTTTATACTTAAGAAAAAAACTGGAATAACTCCACTGACTTTGCGAACTCTTGATCCTTACCAAGCATTTAAATAAATTTAATCAGCTCAATCAAATGTAGTATTCAGACATTAGTGTACTTCAAATAATTTGAGTGTATAGGCTGCAATGTATAAGAATAATTTTTTGTAGCCCTATAAAAATAAAAAATAAAAAACTGCAAACTCTCCGCATACTAAAATCTATACAGTGTGCAAGACAGTGACCAATAATATGCGTACCTAATTGAGCACTCTTTAGATGCTACTACACTTTCAAGAATTTGTGCCATAATGTATAAGAATATTTCGTAGCACTGTACAAAACATCTGTGCTCTACCCACATCAAAATCTATACAGGTTGTGTGACTGTGACCTATGAACTTTTATTAAAATGCACCATTTAGGCACTAGCGCACTATAAATGATTTGCATCTGTAGGCCGTTATGTATGAGAATTTTTTTTTTTTTCAACCCCGTGAACAGTGATCGCAACAACACCTCTAGATGTGAATATTTCACACCTTAGAAATTTCGGAATGTGTGTTTTTACGCATTGTTTTTCCATATAAAAGTAGGTATATTTTGATAAATAATTATGATTTGCTGATTTTAAATTTAAAAAATCAATTTTTGTACTAGTTTTTGTTGAACTGACATTTATGTACCTAGATATAAAATCAGTTATTATTTATGTGTCAAATGCTATTTAATTATGTATTTGAAAATTTAGCATGTTCGTTGTTTTAATTACTTGTTTGGAACAGAAAATACTTCTAAAAAGGTTAAGGAGTATTTTTACTCATCTGAAAAAATCCATGAACAAATTATCAGCTCTATGCACATCAAAATCTATGCAGGTCATGTGATCGAAACCTATAACATACATAACCAATTAGCACTCAATTGAATGCATCATTCAGACACTAGCACACTTAGACACCAGCACACTTCAGACACTAACACACTTAGGCCTATAGATAGAAATGAAGAATTTCTATCCATAGGCCATAAATTTTTTTTGTAGCGCTGTAAAAAATTTTAAGTCATAAAATACACCAAAATCAATAACGTTTGCATGGCGATGGTCTATAATATGCATACCAAATTTGAGCTCAATCGAATGCACCATTTAGGAGCTATCGTGTTCACTCATACACACACAGATACATGCTCAAAAAGATGAAAAAAAATTTTCTTAGTAAAAGTTTTCAACAAATTATATATGCCATAAAGTATTTTATTTTAGAAAAGTAGTATATACATTACAAATTATCTTTTCTAAACATTCATAAGTAAGGCAATACAGATACACAGGACTTCTCTGAAAAGTGTTGCTTTTCTACAATTGTCTCTTTTAATAATTGTTTCGCAAAGTGACGTTTACCTGGATTATTTGTGCGACTTCACAAAACTCTACAAATGTACGTTTTTCGTTTCTAAAAGTAAACCTTCGACAGTAATTTAAATCGCCCAACTAAGTAACAACATCATACACCCTGTATAAAACTACGTATATAATGACTCGGCTGTTCGAACCTCGTCAGGGGGAGAACCCCCTGAATCCCCCTAAATTTTAACCATAATAATGCCATATTAAAACGATATTAATTGACTATGTCGTTTTATCTCTCATCATTCGTGTATTTCGCCTGGTAACGCGATGTTGAAATTTTCATGATTGTAACCTATTTATAGAAAAATACATGTGAAGCATATTCTACAGCTTACGAAATAGTGTAACAATAGATTAAAGCTGTTGTGAACTAATAGAATTTAAATATATGCAAAATTATGTCGCTTTTTTGGGACACATGTTTCGGACAATTTTCAATAAAGGGGTGAGAGATAAAATGACATAGTCATTATTAAACTTTTATTTGCTAATGTGATTAGAATGTTGATTGCAATTCATTGAAATCAGCCAGAAGAGAATAATTTTTTTTTTCAAATAAATACAGTGTTACATCATTTTCCAAAACCCGAAGTAAAAAAATTTGACCAAACCTCTTTTGGGGAACATTAATCATAAATGAGCAAAATGCAAAGAAGTAAAAATTTATTCTGTAAAATGTACGATATTCTTCTTAACAAAGTTTACTGTTGTATATCCTCTCAAAAAAAGTATTCGATAGCTTTCGATATTATTCCAAGATTAAAAATAATTCATATTTAAACTTCAAATAAAAGGTCTGTTTAGGTGCAAAAAAGAAGTTTCAAAAATACTTATTCTATAGTAAATTCAACAGAGAACACTAAAATATCATCTGCAGGATATCAAATGCTGAAAATTGGATGTTTTAGATTCCTTTTGTGAGCTGTAATATGGAAATCAATGAAATTACTTTCATTGATTATTGACACTTAATAACAGAGTTTGGGGTAAAAATATAGGCAAATGGTCGACAAGCCTAATATATGAATAATTTCGTCTGTAGAGAGCAGAACTGTAAACCGATAGAGAAACAAACTATTACAAATCTAAACAAAGAAAAAAAACTAATTTAAATCAACCATGGTAATGTTAGGTTATGAGGGAAACGACTCCATGGTTTTGCTGCGATTGAATAATTTTAATCGCTTGTGTTAGAAAAATATATTGTTACGAATTTTCGGGGCAACCCGCTGCTCTGTGGCTTAAAAGGGTTTAAAATTCGTATTCTACGCTTCAAATAGATAAATTTTGCTTTTTGTTGCATCAAAATCGGCCAATTAGAACCGGAGATATGGAGGTTTCGGTTTGCCATTGTTTTTCAATGGAGGTTCTAGAAAACTCAAGAAATATTAGTCCTAGAGCTTAGATCTCTTCACATTTGGGGACTTATTTTTGGCGCCAAATTTGGCGATATTTCGCCAAAAGTCGCCAAGCTTGGCGACTTTTTGGTCATTTGGCGCGATTTTCCCAATGGGGCCTGGAAGTTGTTTTTCCTGCATTAAAACGCACAATAACCTAACATTTCTCTTCTATGACGTAATCAAAATTCACGCTTTATGTAGAACCCTCGAGAAATTGACTTTTCTGGAAACCTCTTGTACCTCCTGCGTCGGCTATTTATAGAAGCGCGCGTCGCCCCGAGAGTTGAGTGCGAGTTGAACGCTCAATGTGTGAAGAGCTCTCAGTACGCTTGTTTTGTGTGAATTGATAGTGCTATAGAAGCTGTGTTTTAGCTTGCTTTGTGAAGCTGTTTTTAAAGTGCTGTGTGTAAATTCTTCATTGCTGTGTCTTAAGGGATTGTGTACTATATCCCTTGAATATTTCCACGGAATTTTTGCCTGTGAAAGTGACTTATTTTGTGTGAGAAAAATACAGCATTTGAGAGAGCTTCTGATCCAAG
>JAWZYV010003497.1:0-13499 GCA_038373885.1 Cheiracanthium punctorium | reverse complement strand
ACAAATGTTGGTTAATTCTTCAAATAATACCCTTAGTTTCAGAAAAAGCTTTTAATTTAATCAAACATTTTTAAAAAACAAATAATTTTATTGATTTAGCTAAGTATTTTTAACAAAATTAGTCCCAGTGGTGGAAAGTTATTTATATATTAATAATAATTATTATTACTGTAATGGGCTGTTTACTGCCCTAGAGAAATAATTATGAAACTAATTGCGGTATTTTGTAAATATGTAAGGTGCTGGCCGGTTTTCGATATTTTGTCGTTGCCGATACCGCACCAAAAACGTTATGGCTTTGGTTCAAAGATGGCATAGGGCTGGGCCGACACCGTTGTCGTTTTTGCCGACACCTATCCAAAACCACCCTATCCTTTCGGCCCGACACACGCCCAGGCGGACGCAAATTTGTCGTTTTCGGCACCGGCTGAGCGATATCGCCCCGGCACATTCTGCGTCGGCACGCCGATGTCGGCCCAAAACTTATCCGATAGGGCTGTGTTTGCTGGGATATTATACTGTAGTATCATATGTATAAAAGTTTGGTACCGAAAGTTCTAACACAAGGACTATGGCTCTGGCCGACTTACTGGTGTTGAGCGAGAACTTGTGGAAGAAGATTAGTCCTCAACCAAACGAGAGCAGGGGCGTCCCTAAGGTACTTGGCGCCCCTGAAAACGTAAAAAAGGTGGCCTTTTATGCTCTATATAAAGTTTTTCTCAGTTTTTGTGTTCGAAATGGCGCCCTTTCGAAGATGGCGATCCGATGCGGTGCTTACCTTGCTTACCGTGTCGGGCCGCCCTTGATCGAGAGCTAGCTAAGGAATTAGACGTTAGTGCTATGCCCATTAGTCGTGCTATGCATCGCATAAACTTGACGACCAAGTTTAATCGCTGGCTGAATGTATTGACTCAAGTAGATTTGTTGGAAAACTTCGTAATTTGTACAGCTTAGTTTATCATTCCAAGACCGAACTACAAGATGGTTATAATTAAAGTTTCACTTTGAAATGGTCAGAAAAGGAAAACTACTGGACCAAATTTTATCAAACTTGGAGTGTAAAGGAGGTGATGGGAATTTATTATTCACGAAAAACTTACCAGCAGGAAAAAAAAGTTCAAAAACTCACCAGAATCCACTCCCCTTCCGGATGGGGTGAACTAAGACATGAAGACAGCGGTTTAAAATGTTTGCAATCGTTTCTAAAACTAAACTGGGTGTGGCGTTATCTCCAAAGCACTGTTTATGGTGGCCAATTTGGCTGTAGTGAAAGGTGCGATACACCGATATGTCCGTAACATTCCTCCTAATTGCCAAAGCTGCTGTTGAGAATGCCGTAATACGATTCAAATTGCTTTCGGACACATTGAACATGCTTTGTAGCGCGTTTCAAAAACAATTACGAGCATTTTAAACCGAAGTCTTCATGTCTTATTTCGATTACCAATATTGCACACCGCGCCATTTTCTTCCTGGTGGTGATTTTTTGAACTTTTTTTTTTTTCCTGCGGATAATCAATTTCCGTGATCATCTTTACACGATTACCAAGTTGGATAACATTTGGTCCAGTATTTTTCATTTTCTGATCGTTTTAAAATAGATCTTTAATTATAACCACCGTGTACATACCCTCCTTCTCGTGAAGAGCGTATTTAGTTCGGCCATGATACTTTTCACACATTTTTAGAGCTCCTTTAATCCAGGCTGAATCATATGTTTGCTTCCTGTATTCTGTACGCCATTGTATAGATGCTTGTGTTCTATGACAGGAGATATGAGATTACACTATACTTGATGATATCTTTACCTTTTATTAACGATTAATTTCTGATTTGTGATTATTACCTCTTTCAATGGCCCTGTATAATGGAGAAATATTTTTAGGCGTAGTATATAAATTTGTTTACTGAGAACGCTTTTCATGCTAAAATTTTTAATGCACCCAGCAGGGAAAAATTTTCTGGTCCCTTCATTTGGCCACTAAGAATGCACAAGCCCTCTCATGTAATTTTGTATCTTCTCAGTTTCATTCTTATTTTAGTGTTTGAGTGTATCCATATTTTAGTTTGGATCCTGCAGACATTTACAGAAAAAAAGTGTTTTACAATCAATTCATTTGGTCTAACGTTATTTATTTATTTATTTATTTATTTATTTTTTTGGTTATTTCACTGACAAAAGATTACTCGTCTTAAGACTTTTGAAACTGCGCAGATAAAGGATAGAAAAAAACCATTTATTAACTCGAAAAAGGCCCTTTGTACGGTAAATATTACAGTCGGTGATCAGATTGGTAGGCGTAACTGAAATCCATAAAATTAACCTCCTGAATGACTGAGATATAAAATTGTTCTCACTGGCTTTCAGTTTGCACTGCAATGCATCTTCATTTTCCGTGTCTAAGATATTCCCATTGATTAGATTTGCAGCGGTATTTAACAAACGCCATCACTCCGCGAGTTGGCTAACTTGAACTAGAGATACTGAACTTCGTAGAGATACGACACGGTCTTAGTGCGCATGCTCAGAAAATCATCCACGGCAGAAAAATCATCCAAACTACGGCAACCCGTTTTCCCTCAGTTGGCCGTTACTCGCGAAGCATTTTATTTTTCACTGAGCATGCATAATATCGTTCAATTATGGATGCAATGAGTACGGAGAAATAACTACAGTGCAGCAAATTAAAGTGCTGTCACATAACGATGTATTATTATTCCCCTTACATTTTGTCTGCTTGTTTGTTTTTGTTTATGAATTGATATTTGTAGCACATCATTCATAAAACCCTTACTTTATATGAATATTGGTATTGGTTGATTTTTAAATAATGGAAAATTGATTTTTTTTTCTTCAAGCATGCTTCCTATAATGTTGTTGTAGAAGTAAATTACGATTAAGTTCACATGAATAACTTCATTTGTCAGTTTTAAATGTATACAAATACATATATTTGTGCTGAACAATTCTACCTTTCTTTCCTTCTAAATGTTGTTAACCTTTTACAGATCACATTGAGATCCAGGCATATTTTATATCAGTTCTTTTGCAGATTTTGTCTTCTAATGCGCTAGTTAAAGCACAGTAGTTATTTAAATGGGGGAAATTTTTAATACAATTTTCACTCTGTTTCCAATTGGGAGCATGGCTCATTTCTGACTATAATTTACATTGATTTCAAGTGCTGATAATACTGATGGATGGTTTAAATGATAGGTGAAGTATTGAGAATTAACAGAAGATTTATTTTTAAATTTAATATTTGGTAAGTTTTAATGTTACTTCGTTAAAATATCTAACTGGGTGAATTAACTGGGGTTTCCTTTTACGGCAGTCAGGAACGTGACTTCTTAAATTAAAAATAGCGTGAGATTAAAACTACCGTGTTTACTCGCGTAGTAGTCGCCCTCGCATTATAGTCGCACCCCTGTTTTGAAGCAGAAAAAATCGTCAAAATATTTTCCCTACATAAAAGTCGCAGCCACGTATTTGATCTGCATTTATGTCTGTAAAAATATTACTATAAAAAGAAAAATGCCTCTTTTTTGTGTGTAACTGACGAAAGGACTATTTAACATACGGCAGATAATCTGGAAGTATTTGGTAACTTAGTAATTTTATTATAATACCAGTAATGTTTTAACATTAGAGTGTACAATATTGTGTAGTGTATTTCCTCGCATAATGCTTTAATTTCTCAAAGAAAAAAGGCAAAAAATTGCGACTATTACGCGAGTAAACACGACATGCCATAAAATTTACGTCATATCAAAGTAAATTTGCAAAGAAACGAGATTAAAGTAAACTATTTTCTTCTGTCGAAACATGGAGGATTTAAATATTTAAATTGTGCATTTACGGGGAAGAAACAAAGATGAAAGTAATAGGTATTATTAGTAGATTTGTTGCCATAATATGGGTTAAAGAACAATATGCCGTTAGAATATACAGAAAGGGGGACGTGCTCCCAATTTTGCGTCAAGATCTTTTTATTTTCAATATTTGTTTGGAAATTCAAAAGGAACCATCGATAGAAGAAAACTCCCCCCAAATCTTTCCTGTGTCTCCCCCCCCCCCCAAAAAAAAAAAGAAACCGTAAAAATCAGTCACACTACACCAAAGGACCATTACAAGTACAAAAAGCAAAATTTGAAAAGTAAATAGTAAATATTCAATTACACCTCAATAACACGTACATTTTTGAACAGCTGAATAACTTCTGCATAGAGTGCTTAAAACAACTCATGCCAGTAAATATTTTTCAGAGACTGATATCTAGTGAGCTACGATTTCAGAAAAATATTGCTTTATCTAAATATTTATAACTGAAACTGAAACATTTTGACTCAAAGCGAAAAACTCAGATGAAACGCGCCGAGTAAAAGGTAGCCAGCAGCAGTTTGGCGTCTGTATTCTTTTCGCCAAATGCAGTCCAGCGCAATCATGGAAAAAAGTACAAAATACAAAGCTTTTGAAGGGGTTTTTAATTAATTTAAAGCATGATATGCGCACATATAGTATGAATAAATGTTAAAACAATATTATTGTAAAGTTCAAACTAGGAAAGTGTAAGATAAGACTTAAAATTCAAGCTGTCGATGACAGCTCGAAAGTGAAACTACGTAAATAATCGCTTCAAAATAGTAGTTAATTTCGGATTTCTAGTTAAAAAGTGATTTTTATGCATTAAGTACGTATTTCAGATTAGGAAAATGGAAAGGAAAAACATAAGACTGATTATTTAATGCATAGATATAGCAGTTTTTCCGAAGTCACTCCGCTTCACAATGCTAACTCTACGGAAGATTTTCATCCATAGCCCGCGGCGGCTGATTCTCCGCTTCAGCCAATCAGAAATTATTTCACTCGTGTCGGGTCTCTGACGAAGTATAGGGTCTCTAACTTGAACTGGTCGCTTGGACTCAAGGGCGGATTAAAGGGGGGTGGGTGGAGGGGGCGACCTGAGAAAAGGAAATTAATGTAAAAGATCCTATTTTACTTCCATAAAATGGATGTATATGACAATCTTCTAACTAACCGCCCCCCCCGCGACAAACTTGCATTAATCCGCCACTGGTTAGACTCATGGCAACCCTTGTATTTGGTGGCATGGTGAATATTATTTTTCTACGCTTATCCATGAAGTAATGCCTTCTGCTGAGTTAACTCACGGTTTTAATATTTGATGAATACGGCCATTAGGCTTTGTAGCATGAAAGTAATATTGAGAGTAATTTTCTCTTAATTGTTGTTACTTTATGCCAATATGTTTTCATGTTGTTAAAACTCTCTAATCTCAGTAACGTGTGCAAAAATTTTCCAATCTGCATTTTTTTAAAGTCTTGAACTTAGGTTTAACTTGTTCACTGTCAATCGGAAAACGGAACGGTGACGATTTCTTTCTTGTGCTCAGCGTTGCTTTTTAGATGGATCTTTAGATGCTCTGAGAAGGCTCAGTAATATTTTGCAGATGCGACAAGTGTTGCGAAAAGGAATACTCGTGAAAATGTGATTGAACAGGTTACAGTTGGGTTCAGTGAGAGTTAACTCCATAATGACCCTCCCCTCCTATTCAGCTATTTGAACTTGATGTGAAATGAAAACATTTTGTATTTTCGTCCTATCTTTGAAGCTCAAAGGGTAAATAGTTTGAATCAAATAACAGAGAGGTTATGATATTACTTCTACATCAAAACCAGGGATCGCGCTGCCGATCGCCAACGTCGCAAATTGCGATAATAAAATTAGTTTGGCGGAAGAAAATATGATCTGTCGAATATTGGCAATTGCATTTCTTAATGATGTCTGACAAAATCTAATTTGGCGAATGGATTGGCGAAACTTTAAAAAAAGCCAGCGCGACCCCTGCAAATCGATAACCGTATTTTACTCCTACTGTTAACGTAGCATGGAAAAACATAAATAGAAAAACAATACATTAATAGAAATCAGTCTTCAGACTTATCGATAATACAGTAGACTCCCTTATAACGCGCGTTTATATGAAACGGATTCTTATAACGCGGAGGAAAATTTGTATTTTTTTTTTTTTTCTATAACACGTTAAAAAAGACACGTGCAACACTATGACAGAATTAGAAAGATGTTTCTGCATTGCCTGTTAACACTGATGATACTGATCAATTGTTTGTGACACGTACAACACGGATTCATATAGCACGGAAGGTATCTACAGTGTTTTTTTTTAGGGGGGGGGGGGGTGTCTACTGTACTTTTTAGAGCTCATTATGTGCTAATAAGACGATGAAAGCGTCTGAAAAATGCATGTTTTTTATAAGCTACCGACAAAATATTAATTCATTGCACGAACCCATATTTTCACCAATGATTTTTTTTAAATCTATAAAACGCATAATTTGAAGTTAAATCTGACTCTTTATTTTATATTTTTTTAATTATATACATTTAGAAAATGCAAATTAGCTGCATATACGCTCGGAATATTCTCTGATATTTTCAACCTTTATCAATCAATTCCATGAACAGTGTGTAGACAGTTAAATTTAAAATCTTCATTGTTAAAGTACATGTAAAAGTTACTGTACACGCATTTTTCTTTACTATAAAAGAACTATAATGCTACAAGCACTATTTCAGATGAAGATCCTCTTTTTATAAATATTGATTACATATAACAAAAAACAATGTCAAAGGAAACTGGTGTTAAAAAGATAAAATAAATAAAAATTTCTTACACATAAAACAATAAATATATTTTATGTATGTTATTTTACGAAGCTTTGTTTATTTTATAAACTAGCTGCGTGCCCGTTCTTCGCACGGTAGGAAACGAAAAATTTCCTTTCATGTGTAATTCGAAATTATTCGTGATGTGGAATTATTAAAAAAAAAAAAAAAAAAAAAAAAAAAAGAGCAAAATTATTTGACTCTTAATGTAAAGTTTGTGTCATGAGTACTAACCTGATCATTGCAGTATAATGACTCAAAAAACTACGTCAGTGTCATTCACTATCAAAAAAGTGGAAAGCTTAATGGTTTGCAGAGAACTCCTGGCTTTCAAAATGCCTTATTCAGGGGCGTAGCCAGAGAGGGGATATCGGGATATATCCCCCCCCCGAAATTTTTGGATTAGTGATGAAATTCCGTCTATTTATGCATATATAAGTTCATATACCCCTCGAAAAAATTTCCAGGCTCATATCCCCTCCCCGAAAAAATTTCCTGGCTACGCACCTGGTCTTATTTCTACATCATACTGTTTTTTAGGCTCAAGTTGTAGCATTAAATACCTAAGACACTACATGAAATGGAGCACCATTTATCTCTTTCCGAACATGTACCATATAAGGAAAGTATTGTAATCATGAAAAAATTCGACTTCGAGATTTTGGTGTATTGACACGTTTTGAGGTCTTCTGAATTCATTTATGCTATTTTCAAGAGATGTTTTTAAAATAGCTGCGCACCCGCTCTTCATACGGGAAGAAGGGAATATTTTACTACTAAAATCATATCTGCATGTGACAAAACAGAATTTCATTTTTAAAAAAGTTCATGTAATCTCCTCTGTTGAAATTACTGCGGGATATATTAACGCAAATTAGAGTTACTTTTCGTTTAGTTGGTTGTAAGACAACCGTTGAAACAGGACACTTTTAATTTCATGAAATATTTATTAACGTGGTACATTGCGATTTATTCATATTATCTTTACAAATCTAATAATACTACCTATTACGTACATTAATACTATCTATATTCGCTTCTCCCTCTTCAAGGCTCCCTTTAAAGAAACAGCTTAGATTATTTGGCCTCAATGGGATCTTTTGATTCTGTGGCGATTCTTTGCAATTTACGCATAAGCATAAATAATAATCATTTCACATAATGGTTGCCATTAAGGAAACTCTCCATATATATTTAATTTATACATAGTTTTATAAGATGGGCGTATTTAGCGCCGCAAACCATTTCATCTTACTGTGGGGAGAAAATATCCAAGGGGTGCCATTTTAACTATCCATGTATCTAATATAGCGATATCTTTTATATCCTCCATAGTCCTGTCTCCTGAAAAACATCAAACTGTGTAATCTCGAGGAGCTACTTATTCCCACTTTAATTGTGACAGGGCGTTAGAGTTGCAGAGTTTACAAATTTCACGCATTTTTTTATTTATGACGTCACTGTTTGACTGCCGTAAAGGATACCCCGGTAGGTTGAGGGAGTTAATTTCGATATTTCGCATAATTGTTTTCAAACGGTATCATTAAAACTTTGCGTTATGTAACCTTTATGGAGGAACGTAATTCAACGTTAAAATAAAATTATACTCGCAACCTGCATGCGTATGTTAGGCATCGCCTGCGCTAAATTAAATGCCAAAAATAAAAATAGTAAATAGAAAAAATTTAATATATCGCGCTTTGAAACGAACTTTGTAACTTTTAAAATGAACATTTTCAGCGCCGTGAAAACATTTCAATTTTTAAATAAGCACCGGATTAAAATACCACTTCTAATAATAATAATCGTGAATTTCTTAGTTTATTTCTACAGTAAATTTTAATCAAAATATCGTCTCCCTGTGTTGAAAATAGAGCTGGAATAAATGAGTTAAAATTATGAAGTAATTTTTACGTATCTTAAAGCATTTGACGTCATAGATCCTCACTTGCGAATTGAAATTCTGATATCCCATTTAAAAACTCGATTGGTTGAGAAAACCCTTTTTTCTAATCCTTTCTGTGGCAACAACGGAACATAAATTCTCGTGCCGTGATCGCAATGTAATGAATGGCGTAAGATCGCGTTGATGCTATTAAATTCTAAACATTAGGCTGCATTAAAATTCGTAAAAAATCATCTAATTTACATAATTTTTTCGTTTTTATTTTAAAAGAGGGAGAAAAGAATGTTTCACGATTTGTCAAAATATCTAAAAGTTATGACGGATAGAATTCAAGATGCGACAGTTTTAAAATTATTTTACGAAAAACAATCGCGAAGCAGATGCTTAGTAAAAAAATTCCTAAAAATCGGTAAATCATGTTACGTATTCAGAACAAACTGTTTTTAAAAGAAAATTTCCTCCTCTATCCGATGATACAAATGCCGTTTTGCTGCGAGCGTAATTTCCGCCGTTATTACGAATTAGGTGAGAAAAAATGCCAAAAATCGCATAAAACATAAAATAAAAAAAATTCTAGGTCGAATTTTGAAAAAATCGCTTCGAGGTGCACAACTACATATTTACATCTTCCCGAGTACCAAATTTGGTGTTTCTAGGTGTAGCCGTTTGTCCGTAACGCTGCCGACAGACACACACACACAGAGACAGACACCTTCTTTTATAATAAGTAGAGATAAGTAAAGATTACATATATTAACCTTTTAATTGGAATATATTAATGCATTTTTAATAATTATTGCTGTATTGTATTCGACGATTTTTACATGCCCTTATAAAAGAACTATCAATGTTATGCATCCAATTTCAAAGGTATTGGTGGTACAATACTAATAAATAATATACGCAAAATTTCAAGGCAGTCGATTGCAGGCAGACAAAGAAACAAAATACAAGCTGAAGTCGTAAATTTTTCCAACTTTGTTGGAACATGTTAAAGATGGTTTCACTTAGCAAACCATTTTTCTTTTAATGCACTTTAAGTTACGGAATTTCAATGAGCTTCAACTAAAGAAATGTGAGTATAGCCTAGACAGAGTATATGTCCTTGTGGAAATGCTACAAGATATTGCTGTTATCTACAGAAGACTGAAAGAGAACTATTGAACGATGACTATCTTCGGACTGAATGAGGAATTGGAAAATTCACGTTAAGGAAAGTTGGGAGTGATAAGAGTTCATTTGAAGCACTTCAACTTTTGTATTGTTTAAATTTGTTTACATTAAAATAACTTTCCTCGATGGTTTTCTGGTAGTTTAGCGATGAATTTCCTATTCCAGTATTTATCAGATTTTTTGCTGGAGAGATTTTATGTATTAAACTGTAGCTATGTGTTGCAAGAGGTAATTATGTTGCAAATTATAAATGCAGAAAGAGGACATGTTTTCCTGATTTTAAGTTAATTGAGACAAAATGGAGGTCTCGTTCTATTATTTTCAGACATGAGCTTTCAATTACCTTCATTACTGTATTTCTGTAAAGGGGGAGGGGGGGAAATTTCCTTTCGAATGCCATGTAGTTATAAAATGAGTGGTGTTGCCTTTTCCGTGTCTGTCTCTCTCATTTCGGGGGGGGGGAGGGGTCTGGTCCCCTATCCCCCTCTCTCTTGGCTACGCCACTGCCCTACGATCCCGTCTGTTCAATCAATCGAGATGAAATTTCAGAGATAGTTATTCAGAGGTATTGGCTCTATATTTTATGAACGGCAACAAAGTAGCGTTCACGGTTACTCTTGTAGGTACAGAAACTCGATTTTTTCGAATGGCAACACCTATTTTTTTTTCGTCGCAAAATGATCGGCGCATGCAAAAACACTAAAGAGCATTGTAACGGCAAGTGAGTCACAAAAAACGGACGCGTTATGCCAACGCCCCCTAGAGAGGAAAGCCGCGGAGGAGAGCACGGGAGAGAGGAGAAACCTAATGGAAACGCTTTGCTTTACCTACTCGGTGTGACGTCATAAGTAAGCGCCGCGGCTTTCCTCTCTAGGGGGCGTTGGTTATGCACGCACAAAAACACCTCAGTGAACGGCCAATACAAACACGATCGGGGCACACGCGATAAAATTTGTATATGACAGAGGCAAGATATCAATCACAAAACGACGTTCGCCAGATATGCAGCGTAAAAAAGCAATAAAAATCAAGGTGGGATTGTTGATTCTTCAGTCGGAAGCTTTAACGTAAGGATGCAATGGAAGCGAAAGTTCCTTACGTGCCATTGTTTTGGAATTTTTTTTTTGTACATACGTAACGGTTAAAATTTACCTTCCGAATTGTATTAGATTTGAGTTTTCATTCTGATGTACTATACATAGTGTACGTGCAGTTATGAAAAAAAAGTTTGCATAGCGGCATCGTCTATTTAATAATAACGTGTGCGTTATTGTTTCAGTAAGGCCATGTAAGGTTTGCAGTGCTTTAGGCGTATGGTTTAGGCACAAAGCAGAGTTTCACAAAAGAGCTCGTGGTATTTGGTGTTTGATAGTAATTACAACGAGACACGCAGAAAATTGCATAAAGTTTATGGTGGCCATGAGGTGGAACAAAAATAATGATAACGGATTTTATCATACTAGACGCCTTATACCTTACTTTTCTTTATGATTAGTGCAGTGTTGGCCAAATTATTGGACTCATTTCAACGAAAATCAAGTTTCTTTGTTTTAACGGTATTTGTCATTAAATTTATTTAGGTTAGGGTTACTAAAAATTTTGCGTGTCATCATAAAAGCCGATGGTGGCCATCCCAAGTACTGACATCGCAAAATACACAAGAAGACATAATTGGAGACATTTCCATTCATAAAATGATTTAAAACTACTGTACTGGGTGATACGTTGCGAAACAGGTTGTACAAATTCCTACAGAAACACTTCTTATTGCAGCAACTGCGGGCTTCCTCAAATCTATATAAATAAAACAGAGTGTATATAAAATGTCCGTTAGTTAGTTTGTCTGTGTCTCGCCTAGCTCCTAGACGGGTGATCTTAGACCTACCAAATTTTGTATGGAAATTCTCCAGGACGGGTTCCGACATACCTCGAAGCGATTTTTTTCAAAATTCGAATTATTTTAGGAGATGACGATAAAAAACCAATCGCAAAAGGCTAATTTTGCTCTTGCCATTTCGCAATTGTAACTCTGCAATGGAAAGAGGGAGAATTTAGCATATCTAGGTTGCCATATTTGGCAAGTTTATTAAATGATTCAGACTCTTGAAGTAAAAATAAAAGAATAACGATTTTTTTTTGTTTAGATTATTTGTAAGGTTGTTTTTTAATTACAATATCGTGTGCATGTGAAATCGGAGCAGGAATGAAATGTTTTATACTCAAAAGAAAAATAGGATTTGGAAATTTTCCGAGACTAAAATGTGCAACTTTTTAATTTGGCGAAAAATGAAATAGTGATATGCGATTTTGAGAAGATGTGAGACTTGGCGCAATTGATCGTCTGCTTTTGCTACTTCGAATCGTGCATTTTTCTGCGCAGTTTTTTCCCATCTATTTCTAATGTATTACATCCAGAAAAAGGATGTTGGAAATATCATCTTTAATTTTCTTTAATCACACTCATGAATAATGATATACTTTCCAACTTAATGAAATAAGAAAAGAAAATAGGGAGGACCTATGGATTATAATACGCTTTTAATATATAGCACTTTAGTGCGTATTTAAAATCTGAAAGTGTTTCAAATTTTCTTTTTTTTCTTTTTTTTTTTTTTACTTTCCGTTTTTTGATAAAGGCCAGTATATCCAGAACCTCTTCAGAATAAATATAGGACGAAAATAATTTATACCTTTTTGTAGGTTTTCATCATTTAACTATCTTATTTTTTTAGCCAGGGCGGCCCGACATGGTAAGCATCTCATCGGGGCGCCGGCCTTGAAGGGGCGTCATTTAGAACTCAAAAACTAAGTAGAGCATAAGTAGAGCGTTTTTACATTAGCAGGGGCGCCACTTAACCTAGGACCGCCCCTCTTTGTAACTATCTTAATTTTAAATTCCATTCAGAATCTGAGAGATTTCAGTGGCGAGGAAGCCGGTGAGAAACAGGATTCTCTCCGAACAAGATTTATTAAGATGGCGAACCAACTGGTCGCCGGAGGCGGCAAGTTAATATATAGAGTGTCGCATTCCATTCATGAGCTCCATGGCTTCGCTGATAGGTACGTTTCTCTTTGAATAACACCAATGTTGTGCCAAAATTAGCAAACTAATGTTTTTGTTTTTATAGTATGGTTCCATTATTTGATACGTATCCTTAGTTACAATAATATGAAAGAAGCAGGAAATATCTAAAATGTACTTTAGCCCATTGGATAGTGACATTCTTTAGTTGAACGTTAAATGCGCCTATTATTGTAAATTAGATATTTTAAACCTATGAAAAGATCCGAAAGATGTTGCATTTTCACGTATCCATTATTGTTATTTTGTAATCTGGCCATGGGCACCGCCAGGATTTTTTCCAAGGGTGGGCAAAATCTCAGAGTGAGAAGCTTGCGTGCATACGCATGCGTTATAATAGTGTATTCGTGTATATATATATATACATATACAACAGTCAAGCCATCTAATGGAATGTCGGTTAAAAGAATATCTCGCTTAATGTGGTAAATTTTCAATGTGCTCCCGTATAATGGTATATCCCGCTTATCAGAATAATTTTTTCGTAGCTGATTGGCTATTCCATAATGTGAGCTCGACTGTATATAAAATACTAGGAACGTAGGCCGGGAGAATCTGCATCCTCCCGGAAGAAATTTAGAAATGTAATAACAAAATGATAAAACAAAAAAAAATCTCAATTGAAAAAG
>JAWZYV010003496.1:0-12718 GCA_038373885.1 Cheiracanthium punctorium | reverse complement strand
ACAATAAAGTGCAGCTTTTGTTTGTATTCCAGTTGTCCGTCAGTTTTTCTCAAATACCTTTTGTACACTATACGTCATGTGAGCGGCCGAGGGAACTTTTCTCTTAATCGTCCTCCGACAACTCCCTCATATAAACTTGGTGCGTCATGACCAGCTCGTTTCCACGAGTAGTTGTTTCCGGCACATCACCGGCTGTCGGAGTTTCCTTTTGCCCAAGTATGAATGTGCAAAAAAAAAAAAACTGTTCTTACTTAAGCAAAACAAATTTTCTGCGGACTCTCCCGTCTCCATGTCATCGGAATTTTGATGTCTCCCTGCGATGATTCTGTAACTGCTCCTTGTGCTGTGAACTTTCTGGGATTTTTCAGAGGGATGAGATGATTTTTGATTACCCAGCGTTGTGCGACCGAAAAGAATTTGCTGATACCTGTGTTCTTCGTATCTACATTTTCTGTAGCGACCGTTCCGGTGTTACGATGCTCTTCTGGTTTCGCCTCGCGCTTCTGGTTTCGCCGCCCTGTGTTTTTCCGCTACCAGGGTTTGTTGTTCCTATGTTTCCTGTATTTCGCCGATACTTCTGAGTCAACTCTAGCGGAAACCGAAAGACGAGTGTGGTGTTCAGAATTATGTGTGTTTTTATAATGGATTCGGAACTTTTATGTGTGTCACAAGGATAAATGTTTTGATTGTCATTCATAAGAGGATGATTTTTGCGTTTTGTGTGTTTTATGTCATTTTTGTAGGTAAGTCATTATTTTTATTATTGTAGAATGTCTAAAATTTCTGATTTTTCTGTTAATATTCCATCATTTGATGGTAATGCCGTAGAATTAAAACATATATTTGGTATATTGGAAGACTTAGCATCTTTAAACAAATGGTCAGAAGAAAAAACTATTTTGTATTTCAAGACTAAACTAATTGGTCCAGCATTACAGTTTTTTATTGAAAATGAGGTTGTAAATAAAGCGAGAGATTTTGATGTAATTAAATTAGAATTTGAAAAATATTTTTGTAATAATGAAATTCTAGCTCCAGTAACCGAGCTTAATAATTTGAAATTTGAAGATTTTAACTCTGTAACTGCTTTTGTTCATCGATTAAATGTTTTGGTTTCTAAGGTATATAAAATTAAAGATTCTCAAGCTCTTGATGATATTAAATATGTTAAATTGATGTCGGCTTTGCCATCTAACATTAGAGTTAAAATTTTGGAGGATAACATAACTGACTATTCTAAAGCTGTTGTGCGTGCCCAGCAATTACAAAATATTGCACAATCTGAATCACTTGTTTTGGCTAATCAACAAAAAGCCCCAGTGTTTGCTATTTCTGAAAAAATTGAAGAATTAGCTTCAAAAATTAATGATTTGACTTTTAAAAATTCTACTTCTGATTCTGCTGACACCAATCGTAATGCTTCTGCTTCTGCTTCTGAGCAACGGAAATTTTTCAGACAACGTAGACCTCATAATACACAGTTTAAAAACAGAAATACAGTTTTTCAAAATTATGACAGAAATAGAGGTCAAAGTAGTATTATCTGCCAATTGTGCTCCGGCAGACATCATTCTGCACGCCAGTGTAGAAAATTTAAAGTTTTGCACAATACTCCACAAAATAATAATTTTGGTCGTCGACCCAACTTCCGAAATTCAGGAAGAATTTTTTCTAATGACTGTAATTTAAACTAATTTCGAGGTGTGATTTGACTGGTGGGAACACATCTCGTTCTTTCATACATACACCAGACAATTTCCCAATTTTGTCTAAAAATTTACCAAAAGTGTCTAATGAGCGTAGAGTTCGTTCTTGTTCGACTCAGACTATTGTACCTGTTACCATTGCTGAATCTAAATATGTACAGACTGATAATATTTTTGAAGATGAAAAACGAAATGAATATTTTATTGCAAATGTGAACAATGATTGTAATTTATTACCAATAATTGAAGTGATGGTGAATAAACAAAAACTTAAATTCTTGATTGATACTGGTAGTTCTATTTCTTTGCTTACAAGGGATGTTTTTAATGAAATTAAATCTAAAATCAATTACAAACACCTGGCTTCTTCAGTCACTATATCTACAATTAATTCAAAAATAAAATTCTCTGCTTGTATTAAATTAACCTTTAAAATTAAATCAATGTTTTTTCACCACTGCTTCTATATTGTTGACATTCCAGTTAATGAACATTTTGATGGTATTTTGGGTTTTCCTTTTTTAAGAGAAAACAATATTTCAATTGATATGAAAAATTCTTGTCTTATGGTTAATGATTTAAAGGTATATTTTCTAAATAATAAAGACTCTAGCAATATGCATGTGTGTGCAACTGATAATAATGAAAAAGGTCCTAATTCAATTAAAGTAAATGACAATTCTGTTTATCTATGTCAAAAGGTCATTTTAGAATCGGATGAGCATATTTATGCTCAGGTTTGTTGTGATAATAAGTCTAGCACTGAATATTTTCTTTTTTCACCAAATGATGCTGAAAATTACATTTCTTATGAGGCTTGTTATTTAAATGAACACTTTAATCAAAACAAAAATGGTAACAAGTGCTCTCAAAAATTTTCTATATTTATTCATAATGTATCTGAACAGAAAATTCATTTAAATAAGAATACCAAGATTGGTAATATTTATGATATTGATGAAGTTAAAGAAAGAGACCTAACCCATGATTCTGAGAATTTTCAAATGTGTAATTTAATACAGCCTTCATCGGAAGTGCTTAATAAAAGAAAACAGCAATTAACTTCATCTGATTTTGACTTAGCACATTTGGAATGTAATGAACAAAGTGAATTAAGTGGTTTATCACTAAGCAATTTTGCTGCTTTTTCAAAAGATATGTCTACTTTAGGACACACTGACAGAGTTATTCCTGTGTTGAACTTTACTAATGATTTTCCAATAAAAACATTGCCATTTCCAATTCCTCAGGCTCTTCAAAGTGAAGCTAAAGAGCAAATAGACCAATTACTGAATGCAGGTATAATTGAACGTAACTGTTCTGAATGGGCATGTCCTGTAATTTTAGTAAAGAAAAAGCCTGACTCTTCTGGCAAACAGAAGTATAGGTTAGCCCTTGATTTGCGTATGTTAAATTCTGTCATACAAGGTTCATCATATCCTTTACCTAAAATTCAGACAATTATTGCTAATCTATCAACATATAAATTTTTCACCAGTTTAGATTTACAACAGGCTTATCATCAAATAGATTTACCAAAAGATTTACAAGATAAATTAACTTTCACTTCTCAGTTTGGCTCATTTAAATATAAAAGAATGGTTTTCGGTTTGAAATCCGCTGCCTCAACTTTTCAGGCTCTTGTGGATCTTTTACTAGACGAGGTTAACTCAGATGGAATTTTCGCATATCAGGATGATTTTATTATAGGATCACATTCTTTTGAAGACACTGTACATAAACTTGAAAAAGTTTTAAAAGTTTTATGTAAATATAATTTGACACTTGCTCCTACTAAATGTTCTTTTCATAAAACATCAACAAACTATTTGGGTTTTCATATTGAAAATCATTTTATCAAGCCTATTCAATGTAACATTGCAAAAGTTGTTTCTTTTCCAACTCCTACAACAAAAAAACAATTAAAACGCTTTATTGGTTTGGCAACTTTTTACAAACACTTAATTCCTGCATTTTCTGAGTTATCTCAACCTTTGATTCAATTAACTACTCCTAAAGCTAAATTTGTTTGGACTTCTACACATGAACAAAATTTTCAAAAGATGCAACAAATATTTTTCTCTGAACCTATGGTAAGACTTCCTGACTGGAATAAGACTTTTTATTTAAATACTGATGCTTCCAACATTTCTATAAGTGCTTGTCTTTTACAAATGTATGATAATAAACTACTTCCAGTTGCTTATTTTTCCAAATCGTTAAATAAAGCTGAGCAAAAGTATCCTGCTCTTAAGTTGGAACTAATGGCTATATATAAATCTGTTAATGCCTTTAAATATTATTTCTATAATAGACATTTCATAATTCTTTCTGATAGTGCTCCTTTGAAAAAATATAAAAAGACTACCAACCCAGCTGACATAATCACAAGGTGGTTACTTGAGTTGTCAGAATATTCATTTAGTTTTCAGCACATTGCTGGATCTAAAAATGTACTTGCTGACTATTTATCTAGGGAGAACTTTGAAAATAATACTGAAACTCTTGACAGTAATCCTCAGTTAATTTATGATAAAGGTGCTATACCAATTGTTGATAATGTTCCTAAAAAAAATGAATATGTGAACTTTTTAGTTACAAAAAATTCAAATAGTACTGATCCACTGTTGGAAATTTCAAATGAAACTTTTTTCAGAGAGCAAAATGCTGATCCTGAGTTGTCTGTCATTTATAATGAAATTTTAAGTAAGGGTTCCTCTGCAACTCATCCTGCCTTTTTTATTCATCCAGAAACTATGTTATTGATGTGTGAAAAGTATAATGTTCATAATCAAACTTATCATCATGTAATTGTTGTTCCACATTCGTTAAAAGCAAAAGCTTTAACAATTTCTCATCTGTCACATTATGGTTTAAAAAAGACTTACGAATTTCTAACAAGGAAGTATTTTTGGAAAGGTATTTATACTGATACTGTCAATTTTGTTGCCTCTTGTACTGTATGTTTACAGGTGAAACATCATCCTACTCGACCTGCTCCTTTACAACAAACATACACACCAACTTATCCAGGACATACTATTGCTATTGACCTTGTTGGTCCTTTCAGTAATGGTCGTACTGTTCTAACAATCACTGATCATTTCTCTCGCCATATGGAGCTTGTGCCTCTTACTTCTACGTCTGCTAATGTAATAGTCGAGGCTCTTTTTAAATATTTTACAACTTTTGGTCGTCCTGCAGTGATTTTGTCAGATTTAGGGCCACAGTTTGTTGCCTCAATTTATAATCATTTTCATGACAAACTTGGTATAAAAATTAATCATTCTTCGGCTGGTCATCCACAATGTAATTCCATTGCTGAACGCATAAATACTTCCATTAAATACTCTGTAAATTCTTTATTACTTGATGGCCACAACTTCGAACATGCAATTTTAATTCACAAATCTTTGTATAATGGTTCAACACATTCAACTACTGGTTTTACACCCAATTTATTACATTTTGGCAGAGAATTATCACTTATTTTTGACACATTTAACTTTGAGACAACTCCGCCAAATCTTAATGACATACACACTTATAAATTAATGCAAGAATTAGACTCCATTTATAAGAAAGCTTATCAAAACATTATTTCTTCACAAACGATTCGCTTTCAGAGACACTCACAACGTGCTAGGCTCAGAGATTTAAATGTAAATGACATTGTTTATAAAAAGTATTTGGATAAATTTAAACCTAAATTCACAGGTCCTTATGTGATCACTGAAAAACACTCACCTGTTTCTTTCTCTATTAGACGTTTGCAAGCTCCCCATCTCGAACCTCAGAGAGTACATATTGATAGATTAATTTTAGCTCCTCCACGTTCTGAATATCTTTCTTTACATAGTAATAATCACTACCATAATGGTGTTACAGATAATTTTAATCTACCTACAACTTCACATAATCAGTATAATTTAAGACCTAGAAAGTAGATGCATGTTTTCGTTTTAGTAATGGCGTGTTTGTGAAGGTACCCACAGACACTTCCTTGCTTTGTACACTGTTGTATAATATCTTGTTTGTATCTGGCTGGTCCAGTATTTTTAAAGATGTACACTTCAGTATACTGTACGATATGTATCTCTTTTCCATGAAACTTAATTAATCAAGTTGTTGTTAATATTTAAAAAAAAAGAGGAACAATAGTTTGCTTAGGTGAGCTTACGGTTGTCGGTAATCATTTCTTTTCTATACAATTTAATGGGTTTTTCTAACCTGCACCTTCTTTACACACACAAACATACATTTTTCTTTTGTCTTTACCATTTTTTTGCAAATATTGTTTATGTTCATGTTTCGTCTGTTTGAAAGTTTCCTGTTTTTGGTCACAAAAATCTTAATTTGTTTTGAAGCTCATGTATAAAAAAAAAAATATTTATATATGTTTTGATATTTTTATTCATTGAAAGTTTTTATTATGTTTTTCACGAAGTAAATTGTGTTTGATATTAAAAAAAATATTAATAAATAAATAAACAAACTTTAAGAAAAAAAAAGAGAGTTTGTTTTGAAAGTTGATAGCAATACCTGTACTGCAACTAAATTGCATTGGACACATTTCAGGTATTTGATTGCAATCATTTTGACTTGATTTATTTAAATTATGTCATGACTTTTATTAGAATCTTCTTTGACATTCATTTAATTAGAAGCTTCATCTTTGAACTTTATTTTAAAATTTAAACCTGATTAAGTGCACTAAGTATATTTGAGATTTGTTAATAATATTGAGAAACTTTCATTTCTTATTTTGCATGGACGTTGATAATGCAAAGGACTTCGAAAGTAAATTTTTTGCCAGTTCAAAGCTATCTGCAATGTTATCTGCAATGTTTTTCTGCAAAGTTGTTTTTATAAAGAGATCTCACATTTATGACGTCATATGTACATATATTATTTTGAATATTCAAGGTTATTTTTCTTTAGTTTCTGCACATGTGTAATTTTGATATGTAATGGATAATTGAATCGTTTTATATTGTTTTATTTCTAGCAGAATATTGTTGATATTTTTGCAAATGGTATTTTGTGATGTATTTTATAATTTGTTATGTTATTTGGTATTGTATTTTTGTGATGAGCCCTCATAAGCGCTGCATGTTAGGCTTTCTGTTTAATTCCAGGGTTAAAGTTCTTTGTTTAAAAAAAAAAAATTTCTGGCGTCAAAATTTTTTTGTTGGGCTGTGGAGAGATATATGTGACGAAGTTCACATATTTTTCGCGTCTTAAAATAATGTTCCTATGTTTCGTCTTTCTAAATCAAAATTACGTATTCCGTATTAATCTCTCTCCACTTTGTTTTTTCGGCTCGATAAAATATTCTTTCCTTTTGCGCGAAGCTATGTCTGGGATTTTTCGGGGTTTCCCTTCTAAATTAATTTCGCTTTAGCATATACTGTGTTAGTTCTTAGCGCCTCCCGGTCTCCGTCGGTGTTTTCTCACAGGGTTGTAGCCTTTCGTATTGGCATCCGCCAAATTCTGGCACTTCTGTCTTGGGATAAATCATTTAAATCTGTTTGTTTCAAATTTTTATATTGTTTACGCCTACCGGACGGTGGTTGTCACGTGGGGCAGTGGCTTATGAGTGCTCATATTTTACTCGCCAACCTGTAGAGAGCTGGCAGTTTTGTAGAAAGTTTTTAGCAGGACTTCTCGATTGCTCTCCGTCAGAGGAGGTTGTGTTCGTTTTTTTAATGGAACTCCGGCATGCCGTGTGGCCGGAACAATTAGATATATTCCTGGTGTTCTTTTTACGAAGCAATGTGCGGTGCGTAATTGAACTTGTTTCTTTAATAACTGTTTTGTGAAGATACCTACAATAAAGTGCAGCTTTTGTTTGTATTCCAGTTGTCCGTCAGTTTTTCTCAAATACCTTTTGTACACTATACGTCATGTGAGCGGCCGAGGGAACTTTTCTCTTAATCGTCCTCCGACAACTCCCTCATATTTACCCACCCATTATTTTGTTGCAAGTAATAGCATCCCATCAGTACGTTTATTTTTCCGACGAATCGCTTTTTAAAATCAAAGAGTATGCTCAAACTAGGAGACATTTTTCATGAGCCCGAGCCCGAACGCAATCGTGAATGACAGGGCCCGAGCCCGTCTCATCTCTATATGCGACACGTGTCCTGAGATAGTGAATACGACATCGGCCAAAGGAGATCGTTGCTTAAGGGGGTCATAGGAGGATCAAGAATTCAAAAAATCGACTTTTACATTTTAATTTCATTTGAAACCTTTTTTACTTTTGAGCATTTTGCCCCCAATTTCGTCCCAACTAGAACCGGAGATGCACATAGAAACGTTTCATGAAAGCTTTATATTGGAACGCAATCAGGTATCACTTTAAAACCGCGTTTTCTCCAAACCTATTTTTATGAAGTATCCGTAAGAGAGCAA
The DNA here is from genome assembly GCA_038373885.1 of Cheiracanthium punctorium. Classification (NCBI taxonomy): domain Eukaryota; kingdom Metazoa; phylum Arthropoda; class Arachnida; order Araneae; family Cheiracanthiidae; genus Cheiracanthium; species Cheiracanthium punctorium. The sequence goes on along the minus strand of JAWZYV010003496.1, from coordinate 4,595 downwards.
AATCTCTAGGATTCGTATCTTCACGAAATGGCCTCGCCTAGTTTGAATTCTCAAATTTTGTGCAGCATTTCATGATTGTGTAGGGCCATTCCACTCATTGGGGCTTTTTCTGTACGCAGTTTTCTGCACATTTAAACAGTGGGGGCCCAATTTCGACGAAAAATCCGATTTTGTCGAATTTAATTTTAAGAATCTTTTCGATGCATCTCATCGTACGCTAGCATGCACGATCCTATAAATGCATCTGCAACCCATTTTGACAGACGGCGATTCTATTTTGACCAGTTTGCAAACTTGGCTAAGTTTGGCGAAATATCGCCAAGTTTGGTAATAGTCAGTCATTGTTTGGTCCGTGCCCAAAACCTCGCCATTTGTCATCGACCTTCGCGATTTTTGCCGGAATAGGACCCAATTTGGCGCGAAAAATAATTTCGTATTTCGCATCACTCTTAAAAATTTTACCCGAAGAATATTGAAATTTTGTTTTTAGAACTTCTGCAACATCTAAGTGTGCATCTCTTTTCAATTTCTACAATTAGTTCACACTCTCCCTATCTATATTTATATATCTTATTCAAAATTTCAGTCGTTCATAAAGTACTTTTTATTCATCCACTCCAATTCCAATAGTTTTTTCAAAATGTTCATTCATTCATTCAATGTCATTCTTTCAATTTCATAAAAAGGAACTATAATAAAACTTTTCTTGATTGACCTAAGTAGGAATTGACTTTAAAATTATTTTTATATTTTTACTTGTTTAATTTAAGCTTTCATGACGGATTTCTGCAGATTTTAAAATCGCGCTATTGACCGTATCACGAAAACGTAGAATGAATACAGTGCCGGCTTGCGACTTTCTGCCAGCCGCGCCGCGCCGGGATCACTCCTTAGTGCAGGCATACTCCCGTTCGACCGTTCTACTTCAGAGCGAACTTCGTTATTACTTTCCGAACATGTACCCTGTAAGGAAAGTATTGTCATCCTAAAAAAATTCGACTTCGAGATTTTGAAGTATGGACACGTTTGGAGGTCTTCTGAATTCATTTAGGCTATTTTTACGAGATGTATGTGTGTGTGTGTGTATGTGTGTGAACACGCTAGCTCCTAAACTGGGCATTCGGTTGAGCTCCAATTGGGTATATATGTTATAAACCAGCATCGCAAGACCGGCATTGATTTTATGTGTATAGGACTTATAGTTTTTCTAGATAACGACAAAGATTTCTTTTACACTATGGCCTTTGGGGGGAAATTCTTGAAAGTGCGCTAGCGTTTAAACGATGCATTCGATTGAGTTCAAATTGCGTATACCTGTTATAAACCTCCATCGTAAGACCGGTATTGATTTGGATGTGTAGAGGACTTAGTACAGGGCTACGACCCAGATTTCTTTTACAGGATGGCCTATGGGGAGACATTCTTGAAAGTGCGCAAGCGTTTAAACGGTGCATTCGATGGAACTTCCATTGGGTATATATGTTTGAATGATTCATCGGTTCAAATTTATTTAAATGCTGGGTCATGATCTGAATCGTAAGTGTTCGGAAAGTCGAGTGGAGTCACTCCAGATTTTTTAATATTAAAATGCAAACCGTTTGGATCGGTGGCGTGTCCAAAATAGTGCGTCGCGGGCCAATGGTTCGCCACCTCTGACCTATACCTCTACCAGACTAAGAGGGGGCCGTATGTCGGTGGTCCTCTCTTAGTCAGGTAGAAGGTGCCTATGCGAGTGCATCCTGTAGTCGCTAACGGCCTTTCTTTCGAGAAATCAGGGAATTGTCCATTCCCTTCTTTTTAAATAGATGACCTTCATAAAGAATCATAGTGTCGTGAAGGGAGGTTTATCTCGACGAAATTCCTACAAAAGGATTCTGGTGAACTTCGAAATCTGTTGCATGTATTATTTAGAGGAAGGGGTATGGAAGAAGTCGTGCCGTTGTTTTTCGTTTTTCTGTGGAAAAACGACTGCAGCTCATCCTACGAAATAAGGCATGGATGTGAATTTCATAACATGCGTGTTCCATTGGACAGCGTTTTCCAAAATTCCAAATCTGCGGGGGGAGGGGGACAAAACGGATCGTTCCCCCAAAGAAAGATTCATGTACAGAACAGAAATACCTTCCTTTCCATTTGAGTTTGGATGTTTTGCAAAATTCCTATTTATAGCCATTTTTGCATGTATTACTAGCTTAAAAAATCTAAATAATTAAAAGTAACCTATTTTCAAACATATAGGTGTACTGCTAAAAATCATGTCAATAGGGTCCTTCAATTCAAAATAACTGTCCAGCATGGTCAAAATTTTTGAAAGGGCCTTGACAAGCTGTACTCTGTGCACTAAAATAAACGATACACTAAAGTATCAGTTCAGAATCTCTTGTTAAAATCTTAATATTTCTGAAAAATTGAAAATGTTGCAGAACGTATCACGCTTCGAAGAATTTTGACTTCCTATTCTATTTCTAAGAATTTTTAGGGACAGTTTCATAAAAGAAAAGAACTTATTATACCTTTTCGTGTCGGGTTTCTTTCTCTTTTGTACAGCAGTGGATTCAAGCGATCTTGAGTGAACGCCCCATTTTAACGGAAGTTTCCGGCAAATTTTGGTTCGACTGTTGTGTTGCAATCCAAAAAAATGAATTCAAATTCCACGATAGCCAATGCAGAGGCTGCTACCTTATATATATATATATATATATATATATTTATGTATTTATTTTGTAAAGAACTGCTTCAACGTGTCATTAACCACGGGCATGGCCAGAGCATCATCTTAAATTAGAATTTCTTGTCCGTTCAGATCCAGTGATTGCTGAACTCACAAACCATTGAACTTTCGCAAAAGAGGCCGTTGCTATAAGATTTTGGGAGGGGTTTCAGCATTTCCTCTTTTTGTATGAGTTTTACAAGTTTTGTACTTACGATGGATTTTCAGACCATTGAATACTTTTATCCAGCGAGGGCGTAACACAGAGTAGAGGATGGCTCTTCAGGGAAGTTCTTAGAAAACTATAGGGAATACTTTTTTTTTTAAACTTTAAATGACGCGATTTCAAATACAGATCTTGGTACCCTACGTTTATTTTCATTCTGTAAAGGAGTGCGTTAACATGTTTTTTTTTTAACTAATGGGCAAAGACAAAGTGTCACAAGTGAGGCCACAAGTGAAGTAGCAAGGGCGTCGCATGTAGCCACGAGAGGTGTGACTAGGGCGTCACGGTAGGCAAGAAGGGGCGTCCCATTAAGACAAAATGCCTGGTCAATTTAGAATAACTGTTGCAGTTGCGGCGAACCAATTAAATGTCGTAAAAAGCATCTGGAATCAAAATTCCAGATAGTGTTTTCTTTCTTTTAATAAAATTACAATATAATAATAAGAAACTTTGTTACGAAAAGTAAATATATCACGAAAATGCACAAAAATACTGCGTACATTTATGTTTACACATCGAAGCGAATGAAATGAAATTGGGTGGCATGACAGGTGGTTTTACAACTTAAACTCTAGGCATCGAATGTATAAAAAAATTATTAGATTTTACGAAAATGGTTTCTAAATCCGTAAGTTTTCGTTCCAGCCTCACAAAGTAAAGACTACTGGGAATGAAACGAAATTCGTTTATAGGATAGGTGGTCAATAACCTAAACTCCAGGCGTCCAATTTTTCTAAAATTTTAAATTGGATTTTGCGTTTTCTCCAGGGCAATTGAATGGGCAATCAACAAATGGACGTTTGCAGAAGATGCAGAGGATGGTCCAATATTGGAGTGTTTTAAGCTTTTCTTATCTTGAATGAGACTTTAATTTACAATTTTTTACTTGTTAAGAATTTTCTCTCTTGTTAGTACTTTTATGCAGCGGAGGAGTCGACCCATGATGGATTCTACGCCCACTTTCTAAGGAAGTGTTTAGAAAATTTTACATCTAGTGATTTATTGAGAATACAACAAACTTAAATGTTCTAATAACGTGATCATAAACACAGATCTCAGTATTCTATGTTTATGATTCATTTTGTAAAAAACAGCTTTAAACATGTTTGGAACGATGGGCGTAGCTAGGGCGTTACACGAGGCAAGAAGGGGGCGTCCCGTTAAGCCGCAGTGTTCAGTCAATCTGAATTTAGAAGAACTATTGGTTGCATATTGAATAAACAAAATAATACTATTTCTCTCAAAATTAAATTTTCTTTTATGGTTTCAGTTTTCAACCCTCCAAGGCCGACTATAAGAAATTCCCAAGTATAAAGTTATTTTTTTCCTTGAAATAGCTTTCTTTTGTCAGATAACGAAAATATAATAAAAAAATTGCAGAAAAAGTTATTATTTTATGTTTTTCAATTTTAACACCCTGATACTAGAACTCTTCTAAACATCAAAAAAGGAACTAGTCTGGTCGAAGCGTGTAGTCTGGAGTGGACATTTATTTTGCTATGTCAGGGAAATGACCATTCCCTTCTTTTTAAATAAATATCTAAAGTTAAATCTGAGATCGATAGAGTGTAGTGAAGGGAAGTTTAGCTTAACGAATTTTCTACAAAAGCGAAAATGATGCCGTTTTTACTTTCCGAACATGTACCCTGTAAGGAAAGT
>JAWZYV010003495.1:0-14575 GCA_038373885.1 Cheiracanthium punctorium | reverse complement strand
TAAACAGAACGATAATAATAAAAGAATTTCATTGAAGATTTAAAGTAACTATTTGTTTTAATAACTTTCATTGCAAAGGCAACTAAGTTCTTTCAACTATTTGTTCTTGAAAAAAATATTTTTTTTTTGTCTTAGATTTTGATTAACTTTTACTTAGCTTTAATTAAGCAGTGAAGTTTCATTATTTGGGAAATCTAAAAATTGTGAAAATCGCAAGGTGTTTCGGTGACATCGTGAAAATCATGGAAAACCCACGTGGTTTTTCTTTCTCACTCTTTTTATTTATAAACGTTTTCTATGTTTATATTTTTGAAAAACATATTTGCAGAATCCTAATGCATGATTATAGCGTGAACAAGACGTGCTCAGTCTTCTTGTTTATTTTTCCCCCCCCACGGATTTATATCTACGAGACCGTTAGCACGTTAGGTTCACGTGAATTAAAAATAAAAGTTGAAAGTATATCGTTTAGGGTGACACAATTTTTGCTACAGCTACTGTTTGTGGAGAGCATCATGCTACTACGTCTACCTAGAACTAATGAGAAGAGAAAAAAAAAAAAATATTTTCTTCAGCCAAATTTTTGTCGTTAGTGTTTTTGGATTTTCAAATATTCAGATATAGCTACAATTTAAGTTTCACATGAATTGTGACATTATTTCGTTATTAAAATATAGTATCATTTGTCATCATTTTTCATTTCCCCGTTAATCATATGAATATGACAGAATATTTCTTTCGTGTATATATATATGAGACGTCAGATATTTCAAGTAAAGTTTCAGAGTTACGGCAGGTCATATGGTTTATTGAACATTACATTTAAGTTACAATTTAGAATGAGAAGAGGGGAGGGGAGACGGGTACAAGAATCAGCGTGGACTCATTAAGCAGTTCCAGTGGCAGAAGTCTCTCGATTTACGATGTGCGGGAGTATTTACGTTCATCATACCACGTGGGCTGGTATGACATAACTCCGCCTCTCTCTTATCTCTAATCGAACCATACACATTTACCAACATGACCCGCATCCGGGGCTGCAAGGGCGTGGGGACACGTGCACATCTAAAGAACTCAGAATCGACGGCCTGATGTTTGGCAAATAACAAAATAAATAAAACATAGCTCCAGAGCGCGCGTGGCAAGTATGACAGGAAAGCAAAACTTACAGTGAAAGTACCTGCTTGAACAATACCCAAACTAGTAAAACCCAAATTACCTTTTTATACATTACATATATATATATATATATATATATATATATATAACTCGGCTGTTCGAGCCTCGTCAGGGGGAGACCGCCCTGAACCCCCCCCTAATTACCATATAAAACGATATTAATTGACTATGTCATTTTATTTTTCATCTTTCGTGTATTTCGCCTGGTAACCCTATGTTGAAATTTTATGATTGTAACCTTTTTATAGAAAAATACATGCGATGCCTATTCTACAGCTTACGAAATATTGTAACAATAGATTAAAGCTGTTGGGAACTAATAGTATTTAAATATATATAAAATTATGTCGTATACTTTTATGTCGCATTTTTGGGACACATTTTCTGGACAATTTTCAATAAAGGGGGGGAGAGATAAAATGACATAGTCATTAATATATATACTAAAAAGGCATAACTTACCAGTAAATGTAGCATCCACATAGCAGATACAAAATTCTAAGTATCCATAGAATGATAAATGTGTTGAATTAGGGAAACATTCATAATTAAACAACCTATCCAAACAGAGCAAAATATATGAAACCTATAAAAGGGAAAACGATTGTGTGGACAAGTTGAAAGGTGAAGTACGAATGGAAAGTATTGGGTAGTAAGCATCCATTAAGCTCGTCAGGCCCCACAAACTGAATACCTACTACCAAAACAAAAACAAAATAACACTATTTCACTGTAATTACTTAGCACAAAAAAATACTAAGAAAAAAAATGGAGACGACATGGCCATTTGCATTAAGCATGAAAACATGGCTCATTCGTGGGGCTGTTACCGATTGAAGAGGAAAAAATACATGTTGCCAGAATTTTAGGTTAAACTGTTGAACAAAAAATAAAAATTAAAAATTAATAAATAATTTAAGAGTGAAATAAATAAAAGTTGAGCTATAAGTAAAACTTAAATATTAAATAAATAATTTGAGAGTGAAATTTACTAGACATATCAGTAATGTCAAAAAGAATAATAGCAAGAGATAGATTGGGTTTTTAATAGTAATACATCTAACTATTTCTAAAGGTCGCTATGTGCGTTATATGTCTAGAAATATGTTGAAGATCATATTTATTTAAAGAAGAGCATTTGAATAGTACCAGTGATCATTAGTTCTTCTTCTTTTTTTTTTTTTTTAATAGACAAATATATGTATATATAACTCGACTGTTCGAGCCTCCGTCAGGGGGACACCCCTTGAACCCCCTAATTTTTTAGTTTCATTATTACCATATTAAAACGATATTAATTGACTATGTCATTTTATCTCTCATCTTTCGTGTATTTCGCCTGGTAACCCTATGTTGAAATTTTTAGGATTGTAACCTATTTATAGAAAAATGCATGGGCAGGGCCGGCGGAAGCGGGCCTGCAAGGCCTTCTTTGCAGGCGGGCGCCAAACACAGAGGGGCGCCAAATTGTCCCCAAAGCAAAAACTTTTAAAAAATGGACATATTTTAGGAAGATATGTTTTATATTAATAAGGATTGCAGTGTATATATAATTTTTTATTTGTCTGATAAAATGTGTTGCAAGGCCGTAGCCAAGAGGGGGGGGAGGGTCAGGAACATATATTACCAGGACCGTACCCAGAAAATAATTTTGGAGGGGGTCCGACATATTTTAGGGAGTCGGGGAGAGGGGGGGGGGAGGTCTGTTTGTTTGAATATCATCATTTTATATATAAATACTCTCTCTCTCTCTCTTCCACCCCCCCACACACACATATAGGATAAATATATAATGTGATAATTTCGGGGAGGGGCAGGGTCCGGATCCATAGGACCCACCCCCTGGGTATGGTTTTGTATATTACTATATGTAAAAGGGAAGTAAAAACTTTTAGAAACATATATTACAATATGTAAACGCAGGGGTGGCCATAGGGTACGTGTCCCCCCCCCACACACACACACCGCTGCATTTCTTAAAATGGAAAGATTTTGAGGAGAAAAATTTGAAAAATAAAATAACAATTGATTCCGAAATACAAGAGATCTATGAAAATAAAAAAAAGCATTTTTCAAATGTATTAGGAAGACTGATTGAGATCACAAAATTTCTTGGCAGCCAGAATTTTGCCTTTCGAGGGCTGTACTAAAAAGACAACGGAAACTTCTTAAAATTAGTGGAATTGTTTGCAAAGTTCGACCTAGTTATGGAATTTCACGTAGAAAGAGCATTACGACCTAAAGGTAGCAACAGTAAAGTTCATTCTCTAAGCAAATCTAGTCAAAATGAAATGTTGCAAATTATTGACAGTAGTATAAGAGAGAAAATCTTACTATCTCTTCGAAAAGCCAAGTATTATTCTATAATTTTGGTCTATATACCTGATGTTAGCAAAACTGAACAGATGAGTGTCGTCATACGTTTTGTCGTCTGCAGTGATGGAGGGGCTGAAATCAAGGAGCATTTTTTAGGCTTTATTAAAGTTGATGTTTCTACAGATAGAGGCCTATGTGAGACAGTAATGGAAATGTTGAAAATGTGGAACATTCCTCTAGATGATATGAGAGGCCAGGGATATGATAACGGGGCAAAATATGAAAGGGAAGAAAAATGGTCTTCAAAATAATATCCTAAAAATAAATCCTCGTGCTTTTTATGTTCCCTGTGCCGCTCATAGCTTAAATTTAATGATTAACGATGCAGCAAAGATGAATGCAGATACTGTTAGTTTTTTTCGACAATTCAAGAATTGTATAATTTATTTGCTTCTTCTCTTAAACGATGGTCAGTTCTTTTGAAAAACATTTCCTATTTAACATTGAAACCCTCTCAAACACTCGATGGGAAAATAAAATTGAAGCCATTCGACCTTTAAGATATCAACTAGGAGAAAGCTATGACGCTCTTTTTGAAATATCCGAAGGTGAATGCTTTTCAAAAGAAGTGCAACACGAAGCACGCACGTCTGTGCGCCAAAATCAAGGATTATAAATTTATTTGTTCTTTGATGTTTTGGCACGATTTGCTTAACAGAATTAATCCTGTCAGCAAACAATTGCAAGAAAAGGGTTTGGATATCATGACATTCTAGTCAGTAGCGGATCCAGGGGAGGGGCTAGGGAGATCCAGTTCCCTCTCAAAAAAAAAAAAAAAAAAAAAAAAAGATTGCTAAAGGTAACATTCTGCTTTATTATACCCTTTAAACAACTAAAATGATCCTATTTTATTACTTAGCCCCTCCCAAAAGCATTTACATTGGTTTAGACTAAAATTTTGATTTATAGTATATTTTTATTGGGTGAAATAAGCTTTTTTAAAAATTTAGCCCCTACCAAAAAAAAATTCTGGATCCGCCACTCATTCTAGTGTGCACACAGGCGACTGTGCACAATAACCTTACAGGCAATAAGTAACTTAAAATGATTCATTCAAGAACATAGAAGTGACGTCAATTACAAAAATATTCTTGAGAAAACCAAAGAACTTAGTGAAGAAGTGGATGGCGAGCCCCATTTTAAAACTGTTGAAGAAATCCGACGAAGGAAAAAGAAATGCCACTTCGATTACGAACATGCTGACGAATCCCCTCAATCTCCAGAAGAGAAATTTAGGACAAATGTCTTTTTTAGAATTTTGGATATAGCTTGGGTATCATTAAATGAAAGATTTGACGCAATGAAAAATCACTGCGATAATTTTAGTTTCTTGTGTAATTTATCGAAAATATATAATGCAGATTTGAAAATAAAATGCAGTAATTTAGAAAAATTGTTACAATATCGTGATAGTAAAGATATTAACGCAAAAGAAATTTTTGACGAAATAGTAGTTTCCAAAGACATTTTTACAGCGGGTATGAATGACCCATTCGATATTCTGAACTTAACTGTATCAAATAAATTGTGCTTCCCGAACTTGAATATAATATTGAGAATACTACTCAGCATTTCTGTTAGTGTTGCTAGTAGCGAAAGATCATTCTCAAAATTAAAATTGATCAAGACGTATTTACGGTCCAGTAGTATATCTCTGGAAAGACTCATAAATCTAGCTTTGATTGATATTGAAAATGAAATCTGTCAAGAGATAGATACAAAATAAATTATAGAAAAGTTTGCAAAGATGAAAGGCAGAAAAATTAAATTTTCCCATAAATAAATTTATTGTATTTTCCACAAATGCTTTCTTCAAATCTTATTTCTCCTGTAAAAAAAAAAAAATCTGATGTGTCCAACACATGACTTCCTTGCACGTCCGTTAGATCAAAAATATTTTCGACGCACTTCCTCTAAATTTATTTGTTTGAAAGAGATAAAATATCAATAATAGTAAGGTTTAGCGATTTCTAGGAAAATATTTCGATATCGCCAAGCTGAGTTCAATTTGAAAGATTTCCTTCTGACACTTTATTTGGCGATATTTCACCAAAAGCCGACAAACTTGAGATAGTCAGCGAGATTTTGGCGATAGCCAAAGTAGTCATTGACCACAGACTTTCAATGAATTGAATGCATCTATACACCTCAATGTATTCAAAGTCATTTGGCTCACCCTGTAAATAAATTCTCAGTCGACTGCTGTCAAAAAAGATATTGAAAACAGTTAGATATTACAATAGTTCTAAATACAAAGTTAAAAAATCTACGGGTTAAAGTTTTAGAGTTATACAAAATAGGAAATGATTTTTGGCGCCAAATTTGGCGATATTTCGGCGAAACTCGTCAATGTCGACGACATTTGGCGATATTTTAAGCATAAACCAAACAATGACAGATTATCGCCAAATTTGGCGATATTTCGCCAAAACTCGCCAAGAACGATGACAAATGGCGATACTTTGGGCATGGTCTAAATGACTGACTATCGCCAAATTTGGCGATATTTCGCCAAAACTCGCCAAGGTCGAGGACAGACGGCGAGATTTTGGGCATGTACCAAACAATGACTGTCTACAGTTGTATTATAATGAAGATGTCCATAGACATTAAGGTACTGAAATTCTTTTCGGTGGTCCTGTAAATAAACTCGCCAGTAGATTGGAACCAAAAATCGAGATGCACAACTAGATGTTACAACATTCTTATATATGAAATTTCATAATAGTTTTTGAGATTTGAGAGTTAAATATGCACACACGTACACCAAAAGTCGCCAAGCTTGGCGACTTTTGGCATAGTTCTTGAGGGAGGCACGTGACCGTGGTCGGACCATTACCTAACTTATGTGGTAGGACGGTATTGTGCTTGAAATGGATGAATGCCCCTAAAATTTCTATTGACCGTAATGTATTGGAAATCTTTTGAGTGTTCCTGTAGCAGAACTATAAATGATAAAGACACTTTTTTTAATGGAGAAATTCATTTTCTAACTCTTTACAGCATATATCACTTCTGAGTCGTTTGAAATAGCCCAATACCTCTAAAAAACGCTTTGATGAATTTCGGCCCATAGATCGTAATGTATTTCGAATCTTTTGGGCGGTCCTGTAGATAAACTATTCAGTCGAATGGAACCGAAAGGGAAGGTGCACAACTAGATGTTACAACAATCCTAAATATAAAGTTTCAACATTCAACGCCTAACAGTTTTTGAGATATGCGAGTTTAATGAATTTCGGCCCATTGAGTGTAATGTATTTCGAATGTTTTGGGCAGTCCTGTAGATAAACTATCCAGTCGAATGGAACCAAAAAGGGAGGTGCACAACTAGATGTTACAACTATCCAAAATATGAAGTTTCGACATTCTACGCCTAATAGTTTTTGAGTTAGGCGAGTTTAATGAATTTCGGCCCATAGAGCGTAATGTATTTCGAATCTTTTGGGCGGTCCTGTACATAAACTATCCATTCGATTGCCACCAAAAGGGGAGGTGCACAACTAGATCATAGAACAATCCTAAATATCAAATCTCAACATTCTACGACCAATAGTTTTTGAGATATGCGAGTTACATACATACGTACGTACGTACAGACGGCATGGAAAAACTGGCCACAGTAGACTCGCCACTGGTCAAAATGAGTTGCAGACGCGTTAATATGATCGTGCATGCTAGCCTACGATGAGATGCATCGAAAAAAATTTTTAAATTAAATTTAGAGGTAGTCAAAATCGGTTTTTATGTCGAAATTTGGCCCCCAAAATTTTTCGGGATCACATTACTTCCTTATACTACGTACAAGGAAGTAAAAATTGGAGGGGGGGGGGCGATTTTAGCTTTTTTTGCAGGCTGGCGCCGGATAACCTTGCGCCGGCGCTGTGCATGGGATGCATATTCTACAGCTTACGAAATAGTGTAACAATAGATTAAAGCTGTTGTGAACTAATAGTATTAAAAATATATGTAAAATTATGTCGCATACTTTTATGTCGCTCTTTGGGGACATTTTTCAATAAAGGGGGTGACAGATAAAATGACATAGTCATTAATATACACCGAAGAACCATTACATTATGACCACCCATGGGCGCCAGCAGAATATTTCCCAGGGGGGGGGCAAGAACTACTCCAAGGGGGGGCAAACACTCTCAAGGGGGAGGCAAAGACTACTTCAACGTATTGTTACCATGTTGGAAAGAGCAAAAAAGCAAGGGAAAACACTGCATACAAAAATCCAGGGGGGGGCATTGCCCCCCTTGCCCTATGCTGCCGGATCCCATGTGACCACCTACTCAATGACGCGTGAACGCTTCCATTGGTTTTCAAAACAGCTGCAACTCGCCTGCGCATGGTTACCACGAGTTCACGGCAAGTGCTGGAGACAGGTTGTACCAAATATTTAAGCAGCGGCCACTCAGAGTCGAGATATTGGAAACAGGGTGATGTTTGAGCTCTGAGCTGTCGGGGAGAGGGGGAGCAGCTGTTTTCCTGGAAGACAGCGTACCCTGCACACTACCATCGACGTGCCGAAAGAGAAACCGGGGAATCATTCTACCAGGCAACGCTCCTCTACACATGCGCGATCCAGTCTCGATGTTCCCGGGCCCACTGTAGGCGTAGTTGACAATGACACTTCTTGGTAAGCAGAGGCACACGAGTGGGACGTCTGCTCCGCAGTCCCATATTCAACACTATCCTCTGAATTGTGTGTTCCGAAACACTTGTACTTGGACCTGCATTGTAGTGGGCTGTCAGCTGAGCCACTGTCGTCGATTTTGCTGTGCCAGGCTGGACAGTCTCCGGCGTCCTCTTTCTTGGATGATGCGTGGACGCTCACCATCTTGTCGTCTTCTCGCTGGTTTCACCGTCATTATCTACTCTTTATTAATACTACGACGACTACTTTGACGACAGCTGGCTGTGCGCGCACAGCCAGCTGTCGTCAAAAAAGGGTCTCTAGATCTGTGGCACGCGATGAACGTTTCGATCGTCCGCCATCTTGCTGGTCGTTAAGTCGAGCGATGTCAATGGCTGCCCTTTTTTTAGCATTGGGAAAGGGTTACGCCTCAAAGGGTTAACATGGCACTGATGTGGAGACTTGGTACTGGCATTTTAAAACGCCACTTTCGCTAATGGTTTTTACTAAACCATCCTTCTCTTGATATGCAACTAGGTATCCCTAAAGCATATTTTGAGCAAGGTTTTTTACTTATGGATAAACGAAAAACAATGAATGAAACTATGTAGAGAACTCTTGGCAAAGGATTATTTCTTCTGATAGAACGGCTTTTGGGAGCCAGCCATATCTTTTCTATATTCGAATCAAATCCCTCCCTCCCAAATCACGTGAATTTTTCTCCCCGATTAGAATTCTGGAGTGCGGTTGAGGTTTCGGAACGTGAACCAAGAAGTTGTGGCTGTTTGTACAGTGTACACCAAAAGTGAGAGACTGAATGGCGCCTTGTGGTTTTTCGACTGCTGCCAACAGAAAAGCCGCGATTGGATCAAACACGTGTTTGCGTGCAAAGGTGACATGAAGGGAGATTTCGTTTACAGATACTCGTCACATGTTTTGGCATAACTGGGTAGGCTTTTTGAATGTTCTGTTAGGGTACACTAACTTGGCTCTTGGAAAATTTTCAATATCCCCTACCCAGTTGCGCCAATGATCACATGATTACAGGGGAGTATATTAGGGGGAGGCGAGGAGCCCCGGGTCCCTTCCGAAAATGTAGTCGATTATTAAAACACAGGTATTTTAAAACATTTATATTGGTTCTGTTGTTGTTGTTTCTAATGCCCTCTGGCAACTGCAGAGGTTCCAGATCCTCCGTAAGGGACGGCGAAGGGCGAAGGGTGCTGCACCCATTAGAGCGTGCACCAGTGGGACGCAGTGGTGTAGCCAGAAATTTTTTTATGCGGGGGGTTACGACTACTGCAACGCATATATCTGTAAACGTGTGTGATAAGGGAGTGAAGTATATACATTTTGTATGGCAAAAAATTCCTCATTTGGGGGGAGGGGGTGACTCCCTATCCCACCCCCTTGGCTACGCCACTGAGTGGGAGGAAGACCGACTTAGCACGGGATCCCCTATTTTTGAACCAATTCCAGAGGAGGAACCAACCCCCCTGAAATCGACACCCCCAGAGGTAGCTTTAAACCTGGAGGACATTGGAGCCACGACGGATTTTACGCGCACCAGCTCCCATTAGCGTGCACAGTCCCACAGCAGTCGAGCCGAGAGGGAGTTGACCTTCGCAAGCACTGGCCTACCCGGATGCTGCTTCGCTTGCCGTGTTCTTGTGGGAACGGAGTTTAGCATCCACATCACTGCGAGACTAATTCTAGCAACAATAAAGTTCAAAATACCTGATCGCCGCCGCCCCCTCCCCCCTGGAAATGGAAGCCTATTTACGCTACTGCATGATTAGAAAACTTTTAAAGGCGAGCGAAGTTTTAAACGTTGTTGCGTGCGCGTGTGTGTGTGGGGTGGGGTGATTATATTGTGACTTTTAATCCTAATCACGGACGTAAACAAGGAGAGGGATTAGGGGGGGGGGTCTGGACTTCTCGCTTATAGTCTATACACCATCGCTAATTATATCAAAATAATCCCCTTTTGAATCCATCGCTCAAAAAAGTATAGGGTATTAAAGACTTACGTTTTATATAAATTTTGAAAACTCTGTATTGAAACTTAAAAAAATATATATTAATTTTGTTAATTTTACAATTCAGTGCTTGGCAAACCCAATTAACTACACAGAATTTAAAAATTTTTAGCGTAATTGAAAAATTTCACCAGATATTTATAGTAAAATTTACTGTCAATCGAATTTTAAAGTAAGAATGATCCCCCCCCAGCGGCGTAGCCAGAAAATTTTCATGGGGGGGGGGGTTACGACTACTGCAACTCATATATATGTATACATATGTGTGATAATGTAGTGAAGAATATATATTTTGTATGGCAAAAAACTTCTCATGGGGGGGTTATGAACCCCCTAACCCCCCCCTTGGCTACGCCCCTGCCCCCCCTGCTGAACACCTCCTATGAGAAAGCTGTAACTCGACCGTGATCCTAATATGTAGTTACGGTGATCTCTGATTCACTGACTCACTGACTCTGTCACAGTTCTGGTTGCACCACTCCCAAATTAAACTTTCAGCGCCATCACTTCAAAAAGAGTAAAAAGTTATGCTCGAAAAATGTATTAAAATCCACATCCTTATGGCGATACGTTTGAAAATTTTCAAAATTATATAAAAAAAAAATTTAATCTGAAATTTCGCCCGTTCCCTGATTTTTATCAATATTTTGCCATTTTTAACGACAGCAAATTGCTCGATCGCTCTTGAAAAGTTAATTGTCGTATTTACGTCACAGTCGAAATGATTGCAATTTTCGCTGTTCATGAAATGTTTTACTCGAAAATGTAATAAAATTCACACTACTGGACCGATAGGCTTGCAAATTTGCACAAATACACTAAAACATATGGGGGAGGATGCGCTATTTTAAAAATATAAAAATTCAACGTTTTCCCATTTTTTAACTTCGAAAAATTGCTCTAATTCAATAAAACAGTTACAGTCCATTTGAAAGCTTCCCGAAATTATCATGATTATCCCCTGCATGAAGCCTTGAATTTAGAATTAATTTAATAACTTAGTGACAGGAATAACTATCCTACTATAATATAAAAATAGAATATGAAGTCATTTATTTTAAGTGGATAAATACTAAATAGATTGAGTGCAGACATATTTTCCCTTTATTTTTTTACGCCCGTTGTAATTGCTTTCAGAACGGGCTTTATCTTCTATTCTACTGCTAACCTCTCTTCGATGGGTTCTAACGCGTATTCACGTTACATCTGGAGAAAAACGTCCAAAACTCCAGACCGTTAGATCGACAGCTGCGAGATGGGGCAGGTGATGTCAGTGGAAATAGTAGACGGGCGAAGTGTGAAGGTCCCGGGTTCGGGTCCCATCGCGCGTCCGTCGACCTAACCGTTCGGAGTTTTCGGAGGTTTTCTCAGAAACTTAGCGTAAATACGGGTTAGGACCTTAGAAAACCCCCCATGGAGGGCATACCCCCTTGTGTTGTCCTTCTGACGAGGATTTATAAGCGGACTTCGAGCCAAGCACACAAATCCGATCGTTTTTGTTGTTAAATTATTTTATTTGTTTAAATATTGATTTAATAAATTTGTACAAATCCGATGTACCTTTTTACTATAACAACAACTATAACAATGAGGGAACGGGTGGATTTTCAGATTTTTAAAGTAGCTCAGATTGTTTTCTATATTTTTATACATGATTATGGAAAATTTCAAGCGGATCGTACAAACTGTGTTACTTTTATTACAGTTTTATACAAGAACTTTTTAATCTGTTTGTATTAATAACGGCAAAAGTTTTGTTTTGAAGTGGTCGGACCGGAATTGTTAGAGAGTGATGTGTCACGGATCACAGCGTAACTACTATATAGTAGGATAACGGAACCTGGCGAATTTTTAAGATTATTCTTTTTGCCAAAGGATGCAGTAATTATTTATTTATTTTTATTAGGAGCACACTACACATTTCTTACAAGATTAAAAATGCCCCCACCAATACCATCTGGTGAAACACAACTAATTTCAACGAAGACTGGCTTAATTGCTATTCCAGGTATCAGCTGCAAAAACTGCGAGCCGCACAAGTAGCATTACGTAGTGCTTGCGTTGTTGCACGCCTGTTCTATCATTGAACTTGTCCAGACAGACAAACCAGCGGCAAATTTACATTAACGATTTCAGAGGCGATCCCACTTTCCTATTTACCTTGTGGCCCGGTGGAGCACTCGCTTGCAGTGAAAGTGATCCTACAGTGGCGCAGAGGACTGCAGCTTTCTCCCATGTAGGTCACAGCGTTCAGTTTGGAACAGCGGTTGTATTATTCTCAAGGTCAAAATATGAAAAGAGATGGGGGGAATTCTTTTGTCTCACCGTTGAAAGGGAAAAAAAAAAAAAAAAAAAGGAAGAAAGGGATGAGTTATATTTATTTATGATGTGTGGAAGTTTTATTAGCTGGGTAAGGGCCATGTTTGTGTTAAGAAAGGAATCTTCTGACATCCCTTTGTATTCAAAGCAGGGTTACACAGCACCGAAGCAGATTTGTAAAATAAAAATTTAAGAAGAAAATCACGAAGCATATTATTAAGATAAATCAGAAGGCTTGCTGTTGAAGGGAAGGGAACAACTTAGCCCTACAAGGCAACTGGTACCATCTGTGGAACAATCATTTTAATTATTCCTCTACGTCTATAAAATACTAGTATAGACATGTGTCGGCTTTTAACCCTTTGAGGCGCAACCCTTTCTCAATGCTGGAAAAAGGGCAGCCGTTGCCATCGCTCGACTTAACTACCAGCAAGATGGCGGACTATCGAAACGTTCATCGCGCACAGCCAGCTGTCGTCAAAAAAGGGTCTCTAGATCTGTGGCACGCGATGAACGTTTCGATAGTCCGCCATCTTGCTGGTAGTTAAGTCGAGCGATGGCAACGGCTGCCCTTTTTCCAGCATTGGGCAATCTATCCAGCTGTTCTCGCGTTCTTCCATTTTTCAGCAGATGTCAGTGCTGTTAAAAATGATCGTGACCATTCTTTTACGGGAAATAACGGCTAAAAAGTAAAGAATTCTCGTGGAGCTATGTCATCCGCAACTATTTTTATAGAAATCCAATCTATTCTTCATGACTGGCAACAGTCAAAACGTTAGAGTTGGGTGTTCCCAGAGCGGGATCACTGCGCCTTAAAGGGTTAAGAGTATTTATACATAGATAGCAACGATATAGTTCAGGCTGTTGCGTGTAGATGTACTTACTGTTCATAGTATTGCCAAAACTGATTGAAATTTGAACAGTCATCTTCGAATGGGGTTTTGTTCATTTTAAAAAATGAACAAAAAGTAGTTAGCAAAGAGTTTTGATCCGGAAAAAAATGACTGTGTGTTGATGTTCGTTCTATCCAGAAATGATTTAAATACTAAAATTTCAAAATAAATACCAAAAAAAAAAAAAAGTGGCTAAGGCCCAGTGTACCAGCTATATTTATTTGGTATTTATTTTGAAATTTTAGTATTAAATCATTTCTGGATAGGACGAACTCCAACACACAGTTATTTTTTCGGGATCAAAACTCTTTGCTAACTATTTTTTGTTAATTTTCTAAAATAAACAAAACCACATTCGGAAAAGGTCTGTTCAAATTTCAATCCGTTTTCGCAATAATATGAACAGTCAGTACATCTACACGCAACAGCCTGAATGATATCGTTGCTATTTATGCATGAATGCACTTAAAAACCGACAGATGTCTATACTGGTATTTTGTAGACGTAGAGGAATAATTACAGTGGATGTTGCACGTATGGTACCAGGTGCCTTGTATAGGGTTAAAGACTGCTCCAGGTACCCATGCATGTATGTTCGTATAAATACACGCGCACTCCATTTTGACCCACCGCAAGTCCAGTTTGACTGGTTCAGCTCTTGTGAAATACACTGAAGCTTCCTGCTGTCTCGCAGAAAAAAGAACCCGTCGCAGAGAGGTTAATCTCGTGAAGTAAATACTGACCAGTACGAAAACCCTGTCCAAATTTAAACGACCGCAAAGGGTTAACACGCGTATTTGTTCCATAAAACGATAATAGTAAGCATAAAACAAAGGATTAATCAGTCTTTGCAAAAGTAGTACTGTAAAAAGACATTTAATAAATGCATATCTGTTCTATCACAGTATTACAAACTCGATTATATGTATAAGCATTAAATTTGTAACAAAAATTTTACTCACTTGTGTAATTTAGCTGATTTCTGTCCATAATTTCTCTGTTGTACCCCTCGTTGAACAGCTACAAGCAGCAGAAGGTTTCATAACTGCGGACTGATTCTTTGACAAAGAAAAAGCCAGCATTTCAACCCCGAAACCACACAATTCTTTAAAGGCTGTACCTTTCGT
>JAWZYV010003494.1:7500-12550 GCA_038373885.1 Cheiracanthium punctorium | reverse complement strand
ATTTTTAGCAGAACGCCATGAACATTGTTTTTTTTTTTTTTTTTTTAATTTAGATTTTGATGAGTGATGTTGTGGATGTATTTTTTGTCCTTAGCCGTACCCCCATATAAAATTTAATGTACATTAAAATTTAATGTGCAATGTAAACAGTTTTATCATATTAAATGTTATTCATTTTTGGAAGAACGCATGAACATTGTTGAGTTTTTTTTTTTTTTTTTTTTTTTTTTTTTTCCACTGGAATTTAAATTTTGATGAGTGATGTGTGGGTGTATTTTTTGTCCTTAGCCGTACCCCCCCCCCCGCCCCCCCCCCCCCCCCAACCCACCCCCCCCCCCTGCCTCACTCGGCAGAAGGCAGATTCGAACGCAAGACTGCCAGTTCTCGAGCCGCATGCTCTACCGACTGTACAAGCGTGAATCAACAGAAAATCGTTCATATTCGAAGTGTACTCTTTGAAATGGAGACTAAGAAAATTTTATCGCAGACTGGTTAGCACTGCTTTTAATGAATTTTAGTTAATTTTTTTCCTTAAGCCAATTTAATAAAAAGTAAATGAAAAAAGAATGTGCGAGTGTTTTTTCTGCGCTTGGGGATGGTGGGAGACGAAACGAAGGTAACTACTGGGATGCTCGAGTTATTTTATTTTATTTCTCGGAGTTTGCAAGGCATCGATGCTCAATCTACTGACTGTGAATGGTGCCATTAATTTAAATTGTCAAAATGAATGAATTTCACATTTCCGAGGAGATGAGTGATTGATATGTATGAACGTTGTCGAGTTTCTGATGATTGTTTTCCCTGTATTAATAGGTTTTGGTTTAGTATACCCATGGCAAGGGTAAATTTTAATCTTTTGTGTTTTAAAGAATTATTCTAATAATCAAAGTAATAATCACGGGATCCAGGGGGGGGGCATACACTTGGGGATGGGAGCCCCCCCTTACGCCATGCCTCTGCGAACATCCCCCACTTAAGACTTGATTTTTTTTCCCTCCGGAGGACGGTGGTTTTGACGAGTGGCATGTGAACGCATGCTTTTAGAATTGCCTGACATTAGTGCGCCGGTGTTTTTTCTGCGCTTGGGGATGGTGCGAGACGAAAGGAAAGTAACTATACTCGTATGTTCGCGTTATTTTATTTCTCGGAGTTTGCAAGGCAGCGAAGCTCACTCTGCTGACTGTCAATGGTTCCGTGAATTTAAATTGTCGAGATGAATGAATTTCGCATTTCTGAGGGGATGAGTGATCGACACGTATGAACGTTGTCGAGTTTCTGATGATTGTTTTCCCTTTGGTTTAGTATACCCATGGCAAGGGTAAATTTTAATCTTTTGTGTTTTAACGAATTATTCTAATAATCAAAGTAGGCAGCAGCAGGGGATCCAGGGGGGGGCACATGCCTGGGTATTGGAGCCCCCCCCCCCTTATGCCATGCCTCTGCGAACATCCCCCACTTCCGACTTGTTTTTTTTCCCCTCCGGAGGACGGTGGTTTTGACGAGTGGCATGTGAACGCTTGCTTTTAGAATTGCCTGACATTAGTGCGCCGGTGTTTTTTCTGCGCTTGGGGATTGTGCGAGACGAAAGGAAGGTAACTATACTCGTATGTTCGCGTTATTTTATTTCTCGGAGTTTGCAAGGCAGCGAAGCTCACTCTGCTGACTGTCAATGGTTCCGTGAATTTAAATTGTCGAGATGAATGAATTTCGCATTTCTGAGGGGATGAGTGATCGACACGTATGAACGTTGTCGAGTTTCTGATGATTGTTTTCCCTTTGGTTTAGTATACCCATGGCAAGGGTAAATTTTAATCTTTTGTGTTTTAACGAATTATTCTAATAATCAAATTAGGCAGCAGCAGGGGATCCAGGGGGGGGCACATGCCTGGGTATGGGAGCCCCCCCCCTTACGCCATGCCACTGCGAACATCCCCCACTTCCGACTTGTTTTTTTTTTTCCCTCCGGAGGACGGTGGTTTTGACGAGTGGCATGTGAACGCTTGCTTTTAGAATTGCCTGACATTAGTGCGCCGGTGTTTTTTCTGCGCTTGGGGATGGTGCGAGACGAAAGGAAGGTAACTATACTCGTATGTTCGCGTTATTTTATTTCTCGGAGTTTGCAAGACAGCGAAGCTCACTCTGCTGACTGTCAATGGTTCCGTGAATTTAAATTGTCGAGATGAATGAATTTCGCATTTCTGAGGGGATGAGTGATCGACACGTATGAACGTTGTCGAGTTTCTGATGATTGTTTTCCCTTTGGTTTAGTATACCCATGGCAAGGGTAAATTTTAATCTTTTGTGTTTTAACGAATTATTCTAATAATCAAAGTAGGCAGCAGCAGGGGATCCAGGGGGGGGCACATGCCTGGGTATTGGAGCCCCCCCCCCTTATGCCATGCCTCTGCGAACATCCCCCACTTCCGACTTGTTTTTTTTCCCCTCCGGAGGACGGTGGTTTTGACGAGTGGCATGTGAACGCTTGCTTTTAGAATTGCCTGACATTAGTGCGCCGGTGTTTTTTCTGCGCTTGGGGATTGTGCGAGACGAAAGGAAGGTAACTATACTCGTATGTTCGCGTTATTTTATTTCTCGGAGTTTGCAAGGCAGCGAAGCTCACTCTGCTGACTGTCAATGGTTCCGTGAATTTAAATTGTCGAGATGAATGAATTTCGCATTTCTGAGGGGATGAGTGATCGACACGTATGAACGTTGTCGAGTTTCTGATGATTGTTTTCCCTTTGGTTTAGTATACCCATGGCAAGGGTAAATTTTAATCTTTTGTGTTTTAACGAATTATTCTAATAATCAAATTAGGCAGCAGCAGGGGATCCAGGGGGGGCACATGCCTGGGTATGGGAGCCCCCCCCTTACGCCATGCCACTGCGAACATCCCCCACTTCCGACTTGTTTTTTTTTTTCCCTCCGGAGGACGGTGGTTTTGACGAGTGGCATGTGAACGCTTGCTTTTAGAATTGCCTGACATTAGTGCGCCGGTGTTTTTTCTGCGCTTGGGGATGGTGCGAGACGAAAGGAAGGTAACTATACTCGTATGTTCGCGTTATTTTATTTCTCGGAGTTTGCAAGACAGCGAAGCTCACTCTGCTGACTGTCAATGGTTCCGTGAATTTAAATTGTCGAGATGAATGAATTTCGCATTTCTGAGGGGATGAGTGATCGACACGTATGAACGTTGTCGAGTTTCTGATGATTGTTTTCCCTTTGGTTTAGTATACCATGGCAAGGGTAAATTTTAGTCTTTTGTGTTTTAACGAATTATTCTAATAATCAAAGTAGGCAGCAGCAGGGGATCCAGGGGGGCACATGCCTTTGTATGGGAGCCCCCCCCCTTACGCCATGCCACTGCGAACATCCCCCACTTCCGACTTGTTTTTTTTTTCCCTCCGGAGGACGGTGGTTTTGACGAGTGGCATGTGAAC
The DNA here is from genome assembly GCA_038373885.1 of Cheiracanthium punctorium. Lineage (NCBI taxonomy): Eukaryota > Metazoa > Arthropoda > Arachnida > Araneae > Cheiracanthiidae > Cheiracanthium > Cheiracanthium punctorium. The sequence goes on along the minus strand of JAWZYV010003494.1, from coordinate 9,110 downwards.
GCTTGCTTTTAGAATTGCCTGACATTAGTGCGCCGGTGTTTTTTCTGCGCTTGGGGATGGTGCGAGACGAAAGGAAGGTAACTATACTCGTATGTTCGCGTTTTTATATTTCTCGGAGTTTGCAAGGCAGCGAAGCTCACTCTGCTGACTGTCAATGGTTCCGTGAATTTAAATTGTCGAGATGAATGAATTTCGCATTTCTGAGGGGATGAGTGATCGACACGTATGAACGTTGTCGAGTTTCTGATGATTGTTTTCCCTTTGGTTTAGTATACCCATGGCAAGGGTAAATTTTAATCTTTTGTGTTTTTAACGAATTATTCTAGTAATCAAAGTGTGGGGGGAGCAAGCAAATATCTTTGGAAGGTATCTTGAGCTTTCGAAGGTTTTCTTTGAATAATATTTCCTTCTTTTGAATTAATTTGTATTTGTTCGTGCCATGAGTTTTGGAAGGTTTTCTTCCAGAGACATTTGCCATTTTAAAACTGTGTTTATATTGTATATTAAATTTTAATGTATGCCATCTAAGAATGCATTGTGTGATAATTCAGAGTTCATTACGTGATAATGTTTTGATTCGGTGAGTGAGTTGTGTTTTGGAAGGTTTTCTTCGAATAACATTTAATATGGCAAGCTGTTCAAATTGTATACTAAAGTTTAATGTTTGTGCGCTTCGAAACCGACAGTTCGATTGCCGCTGCAGGCCGTTCAAGAGGGTGGGAGAATTGGGGGTGGGCGAGGAAATATCTTTGGAAGGTTTTCTTCCAGAGACATTTGCCATTTTAAAACTGTGTTTAAATTGTATATTAGCCATCCTCTTGAGCTTTCGAAGGTTTTCTTTGAATAATATTTCCTTCTTTTCAATAACATTCATACTACATTTCATTATCTGCCCCGTATGCGAGAATAAGTTGTATTTGTTCGTGCCATGAGTTTTGGAAGGTTTTCTTCCAGAGACATTTGCCATTTTAAAACTGTGTTTATATTGTATATTAAATTTTAATGTATGCCATCTAAGAATGCATTGTGTGATAATTCAGAAATCATTACGTGATAATGTTTTGATTCGGTGAGTGAGTTGTGTTTTGGAAGGTTTTCTTCGAATAACATTTAATATGGCAAGCTGTTCAAATTGTATACTAAAGTTTAATGTTTGTGCGCTTCGAAACCGACAGTTCGATTGCCGCTGCAGGCCGTTCAAGAGGGTGGGAGAATTGGGGGTGGGCGAGGAAATATCTTTGGAAGGTTTTCTTCCAGAGACATTTGCCATTTTAAAACTGTGTTTAAATTGTATATTAGCCATCCTCTTGAGCTTTCGAAGGTTTTCTTTGAATAATATTTCCTTCTTTTCAATAACATTCATACTACATTTCATTATCTGCCCCGTATGCGAGAATAATTTGTATTTGTTCGTGCCATGAGTTTTGGAAGGTTTTCTTCCAGAGACATTTGCCATTTTAAAACTGTGTTTATATTGTATATTAAATTTTAATGTATGCCATCTAAGAATGCATTGTGTGATAATTCAGAAATCATTACGTGATAATGTTTTGTTTCGGTGAGTGAGTTGCGTTTTGGAAGGTTTTCTTCGAATAACATTTAATATGGCA
>JAWZYV010003494.1:0-2500 GCA_038373885.1 Cheiracanthium punctorium | reverse complement strand
GGGTCGAGCGGACGTGCATGACGGGACGGCTACAACCGGCGACGCACACAAGCACGCGTCTACCGGCCACCCTGCATTTCCCGCCCTTCAGTCCGTCACGCACTTGCACTGCCCAACCGGCTGCGGCCATCGTCATTCCGACGAGTAGACAAATGCGTCGGAAACCGGGGTGACGCGCGCAGTCGGACGGCCTTCCCTCGGGAGAAGACATGCCTCGCACTTTCGAACCAGCGCGCCCCGAGCCCTCAGACTGAATCCTCTCGCCACAGGATTTCGAGCGGCCACCCGTTTACTACCTTGAACAGTTTCACGTACTCTTGAACTCTTCTTCAAAAGTTCCTTTGCAAACTTTCCTTCACGGTATTGTTTGCTATCGGTCTCACCCACGGGGCAGGTATATGTAAGCCTTATGGGTGGAGTCTTACCCACACCGATTAGGGTCTGTCAGCCTCCACACACACAAGTGCAACCCGTACTCCAAGCGAAGATCGCATCCGCTGCACCCCAGCACACCCGGAGCAGGGCCTGCGCTATGCGGGCCCTCGGCACGCGCGCTAATGGACGAGCCCCGGTCAGGCGGGACTTGCTGCCGGCCGTCCGAACTCCAGGACTACTGCCTCACTGGATCCTAAACTGCCTACATTTCCCCACGAACCAGTAGGCCGGCGGCCCCGGCGCCGGGCCCCCCCCCCCCCCCCCCCCTTTTTCTTCCCCCCCGGGCTGGCTTTTCCCCTCTTTTCTGCGCTCGCTCGTTACAACTCAGGAAATCCCATGTTGCGTTTCTTTTCACATCCGGCTTATTGTATAAAAAATGATGCTTAAATTCAGCGGGGGTCCAGTCTTCGCGCCTAGATCTGAAGGGTCGGAGGGGAGCTTCAGACAAGTGCTTCGAGGACTTTCGGCCACAGTCACGTCTCTTCCGCCCACGCGCTCCAGCGCGTCTGTGCGCCGAACCTGGCCAGGCCCCCGGGGATTTCTCGGGAGGCTTCGTCCGCCCTCTCCTGCCGATCCCGGGCCGTCCTAAAGCAGCGTGGACCGGCTTTCTGGCGCGGTGCGGGGATCACAGCGCTCGGTTTGGGTCGGCGAGAAGCCGCTTTAGGGCTTCCCGGTGCGACCACGTAGGGGGTGAATGACCCCCTTCGGCAAGCGTAGGTCCGACCCTCAGACAGACGTGGCCCCGGGTAGGACCCGAGGCCGCAATGTGCGTTCGAAAAATCAGTGCTCAATGTGTCCTGCAATTCACACCAAGTCTCGCAGCTGGCTGCGTTCTTCATCGACCCGTGAGCCGAGTGATCCACTGCTCAGAGTTGTGTTTCAAGTTTCTGGCGGACTCTGGGATTTCTCCCTTCGTCCTTAGCAATTTCGAGAGTTTGTCAGGATTCTCCGTTTCCGGAGAAGTTTGAGGTTGAATGTCGGTTCGCTTCCAACTGCGGGGACTCCCCCACGGGGGGGAGTCGAAAGGTCATGAACCCGCAGTTCGAGGTCACGAACCGGTCGCTCCGGCGGGGAATCCGCCTCGAGGCGGACGGGAGCCCTCAAAAACTCGCCGCCGGAGGAAAGTGGGGAACCAAGGAGGCGGACTGTCCCCGGCGTTATCGGGACAGCCTCTTCAAGCCTAGCGCGCCCTAGGGCGCACCCCCTTCAACCGCTCGTCTGGCGGCAAGGGCAGCCGAGGCACCTCATGTTACGTTCCCCGTGCGTTCGAAACGGAGCCGTGGGGCTCCGAGTTTGGATTTTTTTTACTCGCTCTCGTGCTGGTGCACGACACGGTAATGATCCTTCCGCAGGTTCACCTACGGAAACCTTGTTACGACTTTTACTTCCTCTAAATGATCAAGTTTGGTCATCTTTCCGGCACGCCGGCGCGACCCGAAGGCCGCTCCGAGCGCCAGTCCGAAGACCTCACTAAATCATTCAATCGGTAGTAGCGACGGGCGGTGTGTACAAAGGGCAGGGACGTAATCAACACGAGCTGATGACTCGTGCTTACTGGGAATTCCTCGTTCAAGGAAAACAATTACAATTTCCTATCCCCAGCACGAAGGAGGTTCAACGGGTTACCCAGTCCTGTCGGACAGGGAAAGCACACGCTGATTCCTTCAATGTAGCGCGCGTGCGGGCCCCGGACATCTAAGGGCATCACAGACCTGTTATTGCTCTGTCTCGTGCGGCTAAACGCCGCTTGTCCTCTAAGAAGAACGCCGGCAGAGTGGACCGGGACGTCTATTTAGTAGGCTAGAGTCTCGCGTTCGTGGTATCGGAATTATCCAGACAAACAAATCGCCTCCACCAACTACGAACGGCCTATGCCACCACCACCCTCAGATTCAAGCTCTCTCGCAGCTCTTACATCTTATATTTTGTCTATCCTGTCCTGTGTTCCGCGGATCACGGGTAAGTTTCCCCGTGTTGAGTCATATATTATAGCCGAGCGGCTCCATTCCTGGTGTGTGTGCCCCTTCCGTCAATGAATCAAAACTGCTTTAGAGTTTCTGCTTTG
>JAWZYV010003493.1:0-11719 GCA_038373885.1 Cheiracanthium punctorium | reverse complement strand
AATTTGACAGATGTTAGTTTACATTCTACTTTAAATAAAAAAAACAAGTCAGCTGGCTGTATGCCGGTGGAAAACCCGTCAGCTGGCACAGTGAAAGTGTGGCGCGGAAAGGTAGTGTGGCCGCCGCTAGCCTATTTCAATGCACCAGCTGACGGGTTTTTCCACCGTCATACGGCCAGCTGAATTTTTTTATTATGGCAAGAATTATGTCAACTATTATTTGAATAATTTTCAACCGGGAGGAAATAACACACTTTATTTTATTGGATACAACGCGCTGATATCCTCAATAATCTTACTATTTTTCATAATTATGTATAGAAATTAAAAAAAAAAAATCTGTGCTACTTTAAAAACATGAAAACCACCGGTTTCCTCATTTTTAAGAGATTTTTTGGCATTTTCAGCTCCATTTTATTTCTCCGAGTCAAAAAAGTTTATCATTTGTGTGACAAAATTCGGCTCTGCAAGCGGAAAAGGACGTTATATTGACGTTATATCCGGCTTTGAAGGAAAAAATGCGATTCCTTCCTTTTAAATTACTTTTCTAGATTACGCAGTTTAATTTTTCTTCTCAAAAATAAATCGAGGATTTATAAGCGGACTTCGAGCCAAGCAAAGAAATCGTCTGCCTGTATATAAGAATGGCTATGTATACAAAATGAAATCTTTCGAATGCGAAAATTTTTCATGTTTTCAGAATAGCATAATTTGATCGTTTTGGGAATATACTTTGTACTGGGTTCCCAGTAACAGCGCTGGTCTTAATATCAAAAGCCACCAAGGTAGACCACTTTTGGCAATTTGTTGCCAAGTTTGGCATAAAAAAAAATGAATTCTGAAGCTGAGCTCCACTTGGTGATATCTTCTGTACAGGGCGTAGCCAAGGGGGGGGATTAGGGGGGGTCATACACACAGTTGTGGCCCAGTTGTGTCCAATAAAATAAAGTGCGTATATAAGAATTATTTCCTCCCGGTTGAAAATTTGTCAAATAATAGTTGACATAAGTCTTGCTATAATAAAAAAATTCAGCTGGCCTTATGCCGGGGGAAAAACCCGTCGGCTGGTGCATTGAAATAGGCTAGCGGCGGCCACACTACCTTTCCGCGCCACACTTTCACTGTGCCAGCTGACGGGTTTTTCACCGGCATACAGCCAGCTGACTTGTTTTTTTTTATTTAAAGTAGAATGTAAACTAACATCTGTCAAATTTTCAACCGGGAGGAAATCATTGAAAAAAAAAATTTTTTTTTACATGTTCGTATGAGCAGCTGACGTATAATCCACCGCCGCTTGGCCAGCTGACGGGTTTTTTTCAAACAAGTACTATGCCAACTATTATTTCAGAAATTTTCAACCGGGAGGAAATGACTGAATTTTTTAATTTTTTTTACGTGTCTGGAAGGCGGCCGCCGCCCAACCCACCCATGGTGCGGCAGCTGACGATCACCAGGCTTCAACACACAACTATCTTAATCATCTCACGAATTATCGGCCGGGAAGAAATAACTGACCAAAATCTGTCGCTGGCTCCCGGACTATTAGTACATAGGAGTAACGATGAATAAAACACATTATAGTTGATAATTTAAAAAAAAATCGGCTGTATTAAGGGATTGCAATTTTCAAATAAATGCGTGCTACTCTTTGGCCGTCGAACCATTTCCCATATTGACTGCTAAGTCAATGCTTCGAATGATTCCCTGAAAAAACTCTTGCAAAATGGCGTATGTTGGCACTTTGGCGAGGCTTAGATTTTAAAGTGGATTTTATTTGAGACTGGTATATATAATAACACTGGTTATAGATAAAAATGAATGTTGGTATGTGTTTATGAGGTTGAAAAACTCCAGCACCGTTGAGCACCGTTGCACGATGAAATTTGGTTCACCTAAGTCTTTTATGATGGAGAAGGTTTTTATGCTATCCGTTTTCCTTAACTTGCCACTTGGTGCCGCAGCACAACGTTGAATTCTATTCCGTTTAGCCGTTTGCTATGCGACTATCGTCCAACCGATTTCGATGAAATTTGGTACACGCGAATATTAGAACACGGAGAATATTTTTCACTATCCATTTTGCTGTAACTTGCCGCTAAATGGCGCTGCAAAGCATCAACTTTTATACCGTTCGACCGATCGGCATAAAATTTTTTATACTTACACATTTGAGCACGAAGAATATATTCTAACTGCGTTCCTTTTGATGTTACTCACCACAAGATGACACTGCAATGCATTATTATTTTAACTTGCCACTAGATGACGCTGCAGCAGGCCAAATTCTTGACCATTCAAACGGTCGCTATGAAAATCAGTATACATAGCTATTTGAACAATGAGAATATTTTGGCGTTATCCATTTTGCTATAACTCGCCACTTTACGGCGCTGTAGCAAATCATTATTGAACCACTAGATGGCCCTGCAGTGTATCACTTCTTGACTGTGCAAATAATCGCTATGAAAATAGGTATACATAGATATTTGAACACGGGGAAGAGTTTGGCGCTATCCATTTTCCTATAACTTGCCACTAGATGTCGCGTCAACACATGAACTTCAGGACTGTCCAGCCAATAGTCATAAAAATTCGTATACATCGATATCTGAATGCGAAAAATATTTTCGCCGTATCCGTTTTGCTAAAACTCGCCACTAGATTGCGCTACGCCGCATGGCCTTCTGCACCGTACAAACGATTGCCTTGCAATTCGGTATGCATGATTATTGGACACAAAATAACGCGATATCCACTTTGCTGTATCTGCTTATTACAATGAATAGTAATCACCACAAATCGTAATATCAAAAAGTCCATTCATTCCCGTGCGAAGAACGGGTACTTCAGCTAGTCTATATAAATAAAACAGAGTGCAAACTGTCCGTAAGTTAGTTTGTTTGTTTGTCTTTGTCTCGCGTAGCTCGCAGACGGGTGATCATAGACCTACCTGAAATATGTGCCTTAATTTTTTTGAGTCCCTGGAGCAATTAGTTTATTTTCCTTTGTGTATAAAGTTCGTAAGAGAGATTTCGTTCCTTCGAACAACACTGCTGGAGCAGGAGTCAATGCAAGTATCGCACACAATGTATAGGAGCGGGGAGGTGAAGCAAGAACGCACCAGAATGAGTGGCAACATGTTATTTTATGATAAAAATGGTCTTAAATAAACATTCCACAAATCAGTTTCCGGTCCTCCTATTTTACAAACGAAAGTACCTCCAGCTCCTGCACTATTAATGAAAGTATCCGTATCATAGAGCGATGAGTTAGATACGAGAGAATCAACAATTATATTCGCCACGATAAAATCAGAAGGAAAAACTAAATTAGAGCAACCATCATAATTTAACTCATTCATAGTTCGCATATTCTTGCTGCGGACTAACGCTTCTTCTTCCGTCACCATGACCACATTTCCAGAACACAATTCCCTTTCGAACGTAATATTTCAAAAACGAGTTTTCATGACATGGAATAAAATGTGCGTTTCAACACCTCTTCACATTTCCACGAGGACGTTCGTTCCACTTTATAGGAATGATTCACCCCACACACACTTACCCCCTCTCTCTTTAATTGTTAATTAGATGCAGCAACGAGTTAAAAGATTAAGCAGTTAATTATTGCGAACGCGCAAAACACACTTCAGAATATAGTTTTTGAATTTGCTTTTGAAAGAGTGAACAACCTACACGCAACGATGTCTGTCTGCAGCAACTATTAGACTGACTCTTCAGAGCTCGTATTCGCCATATACTCCGGAGAAATAACTGCTCAAGAGACATTTCAACGTACCACTCAACTCAGCTTAAAATGAAATCATTCAGTTCGTTTAAAAGTCGCACTCAAGTTAGTCTCTTTTGGGATCGAATCCTTTTATAATTATTATAGTGTTTCGCTTGTGACTTTATTTTCCACCAAAATTTTCACACCCAATTATAAGTTAAATGGAATTGTTTTTCGCTCGGAGGAAGGCTTTCATTTATTAACACCCTCCGCCACCACACATACCCACACTAGTTCATTCGTTTTAACGTAAAATGGAAGAGTTTTAATAAACCTATCTTTTGTTGTGTTTATGAAGAATAAAAATAAAGTGGATACATTCCAAAATTAATTCCAAGTACTCATCTCCAACTCTCTTATTTTATTAACTCGACATCGCAAAATTTTGTTAACGTATAATCTCTAACAAATGGTACGATTGTAACGCAGTTGTAGGGTTATTCCTCATATAAAACCATCCAACCAATATCAAAATATCCTATCTTTAAATACTGATGACATTTTCTTACCGACTTCAAAAAATAAAGAGTATTAAGTTCAATGCATATATATATATATATATATATATATATATATATATATATATATACCGGGTGTTTCAAAAATGACCGGTATATTTGAAAAATCAATAAAAACTAAACGGGCAGCGATAGAAATAAATCGTTTGTTGCAATATGCTTGGGATAACAGTAAATTTTCAGGCAGACAAACTTTTGAAATTAGTTACAATTTTCAACAACAGATAGCGCTGCAGGCGATTTGAAAGATATAAATGAAAACGCAGTCTGTGAGTTCGCAATTCTGTTAGTAGCCCTTCTGCTGTAAGCATGTGCTGTTTGTTCACAGATTGTAAGTTTGCTGTGAAACAAATGGTTTATTCCTTAGAACAGAAAATTTTTCTTGCTGGAATTCCACCGAAACACAGTATTGTTGCAACAAGACGAAGTTTTCCACGGAAGTTTAATCTAACCAAAGGACCGAAAACCGATACAATAAAGGATCTGTTTGAAAATTTTCAACAGACTGGGAGCGTGAAGAATGAACGTGCTGGAAAGGTAGGGCGACCGCATACGGCACCCACAGAGGGCAATGCTCAGCTTATGCAACAGGTGATCCAACAGCGGCCTCCGATTTCCATTCGCGGTGTTGCAACGTCCACGTATCGTCTCATACGCCAGAGTTTACACCTCTATCCATACAAAATTCAAACTCGGCAACCCCTCAGCGCTGCTTCCATTAATGCAGAAGAGATATTCGCTAACGACATGGTGCAATGTTTGTCTGCCTGAAAATTTACTGTTGTCCCAAGCATATTGCAACAAACGGTTTATTTCTATCGCTGCCCGTTTAGTTTTTATTAGTTTTTCAAATATACCGGTAATTTTTGAAACACCCGGTATATATACACATAATTTTTTACATGCATGCACAAGCGATCATTTTTTATCACGTGGACCGATTTCAAAAATTCTTTTTTTTATTAGAAAGAAAAATGATAGCTCAGGTCACGTTATGATGATATTATCATTTCGAAAATCTGTAAAAACTGTGTTATTAAGCCACTGCTAAAAGGGCCACCAGTAACAATGATGGTCATAATTATTGAAAAGTCCCCAAGGCTGGCCACTTTTGGTGATTTATCGCCAAGTTTGCCGCCAAAAAGTAAGTTCCCAAAACTAAACTTAGCTTGGCGATATCTTCTATATTTGGCGAGATATTGCCAAAGCCTACTATATTTTGCAATGGGAATAGTGGCGTAGTTTATACATATTTGCCACATGGGGAGATGAAATATTTCGCGGTGATAATTGCACCAATCTGCCAGAGACCATGTGCTGGAATATATGGTGAAATGTTTTAACGGCAACCTCAATGGGAAATGATTATCGATTATATGCATGCACAAATTGCCAGAAGTCGCTGGTGGCAAATATGGAAGCTGTTATGTAATAATTTATCGATATGGTGAATTAATTTGAAGCCGTTTTTCTTAAAAAAAAAAAAAAAAAAAAAATCATACTTGTTCGTACTTTGTTACGTTTACTTGTTTGTACTTTAGAGGGAAAATGCAAAATTTCAGGTGTTTTTTTAACGATTTATGTCCGAGTTATAAATTTAATTTTGAAAAAGTCGAAAATTTTGCATGTCATTATCTTAAAGGGTCTGTAACACAAGACCTATTGGACCTTGAAAGTGGACGTCATTCTGTACGCTGTTTTGTGTCATTCCATAAAATATATTACATTGCCATGCCAACAAAAACATTTTTATCTTATTTAAAAATTAAGTTTTTTATATCCTAGAATTGAAATTTTTTATATTTTGTTTAGTCTACGATATTTTCAACACGTGTGTCCAATTTGAAGATGGAATTTTAGTGGCATCATAGTGAAAAAAAAAGTATCACCTGCGTGTACATAATTTATTTCAAAAATTGTACAAAAGTTATACCCTGTAATGATACGAACAATATTGACTGCAATGATATTGTTACCTCACTTACGCTCGAAAAGGGAAAGCGGGGCCGGTTATTCCTAGGAAGTGTAATGACAGCCGTAAGCATTCAGCTGCTAACGGTACGACTGTTTACTGATAACTGAGGGTGTCAAAAGGGACTCATTTTTAAACTTGAATAAATCTTTAGATTTTACGCTCTTCGAATGGAATGTAAGTATCCTTAGCCGCTGCTTTTTGTCAAGTAATCTATAGCTAGAAGTTTCTTTCCAATTATCAAAGCCAGTAAGAGTTGTTTTTTGTTTTTTCCGGCGTGTCTTCAATTAACAACGGAGTAGTTATGTGAACTGGCAATTACAATCAACACAGCGTTCCTTCATCGAAAGCTTGTATTACTTATTAGTTTCCGTATTTGGGTTCCGGTGGTTTGAGTGAAGGGGTTGGGAAGCGCTATTTTCGTGGCGCACTTCGAAACAGTTTATTTTCCGTTCCCTTTGAAAGGCGAACCCTTTGAAATTAAAATGCTCGGGAAGATTCCTTTTGTGGAAGAAGTCTGCGTGATCTTTCATTGGAGCGTTAAAATTAAAAACTAGACAAAAAAAAACAAAGCATGCCAAACGCATCGATTATGAGCGCACTCACACATACACATCCCCTAAGGAGATAGTCCTTACGTATAGCTTTGCCTTAACACAACACAACACACTAAATCACAACACAACACAACATACTAAAACAGGTAATTAGAGAGCGAGTAGTGAATTTTCAAAATTCCCATTGAAATAAACATACCTTAATACTACCACATTGGGTATTTTTTATCGCCAAGCTGAGTTCATATTTCGAAACATTTTTTCTCACCATATTTGGCGATTTGTCACAAAATTCACCAATATTGGCGACTTTTGGAGCAACTTTTTTGGGAAGCACACGATCGTCGTTGGACCATAAGCTAATAATATTACATAGTAGGTCAGAACTGTGCTTTAAATGCCTGTGGATGCTTGTCTCTAAATTGCCATTCAACGTAATGTATTGGAATTATTTTGAGTACAACACTTTCCAACAAGGTTGAAGAAGTGTTAAAAAGGCCTTATAATTGCAGTTTGCATTACAAAATTAATGAGCACTAAGTAATCAATTCATTTATTTAAAACGAAAGTGAAAAGGTGATGGCTGTTAAAAGAAACAGTCATGTCATTTAAAATTCGACAGGCAACAGAACGTCCACTAAAGTCCTTAGTCATCCCCATTAATTTGAGAACGGCGAGAGTTATAGCTATAAAAGTGGAGCCTAGAATAGTCAAGTTGTTATGCGTTACAAAAATACTTATAAAATGCGTTATAAGTTACAAATAGCAAAGTAAAATATTCAAAGAAGTAGCCACCAACTCTAGTGTATTTTCGAGAAAATTCCATTTAAACATTTGATAGTCTTTTATATACCAAATATTTGACGAACTGTTTGCTGCCTCTGTGGCACCACGGTTTCGGATTCACCTCGAAAGGTTGAGGGTTCGTATCCGCCTCGGTCCGCTCGGATTTATTTTTTTTTCTCCCTTAAAAATTCACGAAACAATAAAAAATTATTATGTAAGAAATATATTGTGACTTTTTTGTAAAACTGGCATTATAAAAGTTGTTTGTTGTGTATAGTAAATTAATCTCTCCTCCAAGGGAAAAAGCGGATTGTGACGTTATAGCTACACCATCTTTTACCCGCTTTCTTCCTCCTTTCATTGAATTTTGGTGCTGTCATTACACGTAAAAACTTCAAGTTACATTTAAACTGAGATCGTCTAGTTTCCGCGACTAGTATCGAACCGTGGAACCAAGGCGTGGTAGGCGAGCGTTCTAACCACTAGCCAGGTCCGACTCTGGATGACAGGACTACAGTTTAGTGATTGTTGTTTCAATTTTGGAATGGGCACTTATGTATCTAAATAAATAAAATTAGATTTTGCCTGTACACTACTTGATATTAAAAAATTTTACGGTTTCTATCCGTTTTAAGCATTTGGGACCCTAGTACAACCGTCAGAAAAAAAAGTTTGTCGTTCTGTCAGTGCCGCTTTTTTATTCGCACATCACATAAAACTGACTGAAGCGAATGAAATAAAATTTGGTGACTTGATAACTGGTCACTCAACTTATACTATAGACGTCGAATTTTTTTTAAAAAAATTAGATTTTTAGACTTTCTCAAAACTGTTTAAAACTGCGTAATTTTTTTTTCACACTAAACGTAATAACGACTTAACCCATTAAGCGCCAAAGCTCCCGTTACGGGAACATCTATTATATATTTTTTCTTTAAATATTTTACCGCAATTTACGAAATACACATTTTTTATAAACATTTACACTATATAACACACACTGTAGTGTAAATGTTTATATAAAAAGTGTATTTCGTAAATTGCGTTAAAATATTTTAAGAAAAAAATATATAATAGATGTTCCCGTAACGGGAGCTTTGACGCTTAATGGGTTAAGCGAAAGAAATGAAATTTGGTGACATTATAGGTGATCACTCTAACTTAAGCTATGAGCGTCGGATTAAAAAACTTTTTCGATTAGATTAAGAGATTTTTCTGAAAATCGTATAAAACTGCATTTAATTTGCACACCAAGTGTATACTCAAAATATTCAAAAATGTCCACTTTTTATGTATAAATTGTGTACAATCTATATATTTTTGCAAAAAAAATTCAGGCTTTTTCTAGCTGGGTAGGATCTATAATTTTCGATTATTTATTTTAAAAACTGTACTGAGTTTGGATAGCTATATAGTTATTGTGCAATAAAGCTAATTTGATAGTGTGGAGAGTGTTAACAATTATATACTGTCAATTATTTGAATTATAAGTGTTATAATACAGAGCATTTGAATTTTAATTATAAATCCATCATCCGTTGCAAATAAATAGTATTACTGTTCATTACAACGTAAGTAGAGATGGGGAAAAGCGTTATTTTCAAAGAACAGTTTTTCACTGTTCCCGTTCTTGTTTAAAGGACAGTTCTTTTTCCTGTTCTTTTGAGAACAGGTTCTTTGATTTATCGTAGCTTTATTATGACTATTTTATTCAATTTAAAAATGAAAATATACGTCCTTTTTAACATGTATTATGCTTTAATACAATTGCAAAATGTTTGAAAAAACTTTGCAACCAACATACTGGCTTTCTTTAATCAAGTATATTAACAGTAATTTTTGGTAAAAATATTTTAATTATAGGAACGTTCTATAATATAGTGTTAAATATGCACATATTTCTAAAATCAAAAATTTTTATGTGCTTTTTATTAACCTTTGTTATCCTTACTCATAGCATGTATGTAAAAAGAAATGGAAAAACTTCAATTCTAGAGAGAATTATTTAGGCCAGGCCTAATTTTCGATTACTTACCTGAGTGATACAATATTGCTTACATGAGTAAACAATATTTGTGTCTGACAGCTCCTAAAATGACATAATATTCATAACTGTTTATTTTGATTAGACTATATTGCACAAAGCTTTGGAAGCAGCGGAATCAATAACTTTAAAATCCGTCCAAACAAAAGATTTTTTTTTCTATCCATGAGGAAAAACTATCCAAACATAAGCATAACTAAGAGTTCTACCAGTAACAGCGCAAAGGAATGATCTGTTTCAACTAATCCTTGAACGGTCTGATACAATATGCCACGTGACTGCATACCCTTTTGTTTTAGTTTTTTCTTCTTCAGCACTACTGCAGTAAAAGAGCCGACGCACAAGAGGAGCGACCGTTGAAGCTGAAAATCTGCAATGAAATCCTCCACCCCCTCCTTTCCTAGCCTTATTCCCAGTCCACACCATAAATTTCATGATAAAGCGAAAGTAACGCAAGACTTTGACCCTGGATAATGTGCCAGGGGGTCGTCGGGAAGTACGTTACCTCGGGCACATAATATCCACATTATCACAATGCACCTAAGTAACGCAAGCTTTGACCCTATAGTCGTAACTCTTGGAGGAATGGGAGGGGAAGGGGGTTGTAGAAGTTTTTTTCGGACTTTCAAACATTTTAATACAAAAATAATAATGATAAAAAAACTCAAAAAACTATAAGTGTTCACTATAACGAACGCTGGAGAGAGAGCACCCCCTTCAAGGCCGTACCCAGGGGGTCAGGTCCCCCCTCCCCCCGAAATTTAAAATTTTGTTAACAAAATAATAAAGTTGAAGTCTTTGTGAAAAATTCAGCCTTTTTCTTTCGTTTGGTCCCCCTCCGAAATTTTTGTCTGGATAAATTTTTTCTGGATACGGCCCTGACCCCTTTCCCCTATCTAAGCACTCATGCAAGACCGTACCCAAGGGGGTGAATCAGAAAGTCTGCCCCCATCCCCCCAATTTAAAATGTTGTTAACAAAATAATAATGATGAAGTCGTTTGCTGAAATATTCAGCCTTTTTCACAGCGTTCGCTCCGCCTCTAAAAAATATATATTGTTCCAGGTCTAGCTCCAAGAGGTTATGGATCTGGCTCGGGTTAAAAAAAAAAATCCTTCTTTGGCTACAACTACAAATAAAAATATATGTATCGGGCTCCAGCTTAAAAGATATGGCTTTTGTACCAACGACAAACATTTTTAGCTCTAATTCAAAATATTAAATAAGTCCATCTCAAGTAAAAAAAAAAAAAATCCTTGTGTTGCCTTCAGGTTAAAAATACACTGCGTGGACGTGCCCATTTCCAATGGGGGAGCCCACAAAATAGTCGATACGCTCTTAGAGCTTAAAAAAGAAAAAAAATGTGCAGTTTCAGCTTTAAAAGTACATGCTCCAGCTTAAAAATTAAAGACATTCCGTTTATAAAGCTGTAAGTATCAGGCTCAGTATTGCTCCGACTCCGATGTAAGAAAATGAAGACGACTTTGGCATATAAAATTACATGGCTCCGAAAATCCAGCTTAAATGGCTTCAGACCTGGGCCATACCCAGACAAAAATTTCAGGATATATCCCCCACACCCAATTTTCAACTTATGTAGCAAGATTTTTATTTTTTTTTAACTATTGCGAAAACATTTCGTTCATTTATACATCACTGCAATTCATACCTCTCACCATCCCCACCCCCACCCCCCCAAAAAAATTCTTGCTACGTCCCTGTATAAATACACCATATACATATAATGTAATAACGTCGAGGGAGAGACATCCAAACCCATAAGAACCCCCCCCCCTTCTAAGTACGGCCTTACTTCTGACTCCAAGTCTACAACCAGAGGCGGCGTAAGGCGTGGGCGGTGTGGGCCACTGCCCACGGCCTCGCGCCTCACAGCCGAAAATAAATTAAAAAAAATATGGAAAATCCAAAAGTACACGCCACAAGGATTTTCTTATAATAAATACATTAGAATTAATTCTCAACTTAAAGATATTCCACTCTTCGGCGCACGAATGAATGTAAATGAAATCTATATAAATAAAATTAGACTTTTG
>JAWZYV010003492.1:0-13307 GCA_038373885.1 Cheiracanthium punctorium | reverse complement strand
AATCACACCGGGAATTCTTTTAATTGTTTGTGTGAATGAGAAAGACAAAGTTCAGGACAACATATCATTTCGAAGATGTCGAATGGCAACCATGTTTGGATGAAGATCTGAGCCAACTGTAGTGCAGCTCGCAGAACTACCAGAAGTCTTGAAGGAAAATACAAATAAATTGTTTCGATTTTTCCATTTAAAAAGACTTTTTTGTATTCATTAAGAAAAGATGGAAACTAACCTAGTAAATTAAAATATCTACAGAATTTTGTAACTTTCATTTTATAAGCTCAGCAACATAGTCTCATTTCATTTCAGCCATTCTTGTATTCATAAATCTGAATTCATTTTTCGGCTCTTATCTGGAGACAGCCACCAAACTTCCAGTCCAGTGGGAATCTTCGTTGAAAAGCGACTTGCAGCGTCACCCACTTAATGAATAAATCTCCACGATGAATAACCTGCTGGGAAGTATCCACATTCCGCACAATCTAAAAGCAATTAGGGGACTTGGAAGTGTTAAAAGAGGATTGTTGTTGTAACAGCTTTTCATAAACCTCCTCGCTTACCCAACTGGTCATTAGCGAAGTACTATAACAGAATGGATCGACGAGGAATGTTCTTCAATCTTACATACATTTGAAGAGGGAAAGAGCAATTAAGTACAAATGGATTTCGTCATTAAGTATCGATGTAATATTTATTTGCAGCGATGATAGTGATCCATTATTCATGTCGGACGAAATTATAAGTAAAAAGGATTATTTTTAACGCTTTCCAGCAAAGTTGAAAAGGATGCATGATTTCTGTTTGTCTGTCTGTCCTTGCTCTAGTGGACTTCAATTGCATGGATTGTTACGATACCTACAGGCAGGCCTGGACTGGCTCGTTTGGGGGCCGTCGGCTCTTTATTGGAAAGGGGCCGCGTGCTGAAGAATTTAGAGAGGATCGAATATGTAATATTTGAAAATTAGGCTTGTGTGCCTAAAAACCATATTTAACAATTTTAAAGCTGTTGGGGTCCATGATTCTTCGGGGGTTCCTCGATCCGCGGTGTTTCTGCGTCACTGTGTACACATCCAAGATTACTGGGAAATGAATAATCAAATTACTCTCATATGAACATGAAATCGCTATACTTATATCCATCAATATAGGCCTTTCCGGGATCTCCTTTTGCGAAGGCCTTTGGCAATCATAGACCATCCGACCTGGCCAGTCCGGGCCTGCTTACACGTGTTCTCTTGTAATGGTGTATGTAGCATTTACGAAAGAACACAAAGTAATTCAAATACACAACGACTACATTAAAATATTACAAGGCATTATAATTTATATGTAATATTTTATTAATAATTTGAAAGTCTAAGCCATTTTGAAGCAGTCCGTTTATTCTCAAAATATGTTCAACTAATTCTACAATTCTTCGAGCATTTGAAAATAAGGAACCCCGAAGAAACAATTATATAATTTTTATTCATTTTATAAAATCCTAGCACAAACACTTTCATCAAAAATATCTAAAAGCGAAATGAAAATTTCCTTCAGCTCCTTATACTTAATCCATTGATAGAGCTTTCTGTTCAGGTCAAGATTACTTGCAGTCTCTAAAAATATCGACGAGTCTACACAATCTTCTGAATTTGCCTTCAGAATGCCTTTGATCATAAATTAGCGTCGCAGTTGATTTTACTTTCAGAGCTAATAAAAACACAGACTATGTACTGCATTGAATAACAAACTTACTTCGGAGTTTGATCCAAATGAGGTATGATGTTTCTAGTATAAGCCTTCTGTAATTGATGTCTAGTATACTTTTAAAACGCATTATTCCCTTTCAAAAAGTTGATAAAAAATCGTCTCAGGATTCCTGTTTTAGAAAAATGCAGAGTACTGTGTTATAGAAATACAATATTTACTTCAGTTTGTTTACATTTTGCAAAATCTACATGTACGTATTTGTCATGAGAAATTAGCGTTATGAAATATTATATAATGTTCTAGAAAAGCTAACTGAGCTATTAGTAATATTAAATAACTGTTAGTAAGACGCTTATTAGTTATCTTAAGTAGCTTTTATTAGTAATCGTAGGTAGTTTCTATTACTAATCTTAAGAAGTGCTATTAGTTATCTCAGTGCCATTAGTAATTTAATACTTCGCAAAAACAGTATTCTTACGATTCTTTCATAATAACAGCTCGGTCTTTATTAAATGGGTAGGACATGTTGTATAAGAATATTTTTACTTTAACACGACTCTTTTTTACAATTTTCAATAAAACTGGGGAAAAAACTTGCTTTGATTTGTCTGCCCGTCTGCATTTATGTTTGTTGAGAAATATGTTGGTATAATCTGAGACTCTTCTGCTCTCATGGACGGTGGAATATATGTACAGCCGATGAAGTGAGAAACTTTTGCATCACTTGAAACGTTCGTTTTGTAACGATATTACATTTTTATGTGTGTTGTTTTAAAAAGTTTCAATTATTGCATTTTTAAAAAAACAAGTTTTCTGATGAGTGTTTTTGTTATTCCTAGATATGTTCATAAATCAAAATAAAAGCTGCCAAATGTAAGTGTTAAAATTGAATCAGTTTAATAAGCCTATGATTCTGAATAATAAAATGGGGAACACAGTTAAGTACTATTGTTCTCGTTGTTATTACTCATCCTTTTAATGTATTTGTTCATGTGTTTGTGATTCATACAATACGGTTCATATAACACTGAATGCAATCTGTCGTGTTATCTATTTCACAGTCCTTCAGGGTAACTTTGATCCACATTTTCTGCATTTTCATTTGCTCCCCTTATGTTTTAACAGTATTTTCAGACCAAATGGAATAAAATGGAAGAATAAATCATAAATTTTAGCTTATTTTACAGAAATCACTAAATGCTGGTGGTAAAAACTAAAAATAATAGTTAATTTCCCCGGTCAAAAGTTACCCTGTCATTCAGGGAAATTTTAAACCAGTATCGGAAATTGCATATAAAATATCTTGTTTATTGAATCGACGAGACAGGACAACTTTGAACCAGTAAAATAAAGATTAAAATGGAGCTTTAAATCAGTACTACAGAAAAGCAACTGACTGGCCCGATTAATTATGTACCACGTTGCCAACTTATTTGCTAAAATTCAAAGCAAAAACCAGTTTTACAATCTTGCCAGCAGAATGCAGCAGTGGACCATGAGCTGCTTTGTAAAACTAAGCATACTGAAAATTAGGAGGTGGCACAAAGTTACCCTGAATGACTGCATTTATTTTTCAGACATCCATTTTATTTGCTCTTGTTAGAAAATAAACGTTATTTATTATTTTCGTGAGCAAATTAAAATTCAAACAAAATTTTTTCAATTTCACGAATTATTTGCAATTTCGGCATTAACCCTAGATTGCACGATTTCTTAAAATGGGCTGAAAATAAAATTATAATTTCATTTGGACTTACTTAGGCTAGGGAAAATATTTTTTAAGAATTCAGCATGCAGTTTCTCCGAAAAAATCATAACAAATTTCGTATTCGAAAAATTAGAATATGCACCGTAAAGCTCCTATAAAAAAAAGAAAATACTATCGCCTGATTCTACTTGATTGAGTCCTATAAAGCTATTTTTAATAGTTTTGTATTTATTTTCATTTAGCATTACAAATTAAAAACTATCAAAAATTAGGCAAAAACTTGTTCAGTGGACTCAATGCACACGCTATGAATTCATGCTTGTTTGCTTTAATGTTGCCATACATTTTTAAATACTAAATTTTATTTCCATAAGGTCTTATATTTATTTTAAAAGCATATTTTAGGTAAACACTACAACATTTTCTTTTTATTAAGGAAAAATGAGAGTGCAGCCAATTGGCTGCACTATGCACTGTAGGGTTAAACTCTGTAAATGTTTTAGATGTGCATCGTGCAGCACAATCAGTGTACGGGATGTCCCCACTTTCTCCTCAAACAATGCCGAAACATATTCATTTGTATAGCCAATCTATATAAGAATAAAACCTTTCTCCTTATTACAAAAAAAAAAAAAAACTTCAGATCCATCATTCAGTCACTTCTTAACGAATCATAATAAATAATGATAAAAACAATCCATCAATATCTGTTTTATCGAATCCACTTTAATTCTCTGCAGGAGGGGGGGAAGAAAAAAGCTGACACAAAAGGAGGGCAGCCCATATTTTGAAGTTTCGGAAGACTGCACCTCGAGTGATTATTTCAAAGGTTATTTTGTTTTTCCTTTGCTTCTCCTGTTATCGAGCAACAGTGCTTTTGTTTTAAACTGTTGGAAGAAAGGACAAAAAATAATAAAAGATCCATCGATTTTAAACACTTTTGACGTTGCATCTAGAAAGATTCTTTATTTTTATCATTTACTTAAGTTGGAAATTCTTGAAGTAAAGAGATGCTATGTTTAATTAGTATAGTAATTTTTATGATTATTTTTTAGCATTTTCCATTAAAGGGAAAAGGAACAAAAACACCCGAAAGAAACTAGTGTTTAAAAGATAAAATAATTAAAACTTTGTAAAATAACACACATAAAAGGTTCTTATCAAACTGTACACTTGTTTCGATCGAGCATGTGCTTTCCAAATCTTGTGTTGCCTCACATTGTTGAAATTCTCATTATTGTTTTCAATTTTCTGATGCTAAGATCGGGTGCACTCCTCTGTCCCATCTTTATGTTTTGGAAGGTTTTTCCATCACCCAGCACTCTTGAAGAGTCTTGGGAACGGACAGATTCTTCCATTCCTTTTATTCATTCTGCTTGGAAAGAGTTGTTGTAAGACTCTATTTACTTTCTTCCTTCATCCCCCTCCCCGTTTTTTAATTTATTATGTGCATTGTTGTGTGTAATTACTTTGTCTTTATAAAATAAAATGGGGTGCCCTGTTTATAAAAATTAAAAAGTATGAACTTCCGCTGATGATGAAGATCGAAATTGTTTCGATCGAAACACGTGTACAGTTAGATAAGTACCTTTTGTATGCTATTTTACATAGTTTTAATTAATTTGAAGGTGAAAAGTGCTTATGACTTTCGTCTGTTTCTCCATCCGTGCACTAACGGCCGTACATAGGCACTGATTGCTACGAAATTGCGTTTTGAATAGTACTGTACCCTGAAAATATACATAAGTACTGTATTATTGTATCTTTTTAAAAAGGATGACTGGAGCGTTGGTAGTTCTTTCACAGGAGCACCCAAGAGAAAATGAAATCTTACGCTCTTTGATAGTTATTTATTTAAATGTATTTCAAAGATGAACTTCTATTTCAATCAAAACAAAATGGATGTATGTTATCAAGGATTAAAAAGTTTTCATCGAAAATAATCGAGCATGCTTATTGTCATTATTTTCTGAATAAAAAGAAGGAGGATTCTGCATGCGTAAAAGCTATTTCTCTGAATATAATGCCTCAGTTGGAAAATATATAAATATATCAATAAATAAAACCAAAACGCTATACTGGTAAAATTGTTTCACCAGGACCAGCAGAGCTCTGTTGCAGATATTTCAAAAGAGAAAAATTCCTCATCGTATGCAGAGATAAGAAGCGGTACAATATCTTCATGTGCTCTGCGCAATACAGAAATTTGAAATAACTGGGCAGTTTGTCATTCTTATAGCTAGAGGACATATCATGTCCGCCCATACTTCTGACCAGGATGACCCCCCCCCCTACTAGCTGTCCGGAAAATAAATAACACCGTAATAATTTACGTAGTAGTATAACGTGGATGCGTGTCAACACTAAACTGTCGCCTCATATTTGACAAGACCTCTCACTTGTCCCTCCCCCTACAGTCATGTGGACGCCTATGGGACGAATCACAGTCCAGTCTTCTAGCCTCATAAACGTGGACACCGCGGTCAGTGACGTCAAAGTCAGTTGTTGCGTGCTAGTGTAAGTGTGCCAGTTGTTTCCCATATAGCCTATTGAATATTTTTATGTGTATCACAGCACCACCTATCGTCGGATTTTGGTACTTAATTTTTTTTATTTAATACATACCAAACACGTGAATTATCTAAAGTTCAAATTTTATCTCGCTTGGACCAATATATCGCATTCTAGTGCCCTTTAACAGGCCAACATATATTTTTTTTCCACCTTGTGTTCATCCTCACAGTGAGCTAATAGCTCTAATAAACAACAAAACTATATTTGGCGATATCTCCTTTAAGAGCAAAAATCAGCAGACAAATCGTATTGTACAATAAATTTCTAGCTTCAGATTCTAGTGCTAACAATCCATTTTGGTAAATATTATCGCTGAAAAAGAATCTCTTGAAAGAACTGAAATAAGTTTATTTTTGATAAACAAATATTTCCAATAACTAAAAGCTCAAAAAAGCCTCTTTTTTGATTAACTAGTCAATCGATGAAAAGGACAGTAATTAAAAAACATGCATTTTTACATTTTCTCCCTTTTTAATATTTCTATTGACGAAAAAAAAAAGTGAAATTATTTCCTTAAAAACATTTCCGAATCAATATTAATGTACTTGAGTAAACAACATGGATTTCAAATAATGTATTCAAGGTATTCCGGTTGAAATTAATTAGTTCTTCTGGGAGGTTATTGATTAGAAAATATACTTGCACCTAGGGTCAAGGCACAAATTTCCAAATGATCCTCACTGAGATTAAATTGATATATTTATAAATATAATAGTTTCCAATCTTATTTTTAAAATTATGCGAGCTTTATAACTCATAAATTGTACGATTTCTTAACCCTTTGAGGCGCAACCCTTTTCCAATCCTGAAAAAAGGGCAGCCGTTCCCATCGCTCGGCTTAACTACAAGCAAGATGGCGGACGATCGAAACGTTCATCGCGTGCCACGGATCCAGAGATCTTTTTTTGACGACAGCTGGCTGTGCGCTGTCGCTGGCCAGTCGCTGTTGGCGCTACGAAATGAACGAGGAGCTGACACTACCAGCATGAAGAAAGTCATGCGATGTGTGCGCCAAAAACGCGCGAATGCGGTACGAAAAAAGCTGTATTGTATTTAACTATTTAACTAAAGACATGGACGTACTGTAAAGGTACTTATTGTCGCGAAGATATCGGTGATTTCGCGAGCTGAAAATTTCCCTCATTTTATATGAATAGAACCGGAAGTCGAAAAATCCCGAAATAGTACCTGAATATAGAACCCCTTTTTTGCATAAGGCATTTTAAGAAACTTCCTTTTGTCCGAAAAGTTCACCCCCCCCCCTTCCCATTTTCAATGCCTTCAAAGAAGCTGATATCAATATTGTAAGTGAATGAGCTGCATTCTATTAGTTGTATTATTGTTTTATATTCAAGAAATAGTTGTAAGAAAGAAGGTATTATTTAAACCAAAAAATAAAAGTATTTTGCGAGGTTTAATTTTCGCGATGACGACTGGTTCCTGAAGATCGGAAAAGTTTAAAGGCTCTCGAAAATAAGTGCTTTTCCATTATATAAATAATTTAATTAACCGATACATCTAATATTGAATCAGAAAAAGTCTTCTTCATATGTAATAAACGTAAAATATTCCATAAAGTGGTGGATTTTTTTGTATATTTCATTCTTTATTTTTTGGTGCAGAATACGTTGCCGACCCAATTATCCAAAAATTAAATGAGAACTGTCCGTTATTTTTCATTTTTGAATTGCACTAACAGCTGTTATCAGATAATTATAATGCTTCACGCGGACTGCTTGACATATCTTTTTCAATTTTTGTTATTTTAAAGAACAACAGCCATTCTATAAATGTAATACACCTCGTATTTATGGAATAAACATTTTTAAAAGGCATAACGTTGCTCCGGAAATACATTAATTGTCCTTATTATGATAGTCCCGATAAAGTACAAGTATTGTTTCGTTTTTTCTTTTTTTTAAGGGAGTATTTTTGCGAAAGAAAAAGGGATGTGGAGACTAAAATAGTGTAATTACGTGTTTTCAATGTTTTCAGAAAATTATGAAATAAAGATAATGTCAAAGCACACATTAATAAACAAAAAAAAAAGAAATAGTTTCCAGAGAAAGTGTGTTTTATAAGGCTATGTTACTGTATTTTTTTTTTTTTTTTTTTTTGCTTGATTCAACGAATGCTGTAAGTTTCCCGTAAATTGCAATTGTTTAAATGCTAGTTACTGCAGTTACATAAGAGAATAAATACAAAGTTATATTACCTGGAAACCACAGACGAAGAAAACAATTTTATGACCTCTTGTTTTCAAAGAAATAGTTATTTTCAATTTTAGTTGAGGAAAGAACAGTAAGAACGTATCGAAATGGGATTTCATTGGGATTATTCGTTTAATTAAATCAATATTAATATTCTTTACCCTGTTTGATATAATATGACTATTGTAAACAGAAATTACAATTATTTTATACCTGAAATGCACTCGTGTCCAAAACTAAGATTACACATAAAATCTCTTGCAGTTTTTAGCCGTTGGGTTTACTTAAAAATACCTTCCACTGAGAATATGGCAAATTCATGCGGTCAGATAATACACTATGTGGCGGAATTACACCGGCATCGAATGAATCACTCTACAGATTTCGCAAAATTCCTTTTTAAACCACATCAACTGCAAATTTAAATCGCCCCCTTATTTAAAGTATTATTTTACAGCATTAAAATATTATTTTCCTTTCCTTTCCTTCCTTTCCTTTAATAAGGAAAATCCTTTCCTTATTTTCCTACTTTCCTTACGTTCTAAGACACAAACCAGACAGCACATAAGCTTAAATCAAGCTGGACATTTCTTTGAATTTGACGTATTAATACAAGCTTGACAATGCAATTCAATTTAAGCTTGCAGAAGTCAAGTTGAATCGTCAAGCTGGAATACAGCTTGATTTTAACTTTCGAAAGCGTGCGTTGGAGGCGCCATCTGTGAAAGAGAATGGATATTAATTGTCTACCGTTTCTCAAATTGCTGATATTAAATAAAGAAAAGTTCGTAAAAGTTGTGTTTTATTTTATTATCGCACAAAACGTGGAGATTAGAACACGCAAGGGGAAGGAATGAATGGGATAAGCTCCTCTGAAGTGTAAAACGAGGGGAGTTTTAGTTTTATTTACATCTAATTAACATTAGTAATTCCATTAACTAATTAATTAGCCCTAAAATAAATTTTAATATAATTAACACAATTTAGTTAGTTAATGTACTTCACTTTATGGGTGGTAGAATGAGGCGCAATCCGGCCTCCACAAAATAATTAATCAGCCATAAATGTACTTGACCATAGAATTAAAAAAAATATATATTCTATATTTCCAAATATGGAAATTCTTCAAAATAAAATACAATTATACTACGAAATTGATTTCAAAATCAGTCGTTTGTCTCGATTTTGGCCAGCAGTATTGCTCAACATGAGTGTTGCGATATTGAATGTTTTAAAACGTGTCCTGCTTTTAAGTTTATATTATGTTTATATCCATATTAGTAGAG
The DNA here is from genome assembly GCA_038373885.1 of Cheiracanthium punctorium. Lineage (NCBI taxonomy): Eukaryota > Metazoa > Arthropoda > Arachnida > Araneae > Cheiracanthiidae > Cheiracanthium > Cheiracanthium punctorium. The sequence continues at coordinate 3,837 of JAWZYV010003492.1, read as the reverse complement.
TCTATAAATCACACATAACATTATTTAAATTTTCATTCATCCCATGGAAAAATAAAGGAAACTTGTGCTCATCGCCCATACTGATAAATCTGGCCAGAAAACGGCGTTACAACAGTCTCTTCAAAATTTAGTCATAGCAGCTCGAGGCTTATTGGCGGAACGGTTAGCACTCTGGCCTCCCAGCCCATAGTTCCCGAGATCGAACGCGGTAATTTGATGGAAATAGATTAAAATAAATTACAATTTCAGCATAGAGGGGGGGGGGGGAAATGCGCGGAAAAATAAAGTATGTGGGGCGAGTTCGCCGACGGGCGCCCCGTGCATTTAGAAATTATTTTTAAGCTTGAAATTAAGCTTGCTATGTCAAGCTTAATGCAAGCTGGGCAAGTGTAAACTAGAACACTTGATTCAAGCTTGCTTTAAGCTTACACGCTTGAAATTTTCAAGATTAATTTGATAAATCAAGCTTGCTGCAAGTTTGATGTGCTGTCTGGGAATATCCCACGGTCTAAAGAGCGATATGAAAGTGATTCATATTTTATTTATTCATTTATGCATTTTAATTTTCAAAGCATTGTTCATTCTAATTGTCCTTTATTTCAGTACGGTACTTCTTCAAGACCCTAAGATTTGCTGATATATATTTTTTTTTCGCTTAAAAATCCAACAATACAATACCGATTTCACATTTTTTTTACATTACCCGGTAAAGCATTATTCATATATGTTGTAATATGCAACCTCTTTTTCTCGACTTTGAAATGCTTTGGACCTCGGAGTGTCCATTTGTACACACTTCACGTGTGAGAAATTCTCGTCGTAAAATGTTATACTTTGCGTGCCGGCTTTTCTCGACTAAGGCATCCCGTACACCGTGAGAGTAGTAGCGTGCTTTTGCGATGTTATTTCGGCAAGAAGATGCATTAGTTTGTCTTTTCCAAGTATTTATTTTATCATTTTTTTGTCACTAGAAATGTTTCTTCAATGATTTTTAAAATAAGAAGGCTGGTAGAGGTTTCATAAATTGCCTCGTTTTCCTTACTGAATGCGAAGCGTTTTTAATAGAAAAAAAAAAAAAAAAAACTGATGTGGACAGACACCACATGAATTTCTTGTACGTTTTTCTGTACACTTCATCTAAACTTATTTGACAATGTATCCGAATGGCGAAGTAAATTTGAATGCGAAGCACTTTTAGTAGAAAAAAAAACTGATGTGGACAGAACGTACAATTTCGTGTAGACTTTCTGTGCACTTCATCTAAACTTATTTTAAGAGATAATGTAAAGGAATGACAAAGGGAATTGGAGAATGTTTAAAATAGATTTTTTGCTTAATATCTACATTTTTTTCGATTCAACAAAAATTTGGTTTGCGATATTTCATCTGAAGGATATTGTTAGTTTAAACAAAATTTTTGTTAAATTAACAAAATAATTTTTTGAATTAACAAAACTTTTGTTGTGTTGATTCAACAAAAATATTTTTGTGAAATACAGCCAACCAAAATTTTATTCAATTAACATAACATTATTTTTCAGTGCAGTGATGGTGAAGATAAAACTGAATTGGATGATGTACCTTAAAATATAGCGGAAGTCGAATATGAAAAAAATTTCCTACTGTCCAAAATGCCAATTTTTAAATTCATAAGGTATGCCATTTCTTTTAAAAGAACAGCATTACAGGTACATGTAAAAATCTAATTTCTGTATGCCCATTTATTTCTTTATAATTTATTTTTAAGTATACTCATTTTTTACCCGGCGTATAACGCGCACTCGTGAATGTCGATATTATTTTCAGTACTAAAAGTGCCCCTTATACGCTGGTATATACAGTGATTCTTTTAAATTTGATACAATTTTTCTAAATTTAAAACATGAGTGATGATTAAAAAAGGAAAGATCTCTTGCGAAGACAACTGCTTGTCTCTTGTGATCTGACACTATATTCATTAACTTTTTCAACGAAGAAAGCCTGTAATGAATCCCAATTTAATAGATGTTCATCATCCTTTACCGATAATCGATATTCACTGTTTTTAAACTGCTTTCCCTTTATACGGGATTTTCTTCATATTCAATATTGATTTTAATTGATGAACAACGATTTTCGATAAAATAAACAAATAATAATGAGAAATAATAGAAAAAAAAGACATGAAGATCGTTGGTTTTTATGAATATGAGGTATTTAAATAAAATATAAATTCAAAAGTAACTGAGGGTCGTGAACGTGAGAGGTCACTGTATTTATGAAAAAAATTTTACACTTTTATCTATTCGTTAGTCAGTCTAAGAAGTGATTTTTAACAAATTTTAAGAATGGAAATTGTGTGGTGTCATGAATGGATTAAAAAAATATTTTATTTCTATAAGCAAGAGTGCTACTTTATTTACTCTGGTATTTTCTACCAGCATAATTTGAACATATTGTTGTGGACAAATGTGGACGTTTTGGACCGATTTAGTCAACATGCTTTCGTTGCACTTTTCAATAGGATGCGCAGGGGGGCGGGGAGGGGATGGGGAGAAAAAAATGTTGAAAGTCGCCAAGATTTGCAATTTTTGATGTATGATAACCATGTTTGACTCCAAAAAATACGTCCTGAAAATTGAACCTAGCTTCCGATAACTTCCCTATTTGGCGAGGAACTCGCAAACGCTACATATATTACAAATGAGAAGTATAGTTAGGATATGCCTGACGACGGTTATACAACAGTTTTAGTAAGCGAATTTAAAATAAATATCGATTCCAAAGAAGTATTTTATGGAACAAAAAGACAAGCAAGGCATACTCATGGATTTGGATGCACATCCCAAACAGTATTTATAAAGTAAAATGTAGTTAGAATATGCCGGGCGAAGATTGTTAATTAATTTTAGCAGGCGATTTTAATGCGGATTTCGATATCAAACAAGTATTTTATGGTACAGGAATAAAAAATTCTGCACGTTGATGAATAATGATACACTTTCCAAATTAATAGAATAAGGAAGAAAAGTAGAGGGACGATGCATGGCGTATGTTGCGCTTTTAATATATAGAACTTTAGTACGTATTTAAAATATGGAAGTGTTTCAGATTTTTGTGAAATTTATATTTTTATTTACGTTTGTTGCTTTATGCACTGAGGATCATGACATTTTATATCGCATGAAAATTCCACCTAATATAGTGTCTGGCTATCGTCTACTGCTATACAAGCCTCACAACAAGCCATCGTACTGTTTAAGAGAATGTAATGTATATTGTGGAAAACTCTCCTTAGTTTTCTTGTTCGTAGCCTAAATGCCTAATGCATATGGCAAGTTTTTAGTAATCAGGACACTGGTCAAGGTGAGATTCAATTGATTCTAGAACTTCGACGAACAATTTGCTATTCACAATTCACAGGAATTAACAGTCAGTTAACTTGATTTAACCCAGTCAGCTTATCACAGACGCGTTTTCAGATGATGTGCTTCGCATACAATAAAATCCTTCAACAGTATAAAAATTCAAGGGAAATTCTCAAGCAGTACTCCTCAGCATACAATAATGAAGAATTCACAAACAGCCTTCGGTAATAGGTTCCTCAAAAGAAGCAAGAAAGCGTCGCTTAGAATACCGCAGTACAAAGAGACACAGCAATTAGGCTCACAGCTATTTTCACATCAAGATTAGAAATTCAAATGGTCCCACTAGTGGCCGAGCGCATAGTGTTCGAGCTGGGAGACGGAAGGTGCCTGGTTCAGAGCCAGGTCACGACCGTCGACCTAACCGTTCGGAGTTTTTCGTGGTTTCCTCCGAAACTTAGCGTAAGAAAGGTTTAGGACCCCCTTAGAAAGA
>JAWZYV010003491.1:0-13535 GCA_038373885.1 Cheiracanthium punctorium | reverse complement strand
TATATAAGTGCCGCGAAGTTTTACGGTTGGCTGGTTGGGCTGGCTGCGTCACTCGTAGAAACTGCCGTTCTACATGATATTAATTAGGAGCTAAAGCGTAATAAAATCAGAACATTTGTTTCAGCTGTATTTTTAATAATGTAAAACCTATTGGACACCTTGCAAATTTGCCACCCATGGCGATTTTTCATTATTTGGCGACTTGCGTACATGTAAAGTTAATAAAAGCTACGGAACAGATAGAATAGCCTGCCACCAATAGCGACTTTTCATTATTTGGCGATTTACACATGCTCACAACCAGCGGCGGCTTGTGACCCGTTTCAGTGGTGGAACCCGAAAAAAAAATAATGTCAATTAAAATCGCGAAAAAATATATACATATAGAACAACCTATCCCCACGTGCACACACCGTAAGTATTTAAAATTTCTCAAATGACAAATAATTATCGAATTTACTATACAACTTTTGCTATTTTTTACCTAGTTATGTTAAATTGAAAAGTTTACTTTATTACTAAACAAAAAGCCACATTTAAATATTTATGTTCTTTATAGTTGCCTGTTTATAATTTTTTAGATGATTTATTTATCTTAAAATAAATATCAACATATATAAACAATACATTTATACATCGCTTATCAAGAAAACAAAACAGAAAAATATCTGACTGCACTGCAAAAAATACGATCACGCAAATAAAAAATGATTTCCTCCTAAGCGGAAAATTTCGCCAATAGCTACCGATTGCCGAAATTTCCCCGTATGGTCGTGTAGATCCCCGTGCGAGGGCCCGAAGATCTGGGCCCAGAAGCAGCGCCAAATAAGCAGTTTAAATGCCAAGTTAATTCCGCGTCAGTATGGCTTCTGTGCTCAATGCCAAATATGTCAACCCGCTGAACGGAGAAGAGACGCCCAATTCAGGGCAAACCAGCCCATGGCCCATGCATGGTTTAGACAGGGGGAAAATCGTATAACTATCGCTTTTTTAAGCGCGTTTTTTAATGGATAGTATTAAAATATAGAGTAAAACGCGTGTACTTTTTTCATGAAGGTAAATTATTGAAAGAACTGCCTTACATAATAGGAAGATACTTTGATTTAGACGGTGCTTATTCGGTGGGGCCAGGCCCCTCTGGCCCTTAATGACGAGCCGCCACTGCTCACAACCTATATTTACTGTTCATTTAAGGTTACCGGAAAACCGTTATCTATATTTTCATTTACATAATCGTTTGCAGATTGGCGTACTTAACACCACGAATTATACCATCTCGTCGCGCTAGCAAATATCCAAAGTGTACTATAACTGCTATAATGGCATAGTTAACGCCGCCAAATATTTCTACTGGTAGCAAATAATTCAGCTGGACGAGAACCGGCTATAAAATAATCTGCATTTTAATTATTTTTCATTTTCACGATATTAGTTATTCTGTTTTGGATAAACGAATAATCGCTAATTCTAAACTACTGTTGTCTAAGCGAACTTACTATTTAAAAATTGTCAACTTTGTGTAACGCATTTTGAGTTACTTATTTCATACAGTTTTTCTTTTGGCGTAAAATCGGCGTAATTCTAACTCATATTTGTAAATTTCACGCGATTCTAGATACTTGGAAACGCTTTGTTGCAAAGGAATGAATGATTTTATGCCAAATCTGGCAACCATTCGGCTATTTTTTTCAGTTTTTTTATTAATATCTTCTAAAATAATTCGATTTTCGAAATTTAAATCAGCTTAGCAGGTTCCTCGGAATTTTTCGAATCTGTGGGCACCTTAGTCGAAACTCCTCCTAAATCCCTACGGTTTAGGAGGAGTTAGGTCAACAAGCTTTGAAGGCGACAGCGGCCTTTGTCATATGGTTGGGTAATTTGGCAACAGCTAGTTTTAGGTCATGACGTTCTGTAATCTGGAAACAGCCGTGTTTCTGTTCTCAAGTCGCAGAATAAACGTCTATCATCTCGAACCTGCGTGTTTTTGTTTAGACTCCTCATTATAAGACATGGTGTCAGAATAGAGGTGAAATTTATTGGTGATAACTGAAAAAACACTCAAAATACTGGTTTTAAACGTTAAAGTAATTAAAAAACTTTGTAAAAAACACACATAAGAAGTAAAAGGAAAGAGGATAGAGGATAGAGGAATGTGTGTGTGATAGTTTGTTGTAATATATTAGTTATTAGTTTTTAAAGGGAAGATTAGTTTTCTATACTATTAAAATCTGTGTGTGTGTGTGTGTGTGTGTGTGTGTGTGTGTGTGTGTGTGTGTGTGTGTGTGTGTGTGTGTGTGTGTGTGTGTGTGTGTGTGTGTGTGTGTGTGTGTGTGTGTGTGTGTGTGTGTGTGTGTGTGTGTGTGTGTGTGTGTGTGTGTGTGTGTGTGTGCGTGTGTGTGTGTGTGCGTGTGTGTGTGTGTGTGTGTGTGTGTGTGTGTGTGTGTGTCATCATCTCCTCCTAAACGGCTGGGAGTTGAGTTTCGACCGAGGTATCCACGAATTCGGAAAATTTTGAGAAAGAACCTCCGCTAATTTAAATTTCGAAATTCGAATTATTTTAAGAGATATTGATAAAAAAAACCCCGTCAAAAACGCTAATTTTTGCTCTTCGCAATTCCGCGATTGTAACCCTTGTAGTGAAAATGTGAGAAAAAAGCATCGAGGTTGCCATGTTTGGCTATTTTATTAAATTATTTAGACTCCTGTAGTAAAAATAAAAGAATAATGATTTTTTTTCTGTTTAGATTATTTACAAAGTTGTTTTTTAATTGAATTATTGCGTGCATTTGAAATCAGAGCAGGAATTCAATGCTTTTTATGTGTAAAAGAATAAGGTATTGGGAGATTTCCGAGACTAATATGTATATTTTTTAGTTTGGCGAAAAAAATGGCTGATTTGGTGATTTTGAGAAAGTAGTAGATTCTACCGATTTGCACAGTTTTGGGCTTGGCGCAATTTACTGCGAGCAAACCGAAATAGGTTTAGGTTTGTGTGTGTAGGTTTTATTATAATACGGCGTTAAACTTTAATTTTCCATGCAGAAATAGTGCAATTATTAAGGCGATTTTAAGCAATCGATCTTCGGAATTTTCCCCAAATTAAGTAAATTGATTTACCTTGGGGGAATGCCGCCAAATTTAAAAAGAAATGAAATTCTCTCATTCTGTAAATTGGAATAAATAAAACACGGCATAGTTGATAATTTAAAATACTGCTATGCTACTTTTCAAATAGATGTCTGCATTAATTTTTGGCGATGGAACCATACACAAATAACTATTTCCCATTTTGATTGCTGTTAAATCAGTGCTTAGAATCATTCTCTGAAAAAAAAAATTTTTTTTTCAAAATGGCGTATGCAGATTCCTTCTTTAGTACCTTTCTTAGAAAAGTTGGCGATAAATATTCAAATGTAGTGTAACTCCGCGTTTAATAGCGTGTGCTTTTTGCGTTTGTACTGCTAATTCTATAGCACGATTGAGATCAGCCAATGTTACCAGCGGATGGATAGATAATTTTTTAAAAATTTTGCACAGATATGTAAAATAATATAGAATAAATCATAGTCCACTTTAAAACTTTGAAAGTCCACCCGTTCCCGGGATTTAAGAGATTTTTTATGTTCTCCACGCAAAAAGCTTTCCGTAATTGTAACCCCTGTAGTGAAAAAAGTGTGAAATAAGGATCGTGGTTGCCATGTGTGGCGATTTTGCCGAATAAGATGTTTTAAATTCTCAAAGTAAAAATAAAAGATTAATAATGATTTTTTTTTTTGTTAGTTTATATTCGTAAGGTTATATTTATTTTAATTATAATATCGTGTGCATGAGAAATCGGAGCAGGAATGAAATGTTTTATACGCAAAACAATAAGAATTGAAGATTTCCGAGGCTAATATGTTAAAATTTTTTAGTTTGGCGAAAAACTAAAATGGCTCAAATGCCGAGAAAGTGAGTTCTAGCGGTTTGCACAGTTTCAGGCTTGGCGCAATTTACTGGGAGCTTAAGGAAACGGATTTTTGAAAACAAGTGCAATGGTTTTATTAGAATACAGCGTTAAATTTTAATGATCCGTGCGAAAATAATGCAGTTATTAAGGGATTTCAAGCGATCTATCTTCAGCATTCTCGCGATTTTGAGGAGGATTCTAACGCTTGGCGCTATTTATCGTAATTTAATCGTCTGCTATTTGGGTTATGAATACACCTGCGTATAAGTTTTTGAAATTTTCATTCAGTTGGAATTGTGCATTTTTCTAAGCAGCTTTTCTGCATCTAATGTATTACATCCAGAAAAAAGGATGTTAGAAATATCAATTTTAATTTTGTTTACTCACACTCATGAATAATGATACACTTTCCAACTTAATGAAAGAAGGAACGAAAATAGGGAAGACCCATAGATTATAACACTTTTTATATATAGCACTTTAGTGCGTATTTAAAAATCTGAAAGTGTGTCAGATTTTCTATGATTCTAGCGCTTGGCGCAATTTAATGAGAGGGTATTTTTAAAAACAAGCGTAGGTTATCTTATAAATAAAAATGAAATTCTGTTTGTTAATTTGTTGATTTGGGTAGTATACAATTCCACAAAAATGGACCTGTCAGCCAGAAATTTTACACAGATATGTAAAATAATATAGAATAAATGATAGTCCACTTTAAAACTTTGAAACTCCACTTAAAAACGTTTTCCTTCTGAATGGTTCTCTTAATTTCCGTTCCCGGAATTTAAGAGATTTTTTATGTTCTCCACGTAGAAAGCTTTACGTAATATTAACCCCTGTAGTGAAAAAAAGTGTGTGAAATAAGCATCTTGGTTGCCATGTGTGGCGATTTTGCCTTATAAAATGTTTTAAATTCTTAAAGTAAAAATAAAAGAATAATAATGATTTTTTTAGTTTATTTTTTTAGGTTATTTTTTTAATTATAATATCGTGTGCGCATAAGAAATGAGAGCAGGAATGAAATGTTTTATACGCAAAACAATGAGGATCGAAGATATCCGAGACTAATATGTAATTTTTTTTTAGATTGGCAAAAAAAAAAAAAAAAAAAAAAATGGCTGATAGGCCGATTTTTAGAGAGTGAGTTCTAGCGGTTTGCACAGTTTTAGGCTTTTTGGCGCAATTTACTGAGAGCTTAAGGGAATAGCATTTTTGAAAACAAGTGTATAGGTTTTCTTAGAATACAGCATTAAATTTTAACTATCCGTGCAGAAATAATGCAGTTATTAGGGCATTTCAAGCGATGTAGCTTCAGAATTCTCGCCAATTGAGTACATTGATTTAACTTGGGGGAAATCCGCCAAATTTCAGAAAATTGAAATCTTCGCATTTAGTACATCGAGGTAACGATGAATAAAACATGTTATAGTTGATAATTTAAAAAATGCGGCTGTATTAAGGGATTCCACTTTTCAAATAAATGCCTGGCGGTCGAACCATTTCCCATTTTGATTGCTGCTAAGTCAATGCTTCGAATGATTCCCTGAAAAAACTCTTGCAAAATGGCGTATGCTGGCACTTTGGCGAGGCTTAGATTTGAAACTGGATTTTACTTGAGACTGGTATATACATATAATAAGACTGGTTATAGATAAAAATGAATGTTGGTATGTGTGTAGGAGGTTGAAAAACTCCAGCACCGTTTCACCGATCACCATGAAATTTGGTTCACTTAAGTCTTTTATCATGGAGAAGGCTTTTATGCTATCAGTTTTCCTCTAACTTTTCACTAGGTGGCGCAGCAGAACGTCGAATTCTATTCCGTTTAGCCGTTTGCTATGCGAATATCGTCCAACCAATTTCGATGAAATTTGGAACACGAGAATATTAGAACACGGAGAATATTTTTCACTATCCATTTTCTGTAACTTACCGCTAAATAGCGCTGCAACGCATCAACTTCTATACCGTTCGACCGATCGGCATAAAATTTTTTATACTTACACATTTGAGAACGAAGAATATATTCTAACTGCGTTACTTTTGATGTTACTCACCACTTTTAACTCGCCACTAGATGACGCTGCAGCAGGCCAAATTTTTGACCATTCAAACGGTGGCTATGAAAATCAGTATACATAGCTATTTGAACAATGAGAATATTTTGGCGTTATCCATTTTGCTATAACTCGCCACATGACGGCGCTGTAGCAAATCATTACATTAATTAACCACTAGATGGCCCTGCAGTGTATCACTTCTTGATTGTGCGAATGATCGCTATGAAAATAGGTATACATAGATATTTGAACACGGGGAAGAGTTTGGCACGATCCATTTTCCTATAACTTGACACTAGATATCGCGTCAACGCATGAACTTCAAGACTATTCAGCCGATCGTCATGAAAATTCGTATACATCGATATCTGAATGCGAAGAATATTTTTGCCGTATCCGTTTTGCTAAAACTCGCCACTAGATTGTGCTACGCCGTATCGCCTTCTGCACCGTAAAAACGATTGCCTTGAAATTCAGTATGCATGATTATTGAACACAATATAACGCGATATCCATTTTGCTATATCTCTTTATTACAATAAATAGTAATCACAACAAATATTAATATCAAAAAGTCCATTCATTCCCGTGCGAAGAACGGGTACTTCAGCTAGTTTTAACTAAATTCATTTTCAAGATCTTTAAGAAATCCTGTATACTATGTCAAAGCCTTATATCTTAATACCGATTAGTTTGCAAGAAAATTGATTATTCAGTATAAACTGAAGCAATGAACCTTTGTAAGCGTTTTTCTTGAAACGAGGAAAATGCAGATTGACGTCTTTGGTGTAGAAGTGGCGATATGGAGAACTACTTAATTCAGTAACGTTAATGGGGAATGGTAATTGAATATGCGCATGCACAAATACCCCAAAATCAAGAGAGTATGAAAAGTCAGGAATATGAAATGAAAATAAAAAATAAATCAAATAATATAGATATAAATAATAATAATACGAGAATGACATTGCAATCATGTGTACAATAGAGGTCCCAATTGCTTATAATATTCCCCTAGCAATGACTTAGTCCGACCAGTGGCCGAGCGCTTAGCGCTCTGAACTGGGAGATGGAAGGTTTCTGGTTCAAAACAGGTCGCGTCCGCCGACCTAACCGTTCGGAGTTTTCCTGTATTCCGTTCGGAAAATAAAACTGTACTCGCAACATGCATATGTTAGGAAACATATATGTCTGGTTTCCTCAAAAACGTAGCGTAAATACCGGTTAGGACCCCTTAGAAAGACCCCTACGGAGGACAACCCCACCCCTTGACCTAGATCCCATGTGTGGAGACTAGAAGCAGGATAGTCTCCAGATTTGTAGAGAGTTCAATTGAACGCCCAGCGTCGTGTGCAACTTATAGAAGCAGTTCTACGATACCGGATCCATCGAGAAAAAGCCTGGGCAAGGTCATCTAAGAGAAGCTGCTTCTTTTTTGATCCCAGTCCAGTGACATTGACGTAGTTTTTGTGCCATCATGTTGCAGTCATCTCAAATTTACACTCATGACGTCAACGTTTCATCGCGATTTAAATAATTTTTCACTTTTTTAGATTCCACATCACTGGGTTTAGTTCGAATTATATGTGTAACGAAAATATTCGTTTCCTTCCGTACGGAGAACGGGTTCTCAGCTAGTATTTATTTAAAATATGCCGAATAATACGAACGAATCTGTTGCTGCACGTCTTCCACGGGAGTTGGAAGTTACCTACCGATGATGGAATGTCGGCGAAATGGAAACTGTGGAAGCAGACTTTCGATTTTTATGCAGTGGCTACCCAGTTGAATACTAAACCAGCAGAAGTTCAAGCGGCGACATTTTTGTCTGCTATAGGACCGGCGGTTATTGTTATTTTTAATACCTTCGGCTTAACAGAGGAAGAAGGGAAGTGTTTGGATATTATTAAACAAAAATTTGATTCTTACTTCAGTCCCCAACAGAATGAAACCTACATGAGGTATATGTTTTTCACCTGCATTCAAGGTAAGCAAGAAACTTTTGATTGTTATTTGACTAAGTTAAGAACGAAGATTAATGACTGTCATTTTTCAACTTTGCAAGACAGTTTGTTGCGAGATCAAATTGTTCGTGGCATTTGTTCGGACAAGGTCCGTGAATTATTATTATCAGAAAGAGAGCTTAATTTGCAAAAAGCTGTCGATATTTGCCGTGCCAGCGAACAGGCTACCCTTCAGTTAAAAGAAATGAATGTGATTGCTAGTTCTGGTGAAAAAGATATTTTATCGCTGAGAAAAGTGAAATCTAAGCAAAAAGCTAATGTTAAGTTTCCAAAATCGAAAATAAATGGTTCTGTAAAGGAAACTAAAGTATGTTGGCGTTGTGGAATACAACATGAGTATAGGAATTGCCCAGCTTTTAATGTAAACTGCAGAGCTTGCGGAGCAAGGGGGCATTTCGCCCGGCAGTGTGAATTTAAACGTAAGAATACTAATCTTTCTCAGAGAAAGGGAGCAATGAAATAAGAGAAAATAATAATGAAAATGATGATTTGTTTAATTGTGATACTGATGCTTCTTTGCATATTGGTGAGTTCAGCGCCGGAGCAAGGTTATCCGGCGCCAGCCTGCAAAAAAAGCTAAAATCGCCCCCCCCCCCCCTCCAATTTTTTTTTTTTTTTTTTTTTTACAGGAGAAATAAGATTTGAAGAAAGCATTTGTGGAAAATACAATAAATTTATTTATGGGAAAATTTAATTTTTCTGCCTTTCATCTTTGCAAACTTTTCTATAATTTCTTTTGTATCTATCTCTTGACAGATTTCATTTTCAATAGCAATCAAAGCTAGATTTATGAGTCTTTCCAGAGATATACTACTGGACCGTAAATACGTCTTGATCAATTTTAATTTTGAGAATGATCTTTCGCTACTAGCAACACTAACAGAAATGCTGAGTAGTATTCTCAATATTATATTCAAGTTCGGGAAGCACAATTTATTTGATACAATTAAGTTCAGAATATCGAATGGGTCATTCATACCCGCTGTAAAAATGTCTTTGGAAACTACTATTTCGTCAAAAATTTCTTTTGCGTTAATATCTTTACTATCACGATATTGTAACAATTTTTCTAAATTACTGCATTTTATTTTCAAATCTGCATTATAGATTTTCGATAAATTACACAAGAAACTAAAATTATCGCAGTGATTTTTCATTGCGTCAAATCTTTCATTTAATGATACCCAAGCTATATCCAAAATTCTAAAGACATTTGTCCTAAATTTCTCTTCTGGAGATTGAGGGTATTCGTCAGCATGTTCGTAATCGAAGTGGCATTTCTTTTTCCTTCGTCGGATTTCTTCAACAGTTTTAAAATGGGGCTCGCCATCCACTTCTTCACTAAGTTCTTTGGCTTTCTCAAGAATATTTTTGTAATTGACGTCACTTCTATGTTCTTGAATGAATCATTTTAAGTTACTTATTGCCTGTAAGGTTATTGTGCACAGTCGCCTGTGTGCACACTAGAATGAGTGGCGGATCCAGAATTTTTTTTTGGTAGGGGCTAAATTTTTAAAAAAGCTTATTTCACCCAATTAAAATATACTATAAATCAAAATTTTAGTCTAAACCAATGTAAATGCTTTTGGGAGGGGCTAAGTAATAAAATAGGATCATTTTAGTTGTTTAAAGGGTATAATAAAGCAGAATGTTACCCTTTAGCAATCTTTTTTTTTTTTTTGAGAGGGAGCTGGATCTCCCTAGCCCCTCCCCTGGATCCGCTACTGACTAGAATGTCATGATATCCAAACCCTTTTCTTGCAATTGTTTGCTGACAGGATTAATTCTGTTAAGCAAATCGTGCCAAAGCATCAAGGAACAAATAAATTTATAATCCTTGATTTTGGCGCACAGACGTGCGTGCTTCGTGTTGCACTTCTTTTGAAAAGCATTCACCTTCGGATATTTCAAAAAGAGCGTCATAGCTTTCTCCTAGTTGATATCTTAAAGGTCGAATGGCTTCAATTTTATTTTCCCATCGAGTGTTTGAGAGGGTTTCAATGTTAAACAGGAAATGTTTTTCAAAAGAACTGCCCATCGTTTAGGAGAAGAAGCAAATAAATTATATAATTCTTGAATTGTCGAAAAAAACTAACAGTATCTGCATTCATCTTTGCTGCATCGTTAATCATTAAATTTAAGCTATGAGCGGCACAGGGAACATAAAAAGCACGAGGATTTATTTTTAGGATATTATTTTGAAGACCATTTTTCTTCCCTTTCATATTTTGCCCCGTTATCATATCCCTGGCCTCTCATATCATCTAGAGGAATGTTCCACATTTTCAACATTTCCATTACTGTCTCACATAGGCCGCTATCTGTAGAATCATCAACTTTAATAAAGCCTAAAAAATGCTCCTTGATTTCAGCCCCTCCATCACTGCAGACGACAAAACGTATGACGACACTAATCTGTTCAGTTTTGCTAACATCAGGTATATAGACCAAAATTATAGAATAATACTTGGCTTTTCGAAGAGATAGTAAGATTTTCTCTCTTATACTACTGCCAATAATTTGCAACATTTCATTTTGACTAGATTTGCTTAGAGAATGAACTTTACTGTTGCTACCTTTAGGTCGTAATGCTCTTTCTACGTGAAATTCCATAACTAGGTCGAACTTTGCAAACAATTCCACTAATTTTAAGAAGTTTCCGTTGTCTTTTTGGTACAGCCCTCGAAAGGCAAAATTCTGGCTGCCAAGAAATTTTGTGATCTCAATCAGTCTTCCTAATACATTTGACCAATGCTTTTTTTCATTTTCATAGATCTCTTGTATTTCGGAATCAATTGTTATTTTATTTTTCAAATTTTTCTCCTCAAAATCTTTCCATTTTAAGAAATGCAGCGGGGGGGGGGGGGGGACACGTACCCTATGGCCGCCCCTGCGTTTACATATTGTAATATATGTTTCTAAAAGTTTTTACTTCCCTTTTACATATAGTAATATACAAAACCATACCCAGGGGGTGGGTCCTATGGATCCGGACCCTGCCCCTCCCCGAAATTATCACATTATATATTTATCCTATATGTGTGTGTGGGGGGGTGGGAGAGAGAGAGAGAGAGTATTTATATATAAAATGATGATATTCAAACAAACAGACCTCCCCCCCTCTCCCCGACTCCCTAAAATATGTCGGACCCCCTCCAAAATTATTTTCTGGGTACGGTCCTGGTAATATATGTTCCTGACCCTCCCCCCCCTCTTGGCTACGGCCTTGCAACACATTTTATCAGACAAATAAAAAATTATATATACACTGCAATCCTTATTAATATAAAACATATCTTCCTAAAATCTGTCCATTTTTTAAAAGTTTTTGCTTTGGGGACAATTTGGCGCCCCTCTGTGTTTGGCGCCCGCCTGCAAAGAAGGCCTTGCAGGCCCGCTTCCGCCGGCCCTGGGTGAGTTATTGATAAATAGTAATAAATGTGAACTTTCTGAGAATAACATTGATGCATTGAATATTCATGAAGTATCAAATTTGTATGAAATAGAATCTTGTAAAGATGCTTGGTATACAGAAGTAAAATTTGATAACGGTCCTAGGGTCAAATTTAAAATTGATACTGGGCGGAGGGAAATGTTGTCATCAAATCTGTAATGAAGCAATTGCCAGTGTCACTTAAAAGTTCTACTGTTAAACGTTTGAAGTCATTTAATAATGCATATACTCCAGTGCTTGGTGAAATCCAAGCAAAATGTACAATACAA
This sequence comes from Cheiracanthium punctorium, assembly GCA_038373885.1. Taxonomy (NCBI): domain Eukaryota; kingdom Metazoa; phylum Arthropoda; class Arachnida; order Araneae; family Cheiracanthiidae; genus Cheiracanthium; species Cheiracanthium punctorium. The sequence goes on along the minus strand of JAWZYV010003491.1, from coordinate 1,779 downwards.
AATAAACCGTACAGCTGAAACTCATGGTGGTTGGCGGTAACTTTAATTGCATTTTGGGATGCAGTACTATTGAAAAGCTTGGTTTAGTTAAACGAAACTTTGATTGTTTGCAATTAAATGAAGTAGAGGTTAGTGTACCAGAAAAAATCTATGAAGGTATTGGTTGTATAAAAAATTTTGAGTACGACTTTGAAATTGAGGAGGGGGCAGTCTTTAGAATTCATCATCCACGTAAAATTCTCCATACTTAGCGTGAGACTGTTAAAACAGAAATTGATTTAATGGTTAAGTTGAAAATTTTAAAACCAGTTACACACCCTACCCCTACAGTGAGTCCTCTGGTTATCGTTAAGAAGGGTGATAGAGTACGTATTTGCATGGATCCTTCGGACATTAATAAAGTGATTAAGCGAAGGCATTTTCCGCTTAAAACGGTCGAGGATATTGCTGCACGTATTGGAAAAGCCAAATATTTTACCCTTTTAGGTGCTAAAAAAGGATTTTGGCAACTTCGTATTTCAGAGATCGTCTGATTATTTGACCATCAATACCCATGGGGTCGTTATTCCTTCATGCGGGTGCTATTCGGATTGGCTTCAGCTCCTGAGATATTTCAACAAGTTATGGAAACTATTTTATCAGGTTTTGAAAATGTTGAATGCTCTATGGATGACATTTTACTATGGGCTGATAATCAAAAGGATTTGAGTAGACTAACAGAGAAAGTTATCCAGAGACTGTTGGAGCATGGCGTAAGGATTAAATAGAGGCAAGTGCGAATTTAAAAAGACCAAAATTAAGTTTTTAGGTCATATATTTACTTCTAGTGGAATTGAAATAGATCTTTCAAAAGTGGAGACTGTGAGAAAATTGAAAACTCCAACTTGTGTAGCTGAATTACAGCGATTTTTAGGTATGGTTCAGTACGTTTCTAAATTTACTCCAAATTATTCTACAATTTCAGAACCTTTACGAAGACTACTTCACAAAAACGTTATATTTGAATGGTCTACAGATCAGGAGGAGTCCTTTCAAAAATTGAAACAGGCTTTAGAAAATACTCCAAAATTGTCTTATTATGATGTTAAAAAGCCTGCAGTTGTTTCGGTGGATGCAAGTTCTTACGCTGTTGGAGCGGTCCTTTTGCAAGAAAATAGGCCAATTGCTTTTGCGACTAAGGCTTTAACACCAGCGCAGCAACGCTACCCTCAGATTGAAAAGGAAGCGTATGCTATTAGATTTGGATGCAAAAAGTTCCACGATTACATTTACGGAAGGTCTTTCATTATAGAGACTGATCATAAGCCATTGGAAGCTATATCTAAAAAACCACTTCAATCGATCTACAGGGGAAGAAGATCGAATACGACCTCAGATCTACAGGGAGGGCACAAGGGTACGTGACGTGCTCCCACCCCCACCCTCAGACGAACTAAGTTTATACTATATAGAAGATTGACTTGTTTTGTAAATTGAAGTTATTTCATAAGAAATCTTTTGCGGTTTAAAACAAAGTCAACAGTAAAAAAATTATCAAGAATTTGCTTTCTCATTTAATTTTAAGTTTTTAGCTATTTACCTTATTAATTTTTTCACTGAAACAAAATGGTCCAAAGAAAGTCTTAAAAATCATTCTTGAATACGAATTAGTTTTTTCTTTCATTGAATTAGTAGTTTGTGCTTGATTAAAAGAATTTAGCATTTTATAAATATAGATTATATGTAAATGAACTTTACACAAAGTTTAACATTTACTTTCTTACCGTTACAAAGACGAGA
>JAWZYV010003490.1:600000-874962 GCA_038373885.1 Cheiracanthium punctorium | reverse complement strand
AAAATAGTCTCGATAATGTTCGAGGTAGACGGGACGGGCTTGTCTCGAACTATCGAAATCATTAAATTAATAAACAGATAAATGGAAATAAAGTTATTGTGATTTGGGTGCATATTTAAATGAAAAATGTACTTACATATTATCACATTACTGATTAGAGCAGGTTAATAATTTCGGAAAATAATAGTCAATTGTTTTGTATTGACACGTTGACTCGTTTCCGTACAACACTATCGCGCCATTGCCAAAGCAGCATGCCAACACTGCACAGAAATGTCTATGAGGACATCTACAGAAAAAATACACCCACTTTCTTTGGGAGAGGGATTTCTGATAGGGCTTCTGGGTGCACCAATTATTTGAATTTTTGCCCTCCACTAAAAAAAAAAAAATCGCCTGTTTTATATGTGTTGATCATTATTTGGGAGCTAAACTGATTTTTTCACTAACTGAGTTAGATGGAAAACTAGAACAATCGAGACTCAAACTAGCCAGACTCTACTGTGAATATGATTAAATGCAATTAGTATTTTAGGACTTAAAACTTAAGTTTGACATTTCTTTTTAACATTATAGAGTTAATTTTTCAGAGATTTAAACTCAAAAATTATTAGATGAAAATTCGTATTTTGAGTTTTTTGACATGGGGATTTTTCAAATATTAAGTGAAGGCATCACTGCTTCATTTTCGAAATTCGGGCTCTGTTTTAATATGGGGATGTCTTTGCCAAGTGCACTTAAGGCAAACCTGCACATGAGGTATCTGTCATGAAAGGGGGGGTTGCCTTGGGCGGGGGACTTTTTAAAGGGTTCTAACGCGTATTCACGTAACATTTAGAGAAAAACGGCCAAAACTCAAAACCGTTTCATTGACAGTCGTGCTGCAGGCCAGAACTTTTGACCTTAACATTTCAGCCATCTACCATTCTTAGCACTGGACATGGTGGGGACCCTTAAGCCAAAAATTGCAATATACATCAATGCTATGAGAAAATACAGTTCGCTTCAGTTTTTCTGGAAAAATTCGTCTGTTTAAATATAAAACAATGTTATCAAAATTGCATATAATTTAAATAATTAATTATTAGTATACTTAAATTGAGGTATTATTAATTAGGCCAACTTAATAGTTTAAGATTTTGTACTTTTCAGCTGCGACAAAATAACTATGACGATGTTTATTTCACATATTGATGCTACATTTTTCTATCAAGATTCTTCTTCCGTCAAACGCTAAATAGTCTAATTTTTTATATGTATGTATACCGGGTGTCCCTTAAAGTAGTTAAAATACATACAAAGAAGCATTTTTCTGCATTGAAACGTTTGGTCGGAAATGAAAAATGTAGATAGTTTCAGCACGATAGGGCTCCAGCCTATTTCGCAAATAATGTACGTAATTACCCCATTTTCATCTTTGACTCCCGATCGATTGGACAAGTTGAACTAGTTGCTGGCCAGCACGTTCATTAGATTAATCAAGTATCGAATTTTGCTTTTGGGGACACCTCAAGGCACACGTTTACGAGACTCCAGTTGACACAGATGAGGTCCTCATTGAAAAACTTTAGTAACCGGTGCAACCATTCGTGGAACACCTGGCATTTTTGAAAGGGTACGCCAATCACTTGCTAGACGCTACCAGCACTTTGGAGCATTTACAGTAGAACTTCTTCATTTCTTTTGCATTTGCTATATTTACACCTACACTTTTTATTTCTAACCCCACACTGCTAATCTGCTATACAAAAAATGCTCCTTTATCTGCATTTTATTCTTAAAATTTGGCCTATGAATTCAGTTACACCCTGTATATGTATATATGTATTTTGGGTGCACCCCCCTGGAAATGATGCTGCCGGCGCACTTGAACACGTTGCATACTCTTGAAAACTTATTGAAATTTATTTTATTTGCATGATTAATTAGAAAGGAAGCAAACTTTTTATCTTGTTAGTTCGGTCTGCTACGTTAGCTGCTACATTTTAAAGCAAGTGTGCTATTTTTAAACATTTAATTTAAACAGGGTTCCATGCTTGCCAAATTTTATTCACGAATTTACAGGAATTTCGCGATTAGAAATTGTTGATACCGTGGTGGCATAGTAGCGTCATTATATAAACATTAAAACAGGTCAGGTATTGCATTATCTATTCATTCAGAATTTTTTGCTGCATAAAATGGAATTAGCTAAAAATATTTTTTTTTTCTTTATAGTTATATTTCAAGATGACTCGGTGGGTAAGATCGGGCAGTTCTCAGAAGCACAAGAAGATGCCAGGTAATGCAACGAAGTGGGGTGAATTTGACTGTCAGAAAACAAGCAAAAATTCTCTCGAGAAACAGGATAAGAATGAAGATCTAAAATTTGAACAGGGTTCAAATGCAGCTTGTGTTAATTCCAATATCTCTCCTGTTAATGAAAGTACTATATCATCTTGTGCAAAGTCCAAGAAACAAAAACGTAAAAAAAATAAAAGTGCCATTTCGTCAGAGCCTCAAACTAAGGATCATACTTCAGGTTTAAATGATGATTTTGAATGTAAAACAACATTAGACAATTTTGAGCATCCTGAAAATATCGCAAAACATCTAAATTTTGACGAGAATTCAAAAGGTGCTTGTGCTAATTCTAATGACTCTGTTGACAGAAATACTGATCCATCTACTGCAAAAGCAAAATCAATGAAACGAAAACATAAAAAGAATAAAAATGTCACTTCTTCGATGTCTCAAACTAAGGAAATTACTTTAGATTCAATAGGTGAGTTTGAATATGAAACACCATCAGATAATGTTAGTAGTCCTGATAAAAGCTTTCAAAAGAAAAATTGTGACATGAAAAAACATAAAAATGAAAATAACGAACAAAATACCTTGGGCTCACCAAATTCATCTGAAGATGAAGTTGAGAAGGCATCTTCTCCCAAGAATGTCAAAACAAAGAAAGAAGCATACTTGAAAAAACTGCAGTGGAAAAGGAAAAAGATGGGTCTTACACTTCTTCCAGAAAAAGTTGAGCGCAGACTTAGATATATCAGAAAGAGACTTCAAGAAAAAGGTTATCCTCCAGAGCAGCAGAAAGAAATTTTAAGAAAAGAAAGAAGGAAAGAAGAGCTTAAGTTTCGGAAAACAATAAATCCGTCAAAGGTAATGCTTCCTTACTTTTTTTCTAAATTTCTCTGTTGGTTACTGCCATTGAAGATTTTTTGTTAGGTATGAGCATTTTTGGTAAAATCATACAAGCCGGTGCGCACCCCATGTAAACACGGCGACAGCTGCTGGAGCTTGGCAACCGCCAAGCTCCAGCGACTGTCGCCAACCATTTTGCACGATCAGCAAAGTATTTTAACACATTAAAATTGCACCTATATTCCACTTACAAAAACATTAAAACAAAATACAACGTACATATTTAACCAAAAGAACGTCTGCAAATTCAGTAACAGGCAATTTAAAATCAGCAAACAGTGGACCATTTTTAACTAAAAAAAATACAGTGGATTAAGCAACTTAGTTGTACAGTTATGTAAACTATGCAACCAGTGGATCATTTTTAACTAAAAAAACCTCAGTGGATTCAGCAACCTAGTTGTACAGCTATGTAAACTATGCAACCAGTGGACCGTTTTTAACTAAAAAAACCTCAGTGGATTCAGCAACCTAGTTGTACAGCTATGTAAACTGGGCAAACACTGGCCCGTTTTGAACTCAAAAAAACATCGGTGGATTCAACAATCTGGTTGTACACCTCTTATAAAGTCAGTGCTTTTAGAATAGCACGTAAATAGCACTTACGAAAACATAAACACATCAAATATCCATTTAAAATTCACATTAAAAACCTTAAACATTGCAAAGATTCGTTAAAAAAGAGCACTTACCTATATATTTTTTTAAATAACCGCTCAGAAATGTCCCCAACACCCACCGGCTTATAACGTAACACCAGCATGCTTTCTTTTATTTAGCTTTATATCACACTATATTTCTAACAAACACGCACAAATTTGTTTCATATATTAACATAACACATTTCATTCCCTTCCATCAATAACAGAAACAATTTCAAATTCCCAAACCTGACGAAACACGTATTCTTTATGGTTGCCAGTCACAACTACCACCAGCAGGTAACTTCACTTTGGCGGTGCATCGCTCACTCTAGCATCAGATTGTTCCCCAATGATTTGTAAACAAAAACATTGATATGTAAACAAGCACCGTATACGGAATATAGTCCGCATTTTTTCTAAGTCATATTTTGTTGAGTGTTATTTAGAGTTTGGTGTTAATAATTATCTACTATTTATTTTCAAATTATTCTGATGCATAAAATTTTTTGTACTTTTATTTCAAATTTGCAAGGCATTACCTAGAGAGGATGGTTTGAGGTTTTTTTTTATAACTCCCTTTATATAAGTGGCATCACATAGGTTGAAAATTCATGTTAAAAACCATGGTAACCATCAGGGGTGTAGCCAGAAATTTTTCATGGAGTTACGACTACTGCAACTCCCATATATGCATACATGTGTGTGATTAAGGAGTGAAGAATAGGCATTTTGTATGGCGAAAAATTCCTCATGGGAGGAGGGGTTATGATAAAGCTTAAAATACCAGTCGCCAGGTGGCGATTAAATATTAAACACTGGCGATTTACGAAATTCTGACTACCGGCCAGGCCAATATAATGGTGGAGCTAGAAAAATCCGTCAACAAATCGCACATTGCGTGGGCAAAATTTATCAGCAGATCGCACATACGCACCTGCAAAATTCGTCAACAGATCGCACCGTTTTCATCCCCTTCTACTGTCCCCCCCCCCCAGTGCCTGACTATAACACTTTTGTGCCCAGGGCACTTTTCAAATTTTATGCCCCTGTACTTAGCTAGCTGAACTATTGTGCCCCTGTTTATAGCTTTAAACTCGATTTTTTGGCCTATTTGTGCATGTGTGCCCAAAGTGCCCGTGCGATAAACAGGACCTGCCCCCCATCCCCTCATTGAGCGTACCGAACCACCGAAACCTCTAGCACTTACCCCTTTTCTCCTTAGAGTCTGGCAAATTTTCATACTTAATTTCATACTCTTCCGATTTTTGTACTTTCCGATTTTGACGGAAGACTTCCGGTCTTCCAGCCAGAAGAGAAAATCTCTAGTATCATTAAAAGCTAAAGCAAACAAAGTAGCAATATATGCACAATAAAACTAGAAAAAAAGATGGATTAACTGGTACAGAGACCGCACAGCTAGCCAAAACTTAGAATGGAATGCAAATTTCTAACTGCAAGACGATATCAATAGTATTACTAATCATCGTAATGTTTAAAAAAAGAGAAAAAAAAGAACCTAAACAAGTGCTAGCAAAAGGAAGGGGAGAAAAAACAACAAACCCAGCTCAGCTGAGAGGAATGCGTTTATCACCTGCTGTTAATAGAGGAGGAAGGGCGGTGGAAGGAGGAGAACAAAATATGCTCTGTTTGCAATCTTCATTAACAATTTATTTATGTTACAAGAGAGATATTCAAGAAGAAAAGTTAATCATTATTTAAACAAGCATGCATGGTGCAGAAGCTCAAATACTTGCATGATTTGGGGGAAATAAATTATTACTAACTGCATGCCGTACAGGTTTTCTTTTTCTTTTTTTTGAAGTAATCAAAATAAAATAGGAGTAAGTAAAAATATAATGTTATACAAAAAATGTCAGGAAATGATGATCGTCCTCCCGGGAGGGGGGGGGGGGCATATTTTTTTTCACTTATTTTCAAAAAATTTCTAAATTTTTTTTTTTTTTTTTTACAAAATTGCCTGTTTTCTGCCTAGGACTGTTAGCAGGTATGTATTATGGAGTTTTCATAATAGTTTTACCTTACACTAAGTAATTTTAGAATTAAATTTTAAAAAAGCACATATATTTCCTAAAAATCTCCTGGATTTTTTTCTTTGACTGTTGGCAACAGGACATGAAAATAAAAGTAAAATAATTTTCTTAATAAAAAGACTTGTTCCTTAAGACTTCTGAGCATATTTTATATTTAAAATCATTTTCCTTCCTTTATAATCTTACCCCCCCCCCCCCCTCCACACAACCAAATGCTCCCAAGTCTTGTGCACTTAAGTACACAAGCAATGTAACAGACCCTGTGTCTCCTTGTCATGAAGTATGCAAAAGTGCTAGTGCAAATATAATGAGACGTTTCTTTGGTGAAGATGGATCTGGAAAGTCGACTATGTGTTCGCACCGGTAGCGGATTCAGGGGAGGGGCTAGGGGGCTTCAGCCCCCCCAAAAGAGATTGCTAAAGAGCAACATTCTGCTTCATTATGCACTTTGAATATGTAAAGTGATCTTTTTTAATCACTTAGCCCCTCCCAAAAGTTTTTACAGTGGTTTAGACTAAAATTTTGGGTAAAATCATACAAGCCGGTGCCCACCCCATGTAAACATGGCGACAGTCGCTGGAGCTTGGCGACCGCCAAGCTCCAGCGACTGTCGCCATGTTTACTAGTCATTCTAGGCAACCAGTGGTCCGTTTTTAACTAAAAAAACCCCAGTGGATTCAGCAACCTAGTTGTACAGCTATCTAAACTAGGCAACCAGTGGTCCGTTTTTAACTAAAAAAACCTCAGTGGATTCAGCAACCTAGCTGTACAGCTATCTAAACTAGGCAACCAGTGGTCCGTTTTTAACTAAAAAAACCTCAGTGGATTCAGCAACCTAGCTGTACAGCTATCTAAACTAGGCAACCAGTGGCCCGTTTTTAACTAAAAAAACCTCAGTGGATTCAGCAACCTAGCTGTACAGCTATGTAAACTATGCAACCAGTGGACCGTTTTTTACTAAAAAAACCTCAGTGGATTCAGCAACCTAGTTGTACAGCTATGTAAACTATGCAACCAGTGGACCGTTTTTAACTAAAAAAACCTCAGCGGATTCAGCAACCTAGTTGTACAGCTATGTAAACTATGCAACCAGTGGTCCGTTTTTAACTAAAAAAAAAAACAACAGTGAACTAAGCAACCTAGTTGTACAGCTAATGTAAACTGGGCAAACACTGGCCCGTTTTCAACTCAAAAAAACATCGGTGGATTAAACAACCTAGTTGTACACCTCTTATAAAGTCAGTATGATTAGAATAGCACGTAAATAGCACTTACGAAAACATAAACACTTCAAATATCAATTTAAAATTCACATTAAAAACCTTAAACATTGCAAAGATTCGTTAAAAAAGAGCACTTACCTCTATTTTTTTTTTTTTTAAATAACCGCTCAGAAATGTCCCCAACACCCACCGGCTTATAACGTACTATATTTCTAACAAACACACACAAATTCTTTTCTTATATTAACATAACACATTTCATTCCCTTCCATCAATAACGCAAACAATTTCAAATTCCCAAACCTGACGAAACACGTATTCTTTATGGTTGCCAGTCACAACTACCACCGGCAGTTGGCGCTGCATCGCTCACTCTCGCGTCAGATTGTTCGCCAATGATTTGTAAACAAACCATTGATATGTAAACAAAGCACCGTATACGGAATATAGTCCAAATTTTGCTTTATTGTATATTTTGTTTGGATGAAATAAGCTTTTTTCAAAATTTAGCCCCTCCCAAAAGAGAATTTCTGGATCTGCCACCTGTTCGCACTGCTGACATTTTAGATACAACTTTCTGGGGAGTTAAATGAGTATGGAGAAAAAGAACTTGCAGAATTCTGTACAGTTTTTAAGCTTCAGAAAGAAAGAGCACTTTCTGAGTGGCGGCAACTGTTGACCATAATATTTGAAAAATTTAAGCAAGTCTCACTTACTGCATTGCTTGACAAACTACAGGCTGATAGTTTTAACAATATGCAAGTAATCACCCAGGTGATAAAAATAATCCTCACTCTCTCTCTCCCAGCAATGCAGAAGTTGAGAGGATTTGGAATAGTGCTGTAAACATTCTACAACAACCAGAACATGTCGATGAAAAAAACTATGTTAGAAAACAGACTACGCATAAAATGCTCTAATATAAAATTATTAGACGGTTTTGATCAAACTGCAGCAATTGAATTGTGGTGGAGATATTCAATTGGAAGAAGACCCAATTTTAATGATTAAAATTGTATTGTAATAATGAATCTCTGCAAATAAATGATTAATTGCATAATATATCTTTGTAAATAAGTAACCAACTACAAGTGTACCTCTATCTAAGAGGACATTGGAATTGACCACCATCCTTGATTGCGTGCCTAAAACAACTGGCCATTAAAGTTTGAGTCTACCGGCCAGTGGCTACTAACCAAAAATGGGAATTTTAAGCTTTAGGTTATGACCCCCATAACCCTCCCGCTCTTGGCTACTCCCCTGGTAACCATGTAATCACTAGTCATCACCAGTCATCTTCAAGTGTCCATCTATTGGTTTTTGTCAGCACAAAAGCTCTAGTTGGTTAGCTAGCATGAGATGTGATAATGCCATAGAATGTTTTTCAAATTTTATATTGTTAAAATATTCTTTAGTTCTTAATTTTGTTATGCCAATATAACAGCCATAGGTTTTGGTGTTTTGTGATAAGAAATTAATTTTATAGATTTCTGCAGTTTCTTGCTGATTAATATTATCTTTATTGGTTTTTATTCTTTTGAAAATACAGTGCGCACTGGTTATAACGGACCTGGGATATAACATACTATCGGTTATAACGTACCTAGACGCTAGGTCCTGACTGAAGTCCTATATTTATAATGTTATTTAACTTAGGTTAAAACGTACTTAACAAAAGTACGTACTTTGGCTATAACGTACTTTTTATACCAAAGCCAAAAATAAAATGTTGCTTTTCTTAAGCCTTTTGTTTCCTTGCTCTCGGAAATTTTAGTACGTTCAAAAACACTCGTTGTGAGTTTTCAGATTCTCTAGCGAGATGAATTGTGTGTGAATGAAGGGAGCGATCTTTTACCATTTTCGCCTGCTCAGTAGGGTTAAGAACAAGATCCTGTCATTCATCCATGTAAATGCCTCCTGAAAAGCCCTATCTATAATGATTCTGATGATAGTGAAGAAGAAACAGAGGAGCCTATACCAAGTATACTCGATGCATTCAATGCTGCAAAAACATGATCACGATTTTTTGAATGTCGCAGTGATGATGCAGAGACTCTACAAAAGTCCATTATGAATATCTAAAACGGTATTTTTAAACTAGCATCTGGTCATTTAAAACAAAAGAAAATGACAGATTATTTATCTCAATAAAAATTGTACGTAATAAAGAATTTTCTCTGTTTAATTTAAATTTAAAAAAATCAGACCTGTTTAAAACACATTATTGTATGAAATTATGAGCCCACTTTCTTTTTACTTACCGGCTTTACTTAATCTTACCGGCGGTACTGCTTATAACGTGCTACATTTTTAGGTCCCGTGAGAGTACGTTATAACCGGTCTCTACTGTATTTCTATCTGGTTTTATTGGGATTTTTATATTTTTCTTTAATGAGAAAGTTGCTTAAAAAAGGAAGTTTGCTATTGATTTAAAAATTGTTTGAAGGTTATAAAACAAAACTATAAAAATTTTTGCTTTTTTCTTTAATGTAAAAATTTTTGGTAACCAGTTTTTGTTTGTTTTTCTATGTATAAAAATCCCTCTTAAACCATATGAGACAAATGTTTTCAAAAGAATAGGGACGAATAAAGATAATTTTATAATCAACAGGTAACTGCAGGAATCTACAAAATTTCTTATTTGAAGACATCAAAACCTATGGCTTTGATATTGGCATCACAATATGATGAATTTAAAAAGAATAAAAAGCATTTTAACAGTATAAAATTTTGAAAAAACATTATGACTTGTTACATCTTACTTTGAACTATATGGAGAAGCTGGAGCTGTTTGTTTTGATGCTTTGTTTATGTTTTCATTTGGTGATAATTCTGGTGCAATCCTTGGGCAATGGATGGCACGAGTGAAGTACCCTGCCAGTGGATGTTTTGACTGTTTAGGGATTTAGGACTGTTAGGGATAATTGAGCATTAATTATCAAAACTTAACTTAGCATTTATTCCTTAAATACTTTAAATACCTTAATAACTTGAACTCTGATTAATATTTTAATAGCTTCAATAAAATTAAACTAAAGTTTGAATAAATAAATCTTTTCTGAAGTTTTAAAACTCAAATCTGTTCTCCCGTCGCTGTAAATAGGCTTATGTGCTGTGCTGTCATAACAGCAATCTGTTATGTAAATGGCCTCATGAGCATTAATTATCAAATCTAAACAATCTTTATTGGTGAAGTTGAGATGTTCCTATGCTTCTCGCCTAGTTTAATCTCCGTTTAGTGCTAATTTGGCATGCAAATCGTTCTTTTTACAAATAAGAGTCATATTCAAATTTTTCCCTATTCGCCGTATTCAAATTTCTTTGCTCCTTAACGTAGCGATCCCTAATTGGATGCTACGTCTGCCAGCAGCTTCTACCTCTGTATAAAAGTTCTTGATCTTGGCAGTTGGCTAGAAGAGAGGAGCACAGGGAAAAGTTTGGCCAGGTGGCATAAAAGCAAACGCTTCTAAATTATTTTATTTTTATACTACGAATTGCAGGATTTTCTCTTAAGTAAAATGTAATAGAAATAGAATCTTTATGGCTGCGGTGTCAGCATGTAAAGTTAGTTATGTAATACCTTTTGAAATATAAATTTAAATCTTAGTGTCTAACTTTACTTAACGAATTTAGTTTTAATGCTTAGTAATGTTTAATACAGTAGAAGACCCAAAATCTGCACAGCTTGGTTCCAGACCTTGTGCAGATTTTAGAATTTTGCGGATTTTGGGTCATAATAGAAAATTTATTCTATTTCCACTCCCCTCAGAAAATAATAGAAAAAAATATACAATAGAGATCAAGGGAAACAAATCATGTTACTTATTAGAATCATGATATAAAAATACAGAGGATTAATGCAATATACAAAATCATGAGATTATTGTACAACTTATTTAAACATGTATATTCAACAGTTTAGGACTTTGGGATGTTCTAATTATAGTTTTTTTTTTCTTTTCATTATTTCCTGTTTGTAACACAGCTTTATTGCTCTACAAATCTGAGATATTTCTTTCTCACAGCCAAACCTTCATTAAATGTTAATTTATCAATTTTTTGACCATCCTCACTTGTTACTGTGTCAGAGTCTGTGTTGTGATCATAATTCAGTGTCAATTATGTCACTGTCGGTCATTTGAAAGTTATCAATGTTAAGATTAGAGCTCACAGACTCCTAAAAAATTTTTTTCAAGTGGGAATAGCTTATTTAGTTTTACTTTGTGGTTATACTGTAGTTTTCTGAACTTGCAGCTGGCAGGGCAGATTTCATTGTTTACATTGAACAGACAGTGCGGATTTTAGAGCCTTGCGGATTTCGGATCGGTGGATTTTGGGTCTTCTACTGTACTTTATAATGTAGGCTAATGAGACTGTTAAGTTGATAATTTTAATTAATGTAATATTTGTAAAATGTAGTTATGGCTTATCACTTAATAAAGTGATTTTAGTCTATTTCGACTCTGTTTCTATTTCCAAGTGTAAAACTGGTAAGCAGTGGATTGTAGCCATGATGTTTTGTTCCTCAGAACAACAGACTGAAAACCATAAAGACATGCTATGTGTTTGAAGTATGAGATTTTCATTCAGTGCTAATTGCATAAGTGTTTACGTTTGGTGTTTCTTCCATCTGATAGAGTGAATTAAGTATCTGCTTGATTTTCCTTGTGGTTTTGATTCTGTTTTACGGGCGCATACAAATTCGGTGGAGGGTATGTGGAATGCTATCAAGCAGTCTTCTCTAGGCACTCTGAAGGTGGCCAGTCAATTTGATTCGTACCTTTGCTGAATATATGTGGAGACGGTTACATAAGGGAAAGAAGGCAAAGCTTATGAAACTCTTCCTCAGAAGCGTTGTGAAACTCTGTTCCCTGAACAAAGGATGGTACGGAGGGAGGGAGATTTGATGTGAATTTGACTTTTAGTTAGTGTCATTTTCTTAGCATTGATGTTTGTACGTCAAAATTATTTTAGTGTGCTTTACTAATGATGCAAAATGGCTGGCGACAGTGGCTATCATTGTGTTTACGTAGGGTGCATGCACCGTCTTAGTCGGTTTTATAGTTTTGTCCTTACTTTAACATGCAATAGATGTCATATCCCATTGGATCTGGATTCATTTAGATTTCATTAATGTAGGAAAACTGGCACATTACAAAAATAAACACCACTTTCAGCAGTTTCTGAAAATCTTAAATGCAGAGGGAACAGTGAATGATATGCATAGCTGGATGAAGGATGGAGGGAACCTTGTGCGGGAACGAAAACCAACAGATGTAGACCTGAGGATGGCTGGGATTGCAGGGTGAAAGTACTAGTCATTTATAGTATGGTTTTTAATACAGATTTTTAAGGTCAGTATAACAAACTTTTAACTGTAGGATGATAAGGTCAGGTGGGGTAAAAAGATTCACTGTTTTAAATATTTTCACATTAAAAGTGTTATAGTAATAAAATCATTTTTTTTTAAAATTGCATCTTGAAAGTTGAAATTACATTATTTCAGAACATCTTTATGCAATTTAAGCAAACATTTTTTACTTATAAATTAGTTACAATTAGTTTGAAAAATTTAGACTCATTTTATTCCATTCTGTGTTAAAAGGGGTCATGATTCGAAATGATGCTTTATAGACTAGGCATTTATTTTCGATGGAGAAAGATTTTAGAGGAATATCTGAAAAAGAGCAGAACCAAATTAAGTCCTAAATGAGCCCCTAGACTGTAAAATTTCTGAACCCTGTCCCCCTTACGAAAGTTGTCTTAGTATGAACTCCCCACATGAACATTAAACATTGTATTATAACTATGTAATTAAACAAATGGCTAACAATTTGTTACTTTTTTTATTTAATTAAAGTTTATTTTGGAAAATAGGAAATATTTAAGTCAAATTTATAATTTCTTACAGTTATGTTTTCACTGTCGAGAAGCAGGTCATCTATTTGCTGACTGTCCAAAAAGGAGAGGAGAGTCGAATCAAGAGACTGGCATTTGTTTTAAATGTGGATCTTCTGAGCACACATCTTTTAAATGTTCAGAAAAAGTTCAAGGTTTGTGGTTCTGAGGTTTTAATTTTCCAAATACATATTCTTGGATCTCTTCCAAATGCATATACTCTTCCAAATACATATTCCAAATACACATTCTATATACCAAATACATATTCATAATAAAATGTTAAGCTAGGGTTCAGAAAAAATGTGATTTAAAATATTGCATATCCTGGCATATAACATACATCAGCAAATTTAGGCTATGTCAAGCAAAATCTTTTATATTCGGTGTATAACACGCACACTAAAAAATTAAGTAATATTTCAAAGTTTAAAGTGCGTATTATATGCCAAGATTATGGTAAATAAATAAATTGATTTTTCAATTCCTACTATTAGTTCACACTCTCCCTATAAATATCTTGTTCAAATTTTCAATTGTTAATAAAGTACTTTTTATTCATCGACTCAAGTTCAAATACATTTTTTAAAACTTGTAGTGGATGACACTTGATGTTAATACAGTTTTGGTCATAATTGACTGGATAATTTATCTACAGTACCACCGAAAAGATTTGAAATATATTATGTTCTATGGGCCGAAATCCATTAAACTTGCATATCTCAAAAACTATTAGATGTAGAATGTTGATATTTCATATTCAGGATTGTTGTAAGATCTAGTTGTGCACCCCCCCCCCCTTTTTGCTCCCATCGACTGGATAGTTTATCTACAGGGCGGCCCCAAAGATTTTAAAAACATTATGCTCTATGGGCAGAAATTCATTAAAGCGTATTTTAGAGGTAATAGGCTAGTTGAAATGACTCAAAAGTGATATATGCTGTTAAGGGTTACAAAATGAATTTTTGAAATTATTCGATGGAAATTTTGTCACCCTTAAAGTGTCTTTATCATTGATAGGAACACTCAAAAGATTTCCAACACATTACGGTCAATGGCAGTTTTAGGGACATTCATCCATTTCAAGCACAATACCGTATAGTTAGGTAATGGTCCGACCATAGTCACGTGCCTCAATCAAGAATTACACCAAAAGTCGCCCAGCTTGGCGATTTTTGGTGTACATGTGTATGTATTTAACTCTCAAATCTCAAACTATTAGTTGTAGAATGTTGAAATTTCATATATACGATTGCTGTAACATCTAATTGTGCATCTCTACTTTTGATTACAATCTGTTGGAGAGTTTATTTACAGGAACACCCAAAAGAATTTCAATACATTAATGTCTATAGACATCTTCAATATATGACATCTGTAGTCAGTCATTGTTTGGTCCATGCCCAAAATCTCGCCATTTGTCGGTGACCTTGGCGAGTTTTGCCAAAATATCACCAAATTTGGCGATAGTCATTGTTTGGTCCATGCCCCCAAATCTTGCCGTTTTTCGTCGACCTTGGCAAGTTTTGCCGAAATATCGCCAAATTTGGCACCAAAAATAATTTCACATTTCCCACAACTCTATAAAACTTTTAACCATAGAATGTTGAAATTTTGTATTTAGAACTATTGTAACATCTAACTGTGCATCTCTTTTACTTTTTTCAATTCCTACTATTAGTTCACACTCTCCCTATATATACAATAGAGAGCCAGAAATCTGCACAGCTTGGGACCATGTCTTGTGCGGATTTTGTGGATTTCGGACCATAAAAGATAAATCATTACATTTCTGATTTAAAAAACTAGAATACAACTACAATGAAGTAAAAACACAGTCAAAAGTATTTTGCTTATATTTTCACATTAAGTATAAAAGCAGAGAAAAAAGAAAAAAATGCATAAAAAGCAAATGGTTTCAAAATTTCCTTTTTTTTTTTTTAATTTTTAAAACATGTTCTATGGTGATTTGTTTTAAAATATTTTTTCCCTACTTTCAGTTTCTTTCTTTCTTTATTTCTGAAAATTGTATATTATCCACAATTCTTGTTTTGTTACAGAACTTTGCTGTTCTAAAAAATTAAGGTTTCTTCTCCTACTTTAAACTTGATGCAATTGGATTTTATTATTACTATTACCCAAGTTTTCATGATCGGAATCATGTTCATCTGGATTCAAAACACAACATTAAAAACAGTTAAAAACACATTAAAATCCGTTTGTAGCACTTTCGGTGGCAGCCACCACCTTCTTCAGCTCAGGTCTTAGTTCCAAATGCCCAGCTCTCTTCCTCAGCAAGGCGTTCCACCCAGGATCTATCTGTGCATGCGTCATATCATTTATAGCGCCATCTGTGGTTATAATCTGTAAAGCTTCCATATTTAGGGCATAATAACTATTTTTGTAATTGGCGAGTTTTTGGCTATTGCTAAAGTTGATTTCTATGGGGTGTTCTTGGGCTATTTTTGCGAGGGCAGTAGTGGTTTTATTGTATTTAAAGTCAGTTTGGTGTTCCTTTTTTCGGTCTTTGATTTTTCGTTTCGTCATACCAATATAGCAGCCTGGTTTATTAGTACTATTGTCTGTAAAGTTTAATTTATAAATACCGGCGGTTTCATCAATAATATTACTTGCTTAAGCTCAGATAAAACCGGCAAAATGGTAATAATGAATAAAATTGATTATCTCACCCAAATGGAAGAAACCATTAATAAACTACAAATAGAAAAATTACCAAAAGACCCAACAGGAAAAATTTTCAATAAAGTAAAGGAATTAATCAAAAATGGATCCTGGCCAGCTAACAGACAACCCACTTTAACTAATTTTGCCCCCATAGCCCCAAGAATTTTTGCTAAATACAAAGATCATAAAACCCTTCCCTCTTTAAGCCCCATAGTCAGTAAATGTGAAGGACCAACTTATGACCTGGAAAAGTATCTAAAACCCATCCTTCAAGAGCTCATGCCCCAAAGTAACAATATTTTATCCTCAACTGAAGACTTTATTCAACACATTAAAGATATCACAATAAACTCACACGAATGCTTCATCAGCTTTGACGTTACTAACCTTTACCCCTCCATAGATATTCAAGAAATGAATGCAATAATCAATAAACTAATCACCTCCAACATTGATAATAGCTCTACCTCCTCTACAATAAATAGCGCACTTAATCTCATTCTTCACAACTCATATTTTCAATTTAATCATAATTTCTACAAACAAAAGAACGGTGTGCCTATGGGGTCGCCGATCTCAGGTGTCATCGCAGACTGGAAAATGCGGCTAGTGGAAAGGGCCATATTTGATAAACTATCCAACCACATAAAAACATGGTTTCGCTACGTAGACGATATCTTTGCAATAGTTAACAAAAATGAAACTGAAAATATCCTCAAAGAAATCAACTCAATAGACAATAACATTCAATTCACCATAGAAATAGAGGAAAATGCCACCATTAACTACCTAGATGTCAAAATCAATAGAGATATGATGAATAATATCAATACTACAATTTTTAGAAAAGCCACCAATAATAATGAAATAGTACATTTTAATTCAAAAACTCCATACAAATTCAAAATAGCCACCATACGTTCCTATGTCAATCGCGCAATTACAGTATGCTCAAACGAAAAACTACTCAATGAAGAACTCCAATTTATTAAAACACAATGTAAAAACGCAGGGTACCCAAAATCAATCATAAAAAACCTTTTCAAAAAGAGAATAAAAAAACTGGAACAAATTAATAACTATCAAAATCCGAAACTAAAATTTACCAACGCCATTCCCTACTGCAGGGGAGCCGCTCTAAAAATTACAAATGAAGCTGCCAAGAAAAATATCAAAATCCCCATAAAACCTAATCAAAATATCTTCAAACGCATTCGCAGTGATAAAGATAATATTACTCCTGATGAAACTGCTGGTATTTATAAATTAAACTTTACAGACAATAGTACTAATAAACCAGGCTGCTATATTGGTATGACGAAACGAAAAATCAAAGACCGAAAAAAGGAACACCAAACTGACATTAAATACAATAAAACCACTACTGCAATCGCAAAAATAGCCCAAGAACACCCCATAGAAATCAACTTTAGCAATAGCCAAAAACTCGCCAATTACAAAAATAGTTATTATGCCCTAAATATGGAAGCCTTACAGATTATAACCACAGATGGCGCTATAAATGATATGACGCATGCACAGATAGATCCTGGGTGGAACGCCTTGCTGAGGAAGAGAGCTGTGCATTTGGAACTAAGACCTGAGCTGAAGAAGGTGGTGGCTGCCACCGAAAGTGCTACAAACGGATTTTAATGTGTTTTTAATGATTTTATACTATCCGTCATTTTGCTTTTAAATTACTTTTCAACAATTTTCTCATAAGTGGATGACTATGAATTTCATTATTTACATCAAAGAAGGTGTGCGGATTTCAGATGTTTGCGAATTTTAGGTCGACGGATTTTTGGCACTCGGCTGTATTTATATATCTTATTAAAATTTTCAATCGTTAAGAAAATTCTTTTTATTCATACACTCAAGTTCAAATACATTTTTTTAAATTTGAAGTGCTGACACTTGATGTTAATACAGTTTTTTCAAATATTAATTCACTAATTAAATTATATTGATTAATTTAATAAAAACTAACTAAAATACAATTTTTCTTTGCTGACCTCAGTGTTGGGCAAATTTTAATTGTAAGGACAATTAAAGATTAACAATTGATTAATTGTTAATTGTGGCTTTAGCAATTAAAAATTGATCAACTGTAATTGTCAAAAATGGCAATTAACAGTTTTTTAATTGTTAATTGTAGTAGCAGCAATTAACAATTAATTAATTGTCAATCATCATTTGCTACGGTTAACAATTAATTAATTTTCAATTGTTTTATGAATTTAAATAAAAACTAACAATTAAAATATGACTGGTGTGGATCTCTTCATTTTTAGCGACAAAAAGTTGGATATGTCCATTCTCGAGGTCCCATAAATCACTGCACTAAAATTCATCAAAGTCGGTTCAGAGGATAGGCGTGAAAGGTAGCAGAGACAGGCTTAATAATATAGTTTGGGTTGGAACGCATTTTAATAAAAAGTAAGACTAATATTAATAATCATCAATAACTTAATTTAAACATGATTAGACAGGTAATGAATAACAGGTTTAATTTCTTATATAGATTGCATTTTAATAACTCTCTTTTCGAACATACTGTCGAACAATTTGTGGCTATTCAGCAGATTTGTCATTGTCGCAAAAGAAAAAAGGCTTGTCAACCGCAGCTGATGATGAGAAAGGTGTGTTGTATTTTATAAAAACATTTTTTAAATCTCAGGATATCTAATGAGGAGTTACAAATCGTGACTTTCTTCTGCAAATAAATGCGACATTAAAAGTTCTGCTTTAGTTGTTGGTGCATCGGAGGAGCTTCGGCTTGTTTCTGTCGCTAAAAATGAGTTGGAGTCATCGTCAAAATTAAAAAAATGCGTTCTTGGGTACTTTTTTTTATTGCCACTGTTGGTACAGTGCAGCACCGATAATCTGGCATCGGCGGGAATGACGCGGTGTTGGATTACCGATTTTTCCGGATTACAGATGTGTTGAAAGTTTCCATTAAAACCATCGTCGATCACGTGCTATTGACCAGTGTATTATTTATCAATGAAAAGTAGTCTTAAAATATGCATACGATCGCTGTATAAATCGCAAAAAAAAAAAAAAAGACTAAACTACACTGGAACAAATGTAATTTAGTGTTTAATTCAAACTAAAAACTATAAAGCAGAATAGATCGTTGATTTTGGAACATTTTCATAAAATATAACACAAATAGTAGCTGGAATTTATTTAAATACTAATTTAAAATAAGTGTATTAAATTATTATTAGAATCTAATTAGCTTTTGTATTTACATTAAATACATCGGTTAATTTGACTTGCTTCATTTTTTTTCGGTATTTAATCCGTTAATTAACATATGCACATTCATCAGTTGACTCTCAGATATAAAATCGAATTTATTAAATCTCCCTGTAGTTTGTACCCTAGAGTTTTATTTTGCAAGCTGAATTCTTCCCAATTTTACTCTCTTCAGTCTCTTCATAGCTTCTTAATTACGTCGAAACATACCAATTCTCCCCTCCTTTCCCTCTTGCTGGTGAATTCCTTCCCGCGATAGTTGACGATTTCGCACGGTGACAGGATGTCTAGAAACAAGGCAATGTGTCTGGAAGCGGAAGGAACCGAAGCCACGTGTTTACGATGATGCGTAAGCATGTTGTCTCGTTTTAAAAACTCATACATATTAATGTTCTATGAAAGCACTCGCATTATCTTTGAATTCTTCATTCAACTACACTGCACCTTTGACTGCAATTAATTTAAATGTAATAAGCGAACCAAGCCGTATTTACTTTTGTTTTTATGTGTGTATTAGAA
The DNA here is from genome assembly GCA_038373885.1 of Cheiracanthium punctorium. NCBI lineage: Eukaryota > Metazoa > Arthropoda > Arachnida > Araneae > Cheiracanthiidae > Cheiracanthium > Cheiracanthium punctorium. The sequence goes on along the minus strand of JAWZYV010003490.1, from coordinate 855,486 downwards.
AATGCATTGATTCAAATATTTGCGGCAGTAATGGTAGTACTCGGCAGAGGCTACCATTTATAGTATTGCGGCAGTAATTGGCAAAGACATGTTAGGGCCGAAATACGAAACAAAAAGAAAAATATTCGGTGAAAAACTATGCATTGAAGAAGAAAAAAAAAATTAAGCTAGTAATACATCAATTAAAATCAGCGTTAAAAGTTCCGGATTTTGAGATTCCGGATCCCTTTGGGGAAAATGAGACTAGAGACAAGCCGAGAAAAAAAAAAAACGAGACTAGTGCCGGATTATAGATTCCCGGATTATGGATGCTGCACTGTACTACATATTCATTCATTTCAGGGGCGTAGCCAGAAATTTTTCATGAGGGGGGGTTACGACTACTGCAACTCACATATATGCATACATGTGTGTGATAAGGGAGTGAAGAATATACATTTTGTATGGCAAAAAATTCCTCATGGGGGAAGTTAAGACCACCCCTAAGCCCCCCCCCCTGACTACGCCCCTGATTCATTTGTTTGGAAATACTGGTTTTTAAAACTTTTAGAATTTTTGTACGATCTGCAGGCTCTAAACAAGCTGACTATTTATTTTTAAATCTGGGGTATGATAATGCGACAATAATTACATTTTCCACTTCAGGAGTGCTGACATCAAACAGTTTTTCAAACCTTTTTTCGACACCCTCTCTGTATGTCTTGATCAACGGCAAAAAGAAAAGTTTTCTTTTCAATTTTCAGTATTTTTAAATTAGCACCAGAAGGCAGGGCAGAACTATTCCGTAGTATGCGTTAGTCTCACTTGGCATAATGTTTAGGGCTTCTGCTACTGGTGCAATACACGCGAAATACTCATGTATGTAATCAATTCGTTCACTTTGATAGCATTTTTTATGTTCAATGACCTATATAAAAGCAAGCCTTTTTTTTCTTTAATTTTGAAAATTTGCTGTAGCGTATACAAACTATATATAAGTAAGTTAATTGTTAGTTTTAATTGTTTCATAGAATAATTAAAAAAGTTAATTGCAATTATTTTAATTGCGAATGATGATTAACATACATTAATCCAAATAATTTAATTGCAACCTGCAACTAAAAGTTTAATTGCAGTTAATTTAATTGTTTTAATCGAAATTACTTTTTTAATCAACTAACGCGTCGATTAAAAAATTAATTGATTAACGCCCAACACTGGCTGACCTAAGTAGGAATTGACTTACATTTTTTTTATATATATTACTTGTTTGATTTAAATTATACATACAGTAGTCCCTCCCAATAAGGGACACCTATGGGACCAAGTCCTTTGCCCCTTATATAGGGTGTTCCTTATTAAGAGGGATCGTCAATCTCTAATACATATAAATTCGTCGAAGTATTTACATTAAGTTAAAACATTTAATTTGACAAAAAATAGTACAATTCACTTTTTGAAATTGGTTTATAGATTATTTGAAGTTTGTCATTTGACAAATTGAAATATTCTTGGATATTTAAATGAATTTAGTATACATGAAAATGTACAAATATGATGTACTTGCGTGGTATTTAAAATAATCTGTTAAACATGCTTGTTTCAAGTTTATTTAAAAGGGATCTAAACATGTTATATTAAAGGGATTTACGTTTTATTTAGCAATTTCTTAAAGTAATTTAACTTAGACTAAAATGACTTAATATAAATTAATATTAAATGATTTTAAAACGGGAAAAAAAAAGCATTAAACTTATGTTTGGAAAAAAAATAACTCATTTATCACAGGTATCTTATCAAAATAGATATCTTATTCTTAAATAAATAAAAAAAAAGTATGCATTTCTTTGTGAAAATAATCTACAATTATAGGTATACTAGCTGCTACCCGCGACTTCGTCCGCGTTGGCTTTAGAATTAGGTCCCGACAGAAATGTAGCATGTGTGAATAACAAATATTGTTGCGACAAAAGGAACTGCATTTAAATATTATTTACTTTTTACTTGTTTCAAATGAAGTACAATGCATGTTAGTATACTTCATTTAAAATAAGAGAATATGCACAGAGTTACTAAATTTAGATTTTTTTCAGGCATTTGGCAAATTAGAGACAGTTATGACAGTATTTGCGAACTGTTTTGTAAAAGAAATATTTATGCTATATGCATGAATTTTAGTCTATGTTAATCAGGAATAGAGCAGCTTTATATTAGTGAAAAAGTTTGAGAATCGGTTCTGTAGTTACAGAGATACCTAGAGAGCGTAATGTATTAGAATTATTTTGAGTGTTCCTGTAAAGGAACTATTTATGCTACATGCATGAATTTTAGCCTATAATACTCAAGAATAGTGTAGCTTACTATCAGTAAAAAAAGTTTTAGGAATCGGTTCAGTACTTAGAGATGCACATAGAGCGTAATGTAATTCTTATTAGCATCCCTGTAAAAGAACTATCTGTGATATATGCATTAAAGGTAGCCTATAACACTTAGGATGCCACCAGTGTCTAAGAAGTTCTGCTCTCAAAACTGCAAGGGGGGAGGTGCCAGATTCAAACCCTCGTCGCGCCTGTCGACCTAGCCGCTCCCAGTTTTCTGTGGTTTTCTAAAAAACCTCGCATAAATACAGGCTAGGATCCCTTAGAAAATCCCCCACAGAGGAATTTTCCATATAGGCCTAGGACCCTAGTGCAGTCAATCAGTCTTAATCCAAAAACAAACAATGATACTCAGGAATAATGTAACTTTTAATCAGTGAAAAAAGTTTTAGAATCGGTTTAGTAGCTACAAAATGTACATAGAGCGCAATGCATTAGAATTATTTTGAGTGTCTTTGTAAAAGAATTATTTATGCTATATGCTTGAAAGGCTGCCTGTATGTTAATCCAGGGCTTAAGCTATTTTCATTACAAATTTTTTCAAATCCGTTCAACCATTTTTGTGGGATTCAGTCAAAAACATCCAAACACACAAACGTACACATTTATATTATTGGTAGGATTTGGAAATTTAACTTTAAGAAACACATCTGGATTTTTCTTGGTACTTACGTATTATCCCAGCAGTCATTCCCGCCAAACTGTTTTATCGTCAAATGGGTTGCCAAACTGTTGCCAATCATATTCAAAACCATTAATAATTTCATGTGCCCGGCATTTATTTCGGCAAAAAATTGCTTGTCTTGGCGGACCGCCGGGATAATACGTAAGTACCCCTTTCTTTACTTATGCCTTTTAATTTGGCGTAAAATCAACATAATTTCCATGTTTTTCAAATGCATGTGATTTTGCAAATAGAATTTCTGCTTTATTTCAAAAGCATAAATCATTTTGTGTGGGCGATAAAACGGCTTTTAATTAATAGTTTGAAAAGTAGTTAAAATTTCAAAATTTTGAGCCTCAGGTGCACTTTACCGAAGTTATGGGCTCAATCATGCTTAAATTTTCAAAGCTCTGCTGTCTGTAGATTTGTCTGGAGAACATTCATTTTTATTATTACAGATAGATTTGGCATAAAACTGGCTTAATTTCCATGGTATTTAATGTTTTTCAGATGCACGAGTGCTTATTTATTGAAGTAATAGCATTCTTGTTAGCTCAAAACATGAATCATTTGATACGGGCGAAACTCGCCAAGCATGGCAACGTAAAAACAGTTTTTAATTAATAATTAAAAAAGTAATTAAAATTCTAAAATTCTAATTAGCCTATAACCAACTCCAGGGTCCCCTCTATATCTAAATCAAAATGCATCCTAATCGATTCAGCGGTTTAGGCGTGAAAGCATCATAAACAAACAAACAAACTCACTTTCTCATTTATAATATTAGTTAGGATTAATAAATGTGTTATGGTTAAAATTTATTTGCTTCTGCCAGTAGTGTACACATAAAAAGAATATTTTAACTGTTTATATTTTACGTAACATTTTATATTTACATATACGTAAAGATATTTAGTGTTTGTAAATTATAAGATAATTATTAAGAAGTACTTGAATGATGTGTGAAACATGTTTGCAATTTATTGTTCTGATGTCATTATATTAAAAAAAAATCTGATGTGTACAACACTACCTCCTTGCACGTGAATGATAAGGAAGGTTGCACTAATTTGCTATGCTCGAGGCCAATACTTGCTCTAATATCTCTGTCATATTGCATGGGTGAGGATCTTTTCAGTCTTGTTTTAGCATTCCACCTTTCAAAGGCACGTCGAGCAATGTGATCTGGTACACGACTGCATGCCTTGTTGGTGAACTTTATCACATTTATGTTTAGAAGGCTATCAAGACCACACTCTCTGATTATCTTGACATTATTGGTGGATGACACTGCGCCGGTTATGATCTTTGCAGCTCTCGCCTGCACACTTTCTAATTTATTTAGGGCTGTATTAAGAGACATGAGCCCAAATCGATGAAGTATACACCATAATTGGCCTAATGTGTGAAGTATAAGTTGTTTTTAGTGTTGCGGGAGAAGCTCCCCAATCAGTGACTTCTAATAATTTTCAGTTTTTTGAGTTTTCTTTCGGATCATTTCGTCACATGCTCAGTAAATCTCAATTGTGTCTAAATTTATTCCTAGATATTTAGGGCTCGATGTTTTCGTAATAGGTTGGCCCTCAATATATAATTTTGGAATCATCAAACTTCTGTGCTTTCTATCAGTTGAGAAGACACAAAGTGTGATTTTTTTTCTGGATTTTAGGCTACTTTTCAAATTTCATTGAAGCACTCTGCACAAGAACAATGACAAGTCCCTTAATGATATTAACTTAAGTCTGTCCAGTGGTGTACCAAGGGGGTGGGCCCAGGGGGCCCAAGCCCAGCCCTCCCCCCCCCCCATTATATTAAAAAAAAATCTGATGTGTACAACACTACCTCCTTGCACGTGAATGATAAGGAAGGTTGCACTAATTTGCTATGCTCGAGGCCAATACTTGCTCTAATATCTCTGTCATATTGCATGGGTGAGGATCTTTTCAGTCTTGTTTTAGCATTCCACCTTTCAAAGGCACGTCGAGCAATGTGATCTGGTACACGACTGCATGCCTTGTTGGTGAACTTTATCACATTTATGTTTAGAAGGCTATCAAGACCACACTCTCTGATTATCTTGACATTATTGGTGGATGACACTGCGCCGGTTATGATCTTTGCAGCTCTCGCCTGCACACTTTCTAATTTATTTAGGGCTGTATTAAGAGACATGAGCCCAAATCGATGAAGTATACACCATAATTGGCCTAATGTGTGAAGTATAAGTTGTTTTTAGTGTTGCGGGAGAAGCTCCCCAATCAGTGACTTCTAATAATTTTCAGTTTTTTGAGTTTTCTTTCGGATCATTTCGTCACATGCTCAGTAAATCTCAATTGTGTCTAAATTTATTCCTACATATTTAGGGCTCGATGTTTTCGTAATAGGTTGGCCCTCAATATATAATTTTGGAATCATCAAACTTCTGTGCTTTCTATCAGTTGAGAAGACACAAAGTGTGATTTTTTTTCTGGATTTTAGGCTACTTTTCAAATTTCATTGAAGCACTCTGCACAAGAACAATGACAAGTCCCTTAATGATATTAACTTAAGTCTGTCCAGTGGTGTACCAAGGGGGTGGGCCCAGGGGGCCCAAGCCCAGCCCTCCCCCCCCCCCCCCCCGAAATTTTCAGACTCAAAAGGATTTAAAAAAAAATAAAAGTGGGCCTTTTCTTTGATCATCAAATATTTCATTTTAAAAGGTGTTCAAGTTAATTTTATATACATACTTGTTGATCGAATGGCCCATTTCTAGTTGTTTTAAGACCGTTTTTGAGAGGGCAAATTCCTTCAGTTTAACTTTTTCATCTGGGCCCCCTGGGATTGAAAATTTAGTCAGGCAAAGATCATAGCAGAAACAAGATTTTTTTCTAACCTCCTTTCATTGAAAAATCCACTATTGTAAATAGTCTTGTCTTCAGGCTTTCCCCTTCTTTCGATCAATAGGATAGCCTCAAATTTCTCTGGACGGTCCAAAGTACCTTGATTCCCTTCTTTTGTTTGAGGTGTGAATTAGTTCCAGATGTTTAACCCTGTTTTCTTGAAATAGCACTGGAAAAAGGAAGAGCCATTTGATGTCAAAAAAAAAAAAAAAGCTTTCTTGAAATTTTTGGTTTATTCTATGCATTCAAAATCATATCCACCCTTCGGCTATTTGAAATATCTGGACCACTGATTCTAGTCTGATTCATTGAGAAAGACTGGGGATTCTACATTTTTCTTTTTTTAGTGTAGCCGACGTTGGGTAAGATCAGTAGCGATAAGAATTGCTGGCTGAATAGTTGCATTGCTGCATCTGTTAAAGCTATGTGAAGTTTATTTTTGTATTGTTAACTTTTGGTTGAATAATAGCAGTAATAATCGTAATCCTTTCATAATTATTTGAAAAATATAAAAATTCAAGAGCTTTTTTGTTGTATATTCATCTAAAACTGAACAAAATGAAAAGTGTGCGAATACTGCAACTACAGCTGAAGAATTAGTTTGCCCGATTAGAGAGTCATCAGTGTGTGTTTGTGATATCGCCTGCCTGTTCGACATTGAAAGTGAAGGCAAGTCTCGTGTTGAAACAGCGACATTTCGAGTACAAGATACCTACACAACAAAAATTTCTGAGATGTTTGGCAATGATATTTTACTCTTTGCTACACCCACAATGAAATCCATGTCTGACTCCGAGAGATAACAAGCATTACAGAATATTTGGATTCTTTCTTCAAATGACACTTTTTCTGAACAAAAATTTGTATCTAAAAAGTGGCAATTTTGGATATCATGGCTCCAAAAAATTTTTTGGCTAGCCTATTCAAAAACTAAAAACGGCACTTATTCCAAATATTGTGTTTTGTTTCCCCCAACTGATTCCGTTGCCAGGAAAGGAGCCGACAGTCTCTGGTTTGAAAATTTGAGTAGGAATATTTTATAGCTCTCCCCCCTCAATCAATCATGATGCTCTCGCAACGCCTCTGGTTCAGGGTTATGGCCTGTTGTGTGACTGCCTATCTAATGGTTTGAAGTTTTGGGTAGTTTCCTCCAGCTGTAATGTGAATATGTGTTAGAACCCTTTAAAAAGTCTTCACCCCAAAGCATCTCTCTTTAGGCAGATAACCCTCGTGTAGCACTGCCTTAACCACAAAATCAATTCAGAAGAGGTTTTACCTGATCATTGCAAGTTTAAAAAATTGTTGCTGTGAAAATAATCATCATTTTGCAGAAAGATTATCAAATTAAAAATCACATTGTAGTCTTTCTCTTCTTGATTTGTGTGATAAGTAAGTATAAAATTAAGGAATCTCTTATTTTTCAAACTCTGTCATGAATAAAATATTATGCAAATAATCTGGTACACTCTCTGATCACGATCCTTGCTCCACTCCTGATTGTTATTCTGACACTGGCATTAAGTCAGTTGTGCATGTAATTTCACTTTCTAATATTCTGCCAATAGTCCTAAGTATAATGCTGTGTGTAATCTAAGATAATGACATAGCAATGTTTAGGTTTATGGTAGAACAATGTACGTATGTTTTTGACCAAAATAAAGTATTTCACTTTATTGTGGTCTAAAAGCAGTTTTTTTTTTTGTGTGTGTGCGTGTTCTAATATATAAAATATTTATTTTATGTCTGTTTTGCATGAATATCTTCCTACACCTTGAGCCCCCGCCCCCCCTCAAAGAAAATCCTGCGTACGCCTCTGAGTCTGTCAATCGGAAATTTTTTGTCACTTACCTCACTTTTCACTATCTGTGAGAGAGCCTACCATAGGTGCATCGCTATTTATACACATAACTTCCTCTATGTCCACATACTCTAGGTCTAAATCATCGATATCGGCATTTCTAGCATAAGCCAACATATCTGAAATTTCAGCTTGAAGCAGGTTTTTCTGGGAGGATTGGAAACCTTCAAACTCGCTATCATTGGTAAATAATGTTGCTGGCCACACAATATGCCTTTCATGTTTCAATGTTTCCTCGGGAAGACTATTCTATGCTTTTTTGGCATTCCAAATTGCATCGTTTATGTTAAACTGTTTAACATACTCCATTATACCTTCACTGCTGTTTATCAAGTTTAATATTTCGGTCAGGAAATTGCTTTTATAGAGATTCAGAGATAGCAGAACACTGATCCATAGACTGTAGTAGAGAGGTGCAGTTAGGGGGCAAATAAAGAACTCGAACATTGTCCTTTACTAGTAAATAATCTTCAGGATGAGCTGTAGAATTCTCGAGGAATAGGAGAATTTTGGTATCTTCTGGAAGATCGATACCATTACAATGTGCTCTTACTTCTGGCACAAAATGGTTCGCAAACCAGTCTGTCGTTATTTCTCTTGTTGCCCAATCTTTTTTGTTCGATCTGTAAATGGCAGGGAACGTTTTGACTCCTTTGAATGCACATGGCTTGGCACTTTTCCCAATAATCAACAGCTTACATTTGTGCGGGCCTGCAGCATTCCCGCAAGCTAGCACTGTTAGCTGTTCTTTTGAGTCTTTACCTCCCTTAGGCGTCTCATCTGCTGTCACTAAGTCTTTCTTGGCACATATCTCCAAAACAAGGTCATCTCATTTGTATTATGAATCTGTTCAGCGGTCAAATTTTCTTCAGAAATCACGAAATTGAACTCTTCTACGAATTGTTTAGCCGCCTCGTGATATGCTGAGGCACGTTCACCACAAACAAGCAATTGCCAAATTCCATGTTGCTTCTTAAATAGCTTTAACAAGCCAGTTGAATATCCGCAAGTATTACACAAATTCATATCCTTGTGGAAATCTTCGCTTGCTGCATAAGCATTGGGCCAGTGAGTGGAACATTTTCATTCCTCCTGTGGCGAGACCACTCAATCTAAATCTTGATTTTTCACCGAACACATTGTTTTTCTTTTCACCATTTCCATAGGGGTGTCGCTATCCATGAGGAGTTCCAGAATTTCTTTCTTTTTTTTTTCTGTAGATCATATATAGTCGATTTCCCGATTCCGTATTCTTTGCACAACTTGAGGACCGAAGTCCCACATTGCATAGGATCTCTACCTTAGTTTTAATACTAAGAGAAATATGTTTCCTCTTCCTTTTAAGAGACTTATTTCCAGAGTTTTTTGACATAGCTCACAAAATCTAATCAATTAGAAAAATATTTGTAAACAGCTTTATTAAACACGGGCTAAATGCAAATGCTTATACACGTGCAATCGTATGAAAAATAATAAAAATGATGCAAACCAGTGTTGCCAAAAAGTTTTGAACATAAATCGCAAGAGGTTGCTAGAAAAGTAACAAAAAGTCATAAAAGTGACATCACAGGCATTGGTTGTAATGTAGCAAAATCATGAATCCTAAAACTTAGCGGCATTTTTGCATTATGCTTTCAAAAGTAGCAAAATTTGTGAAAAGTCACAAAATCTGGCAACCCTGATACAAACTGTTTTAGGAATAGAATGCTGAAGATTTTATTTTTCGACCAATAGCCTAGGATCTGTGTGACATCAGGCCAGGCTGTCGCCAATCAGGTTCAAAGTGGGTGTTCAGAGCACTTAGTGAGCAGAAAGGGTATTGCGTATAGCACGCAACAACTTAAGGAAGTTAGCACTTGCCTCGTCTAGGAGCGATACCATTTTAGCATATGAAAGCAAAATCGGAAATAAATTCACAATATCGGTATCTCTCTATTCTAAAAAAAAGTAATGGCTGCTGTCAAGAGCTTGTTGGGCTATCTTTCCTAAACCATAGGGATTTGAATTTTGAGAAACATGTCCACGGATTCGGCAAATTCCGAGGAACCTGAAGAACCTTAAATTTCGAAAATCAAATTACTTTAGAAGATATTAATAAAAAACTGAAAAAATAAAACATAATGGTTGCCAGATTTGGCATAAAATCATTCATTCCTTTGCAACAAAGCAATTCCAAGTATGTAGAATTGCGTGAAATTGACAAACATGAAGTAGAATTATGCCCTTTTTATGCCAAATTAAAAATTATATGAAATAAATAACTCGAAGTGTGTTACACAAAGTTGACAATTTTCAAATAGTAAGTTTGCTTAGACAACAGGAGTTTAGAATTAGCAATTATTCATTTTTCCAAAACAGAATAACTAATTCTAACTAATTTTAAAAGCGCCATCTTGGTATTAAATACGATCTGGCAAAATGGTATCTTTCCAAGCAGGGTGAATCTAAACCATGAACTCAAAAATGTTAGAACACAATATCTTGAAAATGAAAAATAATTAAAATGCAGATTATTTTAAAGCTGACTCGCCGCTGGTCAAAATGAGTTGCAGACGCGTTAATATGATCGTGCATGCTAGCCTAAGATGAGCTGCATCGAAAAAATTCTTAAAATTAAATTTAGAGGTAGTCAAAATCAATTTTTTTGTTGAAATTTGGCCCCCAAAATTTTTCGGGATCACATTACTTCCTTATACTACGTACAAGGAAGTAAAAATAGAGAGAGCATCATTGGCATATAAAAAGGCTTATCAGAACATGATTTACAAGAAATTTAGCCACTATAGAAAAGGTTAACACATAAATCTCTGGCAGTCACAATTAAGCTTTAGTTTAAAAAAAAAATCTTTGATGACAAACATATTCTACAAACTGAAAAAATAATTCTACTAATTAGACAAGAGCAACAGTTGTATTTAAAGAAAAGGTGATCTGATCAAAAGATTACACTTAATTTTTGGCATTACTATTTAGCTTTAGTTGATTTCAATGGAGAGAAAAGTAACAAAACGGTGTGATCTTCACAGAAGAAATATGCCGGTTCTAGTCCGACAAGTACAAGCACATTACTAATGTGGTGGAAAAATGTGCTGGCAGAACAGAGCTCCTCTAGCCAAAACTTAAAGAAAGAGTTAAAGGCATTATCTCACGCATAGAACAGCAGCTGCAAACGGAGAAGGAATGGCGGTGGACTGTAGCCGGGAGTAGGTCCGTCAGATCACAGGGAAATCATCTGAACAGGCATGGGCACTTGGAACTGCCCCGGGATTTGGGCACATTGCAGGTTTCATTCTAAGGACCGAGGATGAATCATCTTCGTCGGCATGGCGAGGTGATGGATATACAAGAGAAAAAAGAGTGGTCGAAGAACGGTGCTATCTAGGACTAACTTGAAAAAAGGGAAATTCTGCCTGTGGCTTAACAGGGCCTGCAATGGGATAGATCTACATAGCTTCCGGTGATAAAAAAAAGCTTTATTCTTAAAGGAAAGAGGCTAGGCCCTCTGACCCGTTAATAGCACACTACATCTTACTAACTGAAGCACCGGAGCAGCTTTCCTGCTGCACAAAAAGAGCTGATCAAATGAAAGCGGGAGCTGTTTCTTCACTCATCCTCACACCACCCAAGCTGGCCTCCGAATGACGCTTCCTCCAAGCTCGCGCCTGCACCTAGCAGTTACCAAGTACACGGGGACCAATCAGAGTGCGCCATCTCAGCCGTGAAAGTTCTCGAAGTTTCGACGTGGGGGGAAGAAAGAGAGAAGAAAAAAAATGGCGGCTGGTAGCCGGGAAGTAGCTTCCTGAATGAGGGGAAAAAAAGGAAAAAGGCCAAAGCAAGGCACCATCTTGAATGAGGAAAAATTACTTATCAATAGCAAAATGCCTTAAAATCGTTATGAAATTTCCTAAAATTTTAGCAGGAGATAGCTAATCGTCCGAGACAACCCTGGGTAAAATTAGTAGCAGAAATTTAAATCGGAAGTGGGTAAAAATAATTAAAAACTGGACTTAAACAAAAGATGGAAAATATTGTAGAAAGTGAGTTAGGCTATTGGGAAAAAAAAAAAAAAAATTAACAGTTAGCAGAAAAGATCGGCAGAAGTTACATGACAATTAAATTTACACCTCCGGAGATAGGGAAAACAAAGGCAGAATTAATTTAAAGTAAAAAGGTAATTATTTAGGAAACCTACAAAAATAAAAAGGGGTAATTAGTAGTAATTTAAAGAAACAAGCTATTGACATATAAAGGAAGAGTCACTCAGACCATTATATCTCCTGACAAAAGGTACTTAAATTAAACTTCCATATTAATTACTAACATTAGACCATAAATAATTGACACTTAATACAAATAAAATAAAAAGTTACTGCATTGAATTATTAAAACATATCCCCCCCCAAAAACAATACTACATTTGCGAATAAGCCTTATTAAGGGCCAAATGCCTCATATGAAAAATGTAGCGAGTCTAGGGGCCTTGGTCCCTAGTTTCTTAAAAAAAAAGGTTTGCTTTAAAGAAAAATTAAAATTTAGAAAATGTCTGGTTTTTAGACTTCTGGATTTGAGACTTCCAACTGTAATAATAATAAAAAAGAAACCTTTTCCTATTTTTGATGATGGGTAGTTGTCAGGCATGGGCTGCAGATTCCTAGTTTCTCCTCCTCTACGTCTCAGTTTAAAAAATTCTGTTCAGAAAAGAGAAAATTATGAAGTCAGACCACATGGGTGCCGATGTTATGTAATATGTTAAATACGACCATATGGTACAGATGATATTGATATGTTAAATAAGTAACCTACGTAAATTAAGATTTCTAACAAGAATCTTGTAAATATTATGTGAATGTAGCTTGTCTGTGTAAATAAATTAAATACTGTGTTAAAAAGTTTAGTGAATCAAGCCACCTACAACACAACTTCACGACTTAAAGAAAGAACCCCACATGACAGTAGTGCAGAAAAGGTGGCATAGGTTCACATACAAAATTTGAAAGTGTGTAGGATAAATCCTTCATTCACAACAAATATGTAGAAATTTCAGCTAATTTCTGTTTTTTGCATTTTTAACAAATTTTGTCAATGTTGAAATATGCCCTATTTGCCTGTAATATTTATATATTGTTATGAATTTTTGAGGTAATCTACTGTTCTGGGGGTTAAATTAGTTAAATATTCATATTCTAAGCATCAAATAATTAAATTGTGCATTTTGTCACACCAAAATCAGTTAATGAGAACGGGAGATATGGAGTTTTGGGTTTCCCCATTGGTTAGCACAGGGTTTTCTAGAAATCTGGAGAAATATCGATACTAGAACTTAGCTGACATCACTTTTGGGGACTTATTTTTTGCGCTGAATTTGGGGATATTTCACCAAAAGGTCACCACGCTTGGCGACATTTTGTGCAATTTTACCAATGGGGCCCTGTAATGCTTATTTTCTTGCCTTAATATTGCATAATACCCAATGATTCAACTGTATTCCTATGACATAATCAAAAATTCGTGCTTTAAGGGGATCCTTCGAAAAATTTCTCCTAGCTTCTGGGACACCTATCAATAAGACGGTGCTTTGCCCCGGTTGAGCGAGTTTTGCCGTAGACTGCAAAAAACCAGACATCTGTTCTGTTCACAGCATTAGCCTGAGAATTGTGCTATTGTACGAAATATTTTGCTTGATTTGAGAAGCTTGTTTTTGAATGCTGTGTGTGAATTCTTCATTAAGGAACTGTTTATGATTTTCCTTGAGTATTTCCACTGAATTTTAGCTTGCAGAAGTGTTTTACTTGTGTGTGTGTGAATTACAGCATCTGTGAAAGTTTCTGTAGTGAGCAGACTATTATAAGCATGCTACTGGCTTTAGTGCCTTTTGTGTTCCATCCTGACAAGTGGACTTTTTACTAGAAATTTCTGCACATACTGGACTTAAGAACGGCAAATTTAAGAATTAATTAGTTTTCTGCAATAATGTGAATAATATACAGTAGTACCTTAAACTTATTCAATTGGTGGGACTGAGCAATAACTGCTTAAGTTGGGGTATAATTTCTCACATAAATATGTACCTACCAGTTTAAAAAAAAAAAAAAATGGGTCTGAAGAAGAAAGGACACAAAAATTTAGAAAAACTGTTTAATAAAATCTTATATAGATTGTTAAACGTTATGTATTATCTAATTAAAATTGTTAACCAAACTTATTACTTCCTTGTACGTAGTATAAGGAAGTAATGTGATCCCGAAAAATTTTGGGGGCCAAATTTCGACATAAAAACCGATTTTGACTACCTCTAAATTTAATTTAAAATTTTTTTTCGATGCATCTCATCGTAGGCTAGCATGCACGATCATATTAACGTGTCTGCAACTGATTTTGACCTGTGGCGAGTCTACTGTGGCCAGTTTTTCCATGCCGTCTGTACGTACGTATGTATGTATGTAACTCGCATATCTCAAAAACTATTGGTCGTAGAATGTTGAGATTTGATATTTAGGATTGTTCTATGATCTAGTTGTGCACCTCCCCGTTTGGTGGCAATCGAATGGATAGTTTATGTACAGGACCGCCCAAAAGATTCGAAATACATTACGCTCTATGGGCCGAAATTCATTAAACTCGTCTAACTCAAAAGCTATTAGGCGTAGAATGTCGAAACTTCATATTTTGGATAGTTGTAACATCTAGTTGTGCACCTCCCCTTTTGGTTCCATTCGACCGGATAGTTTATCTACAGGACTGCCCAAAACATTCGAAATACATTACACTCAATGCGCCGAAATTCATTAAACTCGCATATCTCAAAATCTGTTAGGCGTTGAATGATGAAACTTTATATTTAGGATTGTTGTAACATCTAGTTGTGCACCTCCCCTTTCGGTTCCATTCGACTGAATAGTTTATCTACAGGACCGCCCAAAAGATTCGAAATACATTACGCTTTATGGGCCGAAATTCATCAAAGCGTTTTTTAGAGGTATTGGGCTATTTCAAACGACTCAGAAGTGATATATGCTGTAAAGAGTTAGAAAATGAATTTCTCCATTAAAAAAAGTGTCTTTATCATCTATAGTTCTGCTACAGGAACACTCAAAAGATTTCCAATACATTACGGTCAATAGCAATTTTAGGGGCATTCATCCATTTCAAGCACAATACCGTCCTACCACATAAGTTAGGTAATGGTCCGACCATGGTCACGTGCCTCCCTCAAGAACTATGCCAAAAGTCGCCAAGCTTGGCGACTTTTGGTGTACGTGTGTGCATATTTAACTCTCAAATCTCAAAAACTATTATGAAATTTCATATATAAGAATGTTGTAACATCTAGTTGTGCATCTCGATTTTTGGTTCCAATCTACTGGAGAGTTTATTTACAGGACCACCGAAAAGAATTTCAGTACCTTAATGTCTATGGACATCTTCATTATAATACAACTGTAGACAGTCATTGTTTGGTACATGCCCAAAATCTCGCCGTCTTTCCTCGACCTTGGCGAGTTTTGGCGAAATATCGCCAAATTTGGCGATAGTCAGTCATTTGGTCCATGCCCAAAGTATTGCCATTTGTCATCGTTCTTGGCGAGTTTTGGCGAAATATCGCCAAATTTGGCGATAATCTGTCATTGTTTGGTTTATGCTTAAAATGTCGTCGACATTGACGAGTTTCGCCGAAATATCGCCAAATTTGGCGCCAAACATTATTTCCTATTTTGTATAACTCTAAAACTTTAACCCGTAGATTTTTTAACTTTGTATTTAGAACTATTGTAATATCTAACTGTTTTCAATATCCTTTTTGACAGCAATCGACTGAGAATTTATTTACATGGTGAGCCAAATGACTTTGAATACATTGAGGTGTATAGATGCATTCAATTCATTGAAAGTCTGTGGTCAATGACTACTTTGGCTATCCTCAAAATCTCGCTGACTATCTCAAGTTTGTCAGCTTTTGGTGAAATATCGCCAAATAAAGTGTCAGAAGGAAATCTTTCAAATTGAACTCAGCTTGGCGATATCGAAATATTTGGCTAGAAATCACTAAACCTTACTATTATTGATATTTTATCTCTTTCAAACAAATACATTTAGAGGAAGTGCGTCGAAAATATTTTTGATCTAATGGATGTGCAAGGAAGTCATGTGTTGGACACATCAGATTTTTTTTTAAGTAAGCAAAAAGGCAAATCGACGAAATTTGAAAACTGTCTAACCCCTAGTTTGTGTAAGTCAAAGTGTTACTGTGTATATAAATATACAGTAGAGTTCCGCTATTCTGAATAAAGTTAAAAGAAATACCAATTTTTTGTAACTTAAAGGAGAAATTATGAAGACGTTCGTGGACAGACACACATTTATTTATGCTAAACCAAATTGGAATGAAAGTTGGTTACTTATAGTACATGTCTGCTCCATTTATAGAATTTTCACACTTAATTTATGCCTTAACATTAATGAAATCCACCTTTTCTGAATTCCCACTAAACCAGTGTTCAAATTAGTTCGGAATGGTAAGATTCTGCTGTATATGCATTTTGCAGCTGATTGTGTTACTATTATTTCGGAGAAAAAGAAAATATCCTCTTGGAATCTAGTACTATAAATACTTTTTTAAACTGGACAGATATAAAATATTACTGATATGACTAGCCTAGTAGATTAGATTTTCTTACAGAATGTAAAATTATAATTTCGTATTAAATATTTTTTTATTTATTTTATAGGATTTCCCTTTGCTAAATGTTTTATTTGCAAAGAACAAGGTCACATTAGTAAAGATTGTCCCCAAAACAAGCATGGTGTATATCCAAAAGGTACGTAATAAATTATCATTCTATTTAGAAATCAATTAAAGATAAGTGGCAGAATTATACAGATGTAATATTTAGCAAAGTTGAAAAATAAAATGTGTTTTTTAAATACCCATGAGAGATTTTGGCCTTGAAATTCATGCTTTCTCCAGTATTTTTGTATTAACTATGTACTTGTTTAATTTATTTATAATTTTCTATTTTTAGGAGGCAGGTGTAATTTATGTGGAAATGTGAATCATCTGAAGAAGGATTGCCCATCTTTGAAGAAGAAAGGTAGTTTTTTTCTCATTTTTGCTGTTGATTTATAATTTTTTACCAATTGAAGATATTTTTCACTAAATCAAAAGCCATTTTTATGTTTAGAAACAGATTTTTTTTTTTTTTTCACCGTGAAGTTGAAACCTACTTGTATTATTACTGAGGTAATAAAAAAAGAACAAAGTTGTTTTTATTGGATTTTGATAGCATTTTAAAGGACAGTAGCAAGGGGCCAACATTAAGAAAACCTTCCAACAATAGAAATGATCTTCGAGGAGAGAGCAGTTCCGAGTTTGACTTTAGCTTGTCAGAGTAATTTGTTAGAATGAAAATTTACATAAGTTTCCGACTCCACCGCCCTCCCATACCCTTACCATCTTGTTTTTTTGGCTGAAATGTAAACATATCTGTTATAATTTCACCTGTGTTTTAAAAAATGGAAATAATGTAATTTTTTAATTAAAACTAAAATTGGTCAGAAAATTGAATTGTTTAAAAATTTTTAATTCCCCAAAGAATTGATTAGAAATCCCGATTATTGTTGTAAGTTCCCCGACACGGAGATAAGTGCACACTGTCATAATTGGATTTTAAATGCATTTTTTACTTGTGATATCAAAATCACTTATGATACCTATCTTTCTTACTTGGTTCATTTTTCAAGACTATCAATAAAGCTTAGTTGGGAAATGATACATTTTTCAGATTTTTAATGTAGCCTATGTTTTTTTTTCAATGTTTCTCTGCATATTTGTAAAAAATTTCAAACCAACCAATCAAGTTGTTTAGCAGTAAACATTGAATATACAAACATATGTTTTATTTATATAGATTGTGATATACATTCAATAATGGTATGTTTGAGGAGTGACTATTAAATAACGAGACTGACACTGTAAAATGTTTTATTTTGATCTCATACATATTTATTTATTATGACCTTCAATATACATCCCTCCTCTATACCTACAATGCTTCATACAAATATGAATATTGTTTGAAATAGTGGTGGGTGTCTTCTGTCAGGTCCTTCAGGACACTTGCCACTCCCCCCCCCCCCCCCCACAGTGTCAACGGTCTCAAATCTTGTTCCTTTCAATGCAGACTCACCTTAGAAGTCTCATGGCATAAGATCTGGTGAATAAAACTGATGGTCTAACACTATGCTGAACTTGGCTAGAAACCTCTTGATGGACAATGTGAAATGAATGGTCACATTGTCTTGGTAGAGAAACCTTGACTTGTCCTTCCACAAATCGGGTCTCCTTTCCCTTATTTTTTCACAGAGTTCAGCAAGAATGTGGAGGTGGTAATGTTTATTAAAAGTTTGAACTTCAAGAACTCAGTGTAGGTATGCAATCTCATAAATATATCGAGCAAAAACAATCATCATTGCTTAGACTTTAGATTTGCTCATTTGAGAGTTTTTGGCTCTTCCAGTGCATGGATTGGCACATCGTTTCAGGATCAAAAGTAGAAAACTGATTCACCACATGTTAATATAATATCATTTTAATAAGTTTGGGTCATTTTCAATGGCTTTCATAAGCTGCCAACTCTTCCTAATTTTCAGGAAGACTTCCTGATTTTGAACTCTTCTTCTCTCCGCCTGCAGGAAGATTATATCTTCCGTTTTTTTTTCTTTCCTGCCACTTTCTCCATATGTACTGCTAGAATTTGTAAAATATCAAGTAGGATATTGTTAGAGTAAGAAGTGCTAAGACTTCAATGAATTTCACATTTCGAACATAGCCTTTTTGAACTGTTCTTTCGATTTTTTTCCTCTACTTTCCCCGATTCACTCATCCGGCAGTACCTACAAGCACATGCCAGCCTGAAGGCATCAAGGTGCCCTAATACACATCTGCTAATTTGCTAGGCATAAAAAAGTCTGAAGTACTAAAAAAGCAAGTTGGTAGTAAAATTTAAAATTACTTTTTAACTGTTTTTGACACATCTGTTAAATACTAAGTGCTTATTTATAGAATTTTTAATGAAGCACAATTTACCTGTAAATGCTGCCGATCATGCAGGCCCATGATTTTGAAAGATGTTTCCTAATTCAGAATAATGAAAAAAATATAAATGTGCAAGAATTAAATCTACTAGAATCACTGTGGATGTTTTTGTGGATATCAGAACATAAAATTTGACATTAAAGCTGCGAATCCTTACTTGGGCTAAATCAGGCCGATGCTGCTTGTCCCGTGGCAGAAACAGGGCGACACAGTGGTATTGTCGCAGAAACAGAATGATCCTTTGAAGACAAATTGCCTTCAACTGAGTTGAAAAATGCACTGAAGACCACTTTCATGTAATTGTAATTTTCAATTTACAATGTTTAAATGCACTCACATCTTTATGTGTACATGCATGCATAAATATATATATTCTGCTGCAGAAAAATTTTTGTATTTCTGCAGCTTGTCGCAGAAAGCATGAAAAAATTCTGCCACCGGGCTACTTATAACCTGTTATTCACAAAATTGAGCGAATTTCAGATTCTTTCTTGTTTGCATAGTTCAAATCTTATTGTTTTTCAGGAAATCTTCTGGTATAACACACTACTTTCCTTTACTACACATATTTCATAATCTCGGGGCTACTGAATAATTACACATATTATAAACATTTATTTAAGTAAATGTTACAAAATTATATTAGAACATCAACAAACATCCTCTTTGCAACCAGTGTTGCCAACGAGTCAGTCGAAAAACAAAAATCTATATAGAGAGAGAGGGGAAGAAGGAAGTGAGAGCATGATATAATGTATGAATAAGAGGGAATAAAAAGAGTTCAGAGTTTATGGGATGTTACACTTGTTTTCTTACCCTGATCTTCCTGTTTTAAAGCAAGATAGGTTGGCAGCTATGCATTCAAAGTGTCAGTACAAACATTTTTTGAGCTTATTTTCAAATGTGAGAATTTTAGGCACCATTTTGGCACACATTGCATGTTAAAGCTGTTATGTTAAATTTGCCATATGGATTTTATATAGATTCTGACAGTTTCAGGAAATGCATGAATACTTAACTTACGGTCAGATCGAATCAGATTACCAATTTTTTTGCCATAGTCATCTGATTTTGACGTTGAAGGGCGAGATGGCTATGAATCATCTTGGCTTAGTCATCTTGAAAATCACTCAAACACGTGCACACATACGCTTCTTTCAATAAATTATTAGTTTCAGTAGTGGTTTTTCCAAGTTTCATGTGAAATTTCCTAACAATTTGTTACATTTAACATTTTTCTGGAAAAACAAAAAATCAGCTAAACAAAGGCTACAGATATATGGATTTGTTTATAGAAGCGAGAGGCATTGCATTTGAAAGAGAAGGCTTCAAGATAAACAGCTGTTCAGTCACTAGCATTTGATGCATGCACATTTTTTCTGTAGTAGCACTAGTCTTGTTATTTAATAGCCACATTTCATATGTATTGTTTTAGTATTATTATGTTAATGCACAGTGTTTTTTTTTACTGATCAGAGGGGGCTTAGAAAGTGAGGTATCAAGACTAAAATATTAATTATGTTAATATCTAAAACTCTTAAGTTAAAAAAGCAGGTGTAATTTGGCTTATTACATTTTCATTTGATTTGAATAATTTAATTTTAAAGAAACAGGCTAGTAATAATTTCCCTTCTTCCATAAAATAGTAAATGAAGAATCAAGCATCACTCTCCATACTATTAATGAAGCTACAAGTGTAGATGCAGAAGACATGATGGAAGAGCAAAGTGAAAAGATTGAAATTAGTTAAATTTTAGTATGTAAAAAATAAAATGCTGATTATTTTCTGTCATTTCTTTCATATAGTTTTCTAAGTAAACTTTTATGTATATACTCTGTTTACTTGGATAGTTTTTTGTTTTCTGAGACTGCTGTTTATCCAGTGGGTAAGGTATTTATTAATGGTTACCCACTTTGTGAAAAATGGCAGCGGGCATGACTTTCTTTCTACTTGTCAAGAGAAAGAAAGTCATGCCCGCTTCCATTGGGGCATGACCTAAGAATCAATCACTTGCATTCTGTAATTTTCAATCTAGTGAAGGGACATTTAAATAATTATTACAAGATAATAGATTAAGATTTCTTTAAAGTTCTTCTGTTTTTTTAGGAGTACACCTCTTTATTTCTGATAGTACTAAATATGATGAACAGTCAAAAGTATTTTAGCTACTGCTGTTAATCCGGTGACTGCATTTCTGGAGGTCTGTTCAAAATTCGTGCATTAACTTAAATATTAATTTTATGCATATTAGAATTAAAACAGCTTTAAAAGAATTTGTAAGAAACTACATGTAAATATCAAAATGCTTCTAGTGTATAGTGATACAATGCATTACCATTAAAAATTTTCATTTTGATTTGCCATGCATAAAATTATAGTTTGGAAGCTAAAGTAATCTAAATAAAAGAATACAAGTAACGAATGTAGAGTTTTACTATACATTAATTATACAGAGCATTTTATTAAATGCTAATTTATAATCAAAAGGAGATTACGAGCCTCTTCTCAGACAAACTAATAAAAAATATTTAACAGAAGTAAGATTTTAACTACACATAAAAATATATGATACAAAAGCATTAAAAAAAGAGAGAAAAAAGTAAAAATAACTATTCTCCCCCCCCCCATTCTATCTTTGAAAGGATTAAGTGTACAAAAATTCTGCCGAAAATACATAGTACATATGTAAAGCATAATTATTGATTAAACTTGAACAGATTTGCTTGCAGATCTCACTCGACATACAGGTGTTCTTAGAAGTAATGCACTTTCAGCTGAAATAATAGGTAAGCAGTTCTCTTGATGATGTTTTATGAGATGACTAACACTGTCAAATACTTGATCCTTTGTTCTAATCTGCAAATAGATTAAATATAATGCCTTTTATATATATAAAACAGAAGAAACACAAGCAACGAAAGTTTATTTACTAATATAGATAATATAAGATTTAAATTACTTTACAGTTGGATAATTTTAATTATAATTTTTGCAGTGTACAGAAAGTGCATAGAAACATGTTCTGTAAAGTATCCTGTACTATATCCAGTAGACTGAAACTTCTTGGGAGAGACCACCCTCCAATCTATAAAAAATCGATCATTAAGAGAGGTGGCCACTCAAAGAATTATAGACATTTGGTAGTGAAGAAAGAAAATGTTCAAAAATATTGTTTATTTTGTTATTCAAGAAATTGCATATTAGTACATAAGTAATTATACAAACATTTTTAAAATTTAAATTTTAATAAAATATTTAGAAATTAAGATTTACATTATTTTTTCTCCCCCTGAGGTAACTTCTCATGCTAGTTAATTTTTTACAACTGACAAAAAAGCATTTATCCTGATATTCTACAGGCATTCTGAATATGCGATAATAAAATCTATTTGCTTTAAAACTAGCTTTTTGGGTTTTCCACAACCAAAAGTAAACACCAATTTCCTCTCTGAATTTCTTTTTTGCTTGACTCAATGGCATCAATATGCTGCTCCAATGGTCAAATCACCGTTTCTCATCCTACAAGATTTGTGTCTAATGTATGATTGTACTTGCACCAGCTGTTGATTTGACTAGTGGAGTGACTGGTTTGAATGCAGTTTTTGTTTACTTTATTTCCAGAATAATGCAAGAAAATTTTGGGACAGGGGACCGGTTGCTTATAGAGGATTGTGAAGTCTTCTAGAGGATCTTTTAACATTAAGTAGATAGGATAAAAAATCTGTTCCTTAAAATAGTGGTCATGGGTAGCAGATTGCTTAATAGAGGTGGTTGGTCATAGAAGTTTCACTGTAATACTTTTAAAATATCAAGTCAACAAATCACCACACTTTTGCCTATGTTTATTAGCTGGGGCAAAAGTTGATAGGGAGAAACATTGATCCTGAAAGAATAAAATTGGCCAAATATAATTTAAAAATACAAAATAATTTTGTTGAAAGAACTGAAAATGTACCAGTTTAGAGCAGTCCACAATTTCTACTCAGTTGTAAAATTATGGAAAGATATATTAGAAATGTATTTTACTCACCACACCTTCAGGGTCAACAAGCAATAGATGTTTTCTTGTGGACTTTTGCATACCAGTGAGAACATACTGTCCAGGTGTAGTCAGAGATTCACGCACAAGAAAATCACCTTCCTTTACAACAAGAGCTTCACTCTCTTGGCGACTTATAGCTCCATGAAACCAAGGTTCTTCTAGCAATGCAGATTTTTCATTATCCATTTTTAATGGATTCAGTGGTTTCAGTTGAGTGAAATTTGACATTGGCAAGGTGGGATTGGGGCTATTTAGTATGGAATCAATAGGACTTTCTTCTGCTTCGAGGGAACTTAAACTAGTGACAAATGGTTCTAAAAGAGAAGATAATATATCGTACAAAAAAATTGGCGATTTTTAAATTGTTATTATTTTAAAAAATAATGCCACAGTTTTATGGAATTTATGTCAAATAAAAGACAATTATTTGTTTTTATTTAAAATAATACAAAAATTCCTCATTTGTAAATCGGCAATTCTTTTTTGTAACTACTAGTTACAACGCCATACCTGCCAACATCTAGTGAAGAAAATCCAGTAGATTTATGTGGTATCATAATCTTTAAGTCATAAACACTCGTCGAAATTTTTTCACACATTAAATTTCGCCATCTATTCTATGTATCACTTTTTAAAAATATAATTTGACATGACACGCAGCTTATGTTTTTAAAACGAAAAGTTTGCTTTTTATAACAATTTGTTTGAAATTTCAATCACACATAAGGTCGTGATATTAAAGATAGAAATTAAAAGAGCTCAGAAATTGAAGATTTTTTTTAACATAAAATGAATAAAACTTCAATGTTTAAGTTCACAAGTTTTTTCTTAAATGTTCGAAATTTTATAAAATATCTGCTTTTTAGACTGAAAAAGAGTAGTAAAATTTTGTGATTTTGAACTCTCACAAAATGTTACAATTAAACAATTTGCCATCTAATTCTGAAATTTTCAAGAATTCTTCACAAATGATTAATCAACATAAGCACAAATATTTATTATTGGACCAAAATACCTTTGGTTCATATTGAATGAATAGACCCTTAGAGTGGTAATCTTTCAGAAATGATGGGGAATAAATGTCTTGATTACTAAAGCTTCAAAATGTTAGAAAACTAGGAGAAACCATCAAAATCCAGTAGTCTCCTTAAAAATCCAGTAGAGTTGGCAGGTATGCAATGCTGAGTAAGAAATGGATGATATTTGGTACTTTGCCAAAGTGCTATTTGGTACATCTATTTTAAATTACTGTAAAATGCTACTGAATTGTTGATAATTTAGGAAAACTGTTTAATCCACAATGTTACACAATGAGAGAAAAAGAAAAAGTTCATGCACAAAGTGGTATTTTTCATTCTAATTAATGTACAGCCAAAATAAAGGTATTGCTTTACATGGGTATCTGTTCCTCCCAATGTACACGTTCTGTTATCTATATAAATAGAGCAATGTGTAAACTGTTCGTTCGTTAGTTAGTTCGCCTGTGTCTCGCATAGCCCGCAGACCTACCAAATTTTGTACAGAAATTCTCCAGGACGGGTCCCGACACACCTCGAAGCGATTTTTTCAAAATTCAAATTATTTTAGGAGATATCAATAAAAAACGTGTCACAAAAGGATCATTTTTGTTCTCACCATTTTGCAATTGTAACCCCGCAGTGGAAAGAGTGAGGTTTGAGCATATCTAGGTTGCCATGTTTGGCAAGTTTATTAAATTATTAAGACTCTTGAAGTAAAAATAAAAGAATAACAACTTTTTTTTGTTTGGATTATTTGTAAGGTTATTTCTTAATTAAAATATCACGTGCATGTGAAATCAGAGCAGAAATGAAATTATTTATACTCAAAAGAAAAATAGAATTTGGAAATTTTCCGAAAATAAATGTGCAACTTTTTAATTTGGCAAAAAATAAAAGGGTTCATGTGCGATTTTGAGAAGATGTGATTCTAGCACTAAGCGCTATTTATCGTCTGCTTTTGCTACTTGAATTATGAATACACATGAATGAGTTTTTAAACTTTATTTCAGTTCGAATGGTACATTTTTCTACGCAGCTTTTTCCCATCTATTTCTAATGTATTACATCCAGAAAGAAAATTGTTAGAAATATCAATTTTAATTGTGTTTAATCACACTCATCAATAATGATATACTTTCCAACTTAATGGAATAAGGAAAGAAAATAGGGAAGACCCATGGATTATAATACGCTTTTAATGCAAAGCACATTAGTGAGTATTTAAAATCTGAAAGTGTTTCAGATTTTCTTAGTTTTTTTATCATTTAACCATCTTATTTTTGCAACCAGGGACGGCCCGAAACAGTAAGCATCGTATCTGGGAGCCGGCTTCGAAGGGGCGTCATTTCGAACACAAAAACTAAGTAGAGCATAAAAGGGGGCATCTTTTTTATATTAGCAGGGGGCGCCACTTACCCTAGGGCTGCTCCTGTTTTTAACCATCTTCAGGGATGTTAACTCCAACATTCGATTTGGGAGCACCCTGGGAGCAGAAAAAAATTCATTTGGGAGCACCTCGGGAGCAGAAAAATTCCATTTGGGAGCACAAAAAATATAGCTTCCGAGAGGAAAACTAAGATTTGGGATCAGAATTAACATGATTTTGGAGCATAAAATTGAAGATTTCTACTGTGTTGACTAAAAAAAAAAAGGGCCGCCCGCTGGGAGGGGGGGGGGGGACTTGGAGGTTCCATGTGAATGTACAGGTAGATAACATATATAGAAACTGGTTTGAAACTATCTGATCCCCGAAAATTTAACATGCAGAGTTGTAACATGTGTTCTGACTTACAATGCATAGTTAGATTTTTTTCCAGTTTGTCTTTAGTTTCCCCTCCCCCCTTCTTTTGGAGAAAATATCCTGTAGAAGTAAGAGTAAGCGAAATAGGAAAAATGATTTGTTGATAATATTTTGCTCTAAACATGACATAAATGTGTGAATTAAATCTGTACACAACTAGAAGTTTTTAATTAAAAAAAAAAGAAGTTTTAATCTAAGTAATTTTGAATTTTCTGCTTAATTTTTTTTCTTCTCAAAATTAAGTGATGTAGATGTTTATTATTTATAAGAATAGTATATTTATTGAAGAAGGTTTCAGAAATTTTTAGCCAGGCATGATTTGTTAGGCAGTAGGGGAAGGCACAGGGACTGTTAATTTTTGTTCCTCAATTTTATCACACTATCACTACTGGACCACGATTACTGGATCACATTCATATATGATATTTCACCTATATTAGTACAAACTTTTAAACAGAAAAGGACTGTCAGTGTAAGTGGATTAGGATGGATGTGTTTAGCATGTAATAAAAATAATAAAATTTCTTAAGTGCAGGATGTATAAAATTTAATAATATAAATTAGAATTTTATTTAAATTCTTTTGTTTGAAATAATTATTGAATTATTAACTGTAAAGATTTTTAAAGTTACTGAATATATACCTTTATTACTATTAGACATTATTTGGAATTGCATCAAACAATTCAACTCATCCATCAATTGATAACTATAGAAATTGAGAAAATTGAATTCAGAACACAGAAGATTGTTGGAATGAATGACATAGTCATGTAAATTTTGTATTACATCCAATGGTTGGAATGTACAACACAATAGCAAATCACTGAAATATATTTGTTCTTCCTCTTTCACTTCTAATTTAATGTTTGCTCATTCATGAAAAAGTGAATATAAGATTTTTAAAAAGCACTCTATTCTTTAAAATAAATAAAAATAATTACTACATGTAAGTTTTCTGGCAGGTATAAAAGAAATGTTTTCTTTAACTCACAGAATTGTCCAAAGATATGAAATAAAGTTTAACATATTTTTAATTATTTATTTTTCAAAAAGCTTTATTTTTAATTTTTGTTAACATACTTAAAAAGGTCTCTTTAAAAATTTTCTTTCTTAAACCTTGTTTTAATCTTTTGAAAATGAAAAAAGTATCAATATTTTAACTATCAATTTTTAATCAGCTTAAAATAATAAAAATAATTAACATCCTCTTGCCAGTAGTACTCAAACAAATTATATATTAAAAAACCTTCCAGAATTTTGTTTTTAAAAACTGAAAATAAGCTTAAATTGATGACAGTTTGTTTTATGAATAACCTAGCTGTTAACTTATGACACAGTTTGTTTTCTTAAGACATCCTTTCCCAGAACTAACTATCTTTTGCTTTTAATATTTTTTCTTCATTCATTAAAATGTTGAGAATTAAAAAAAAAAAAAAAAAAAAAAAAAAAAAAAAAAACACAGAAGATATATAATATGAATATTTAGAATACCAAATCTTGTCAATAGTCTGATTTACTAAATTCTGCAGTTACTCCACTTTTATATAATTAAAACTGTGGCGTAATAAGAGGTGTGGGCTGCACCCGGGTGGCCGTCAGGACACTTAAAAATAATATGGTGGAAAACTAAAGGACCGAAATGGGGGCAGAATGCTTAAACTTAGAATGAATGGGGCGGCAAACTGAAGGACTGCATCGGGCACCAATAACCCTAGAGCTACACTGCTAAAGCAAAAGATCATTATGCCCTTTTTTTGGCAAAAGCATAATGTCTTTCAATTCTTTATTCACAAAACGTCGCAAATCGCACGATTTTCAGATCAATTTGTGTGGATAAAGCCACTGAACATAGTAGACGGCTGAAGTGTTGAAGTGCGGCCGCGCGACTGTTGGTTTCATCAGATGTAACGTCAATACACGTTAGAACTCTTTAAAAAGTCAACCGGTGAGGAACAGGATTCTCTCCGAACAGGATTTATTAAGATTGCAAACCAACTGGTCACCGGAGGTGGCTAGTACATCTATAAAATGTACTTTTTATTGTTTAGGGTCATTACATATTAAAAGACTAGCTGGATGCCCGTTCTCCGTGTTGGGTCCGTGGATGAAATGCCAAGTATGTCATGAAAATGACCCACAGTTTGAGTTGTACAACTAGAGGTGAAGGCTTTAAAAATTGACGACACTTTATATTTTCTCTACTTAAATTTTATTTAAACATTGCACAAAAAGAACACATACAAAACAAAAAAAATTTAAAAAGAATTTCAGATTTTAAGATAAACCAGGCCATCTGCAATAAATTTAAATGGAAAAATTTCCAGTTCCAATGCAAGCCTTTTATAAAATATCTGGCAGAAATACATCATGCCCTTCCCATGACTAGGGCAACCTTCTAGCTGTATCAGCAGCCTGGCCTGTGTGCTTTCTCATAAAGCAGATACTTTATATACTATATAAAACGGGTTAATTTTACAGTTACAGAATAAAAAGTATGCAACATTTGCATAAAATAAAGGTTCAATAAATTTGCATATTGAAAACAACCTCAGAAAATTGCCTTTCACTTCAGGCTTTTCACTCTTCACCTATGGTTTAAACATTAGTTAAAAGTCCTACCCTAACCAGAACTAATTCTCTTACCCCCATGAATCTTTAGAGAACCTAAGCATCTATTTGTCAAAAGGAAGACCCTTATTTTTCAGGATGCATGACATCATTAAACTACTGGGCCATACTTCAGAGGCTATTTCCATCCAGCAGCAGTAGTCAACAACTAAACACAACAACTTTATTAAATATTGAGCTTAGGTTTTTAAACTTTACTTTGAAGTTGTCTTGGGTCTTCAATGAGTAAAAAGTATCAGGTTCTAACGAAAGTTTTCCGCCATATCTGCCTGAAAAACTAACTTCTAACTCCTTAGATACCTGTTTTGAACTTTCGGTACCAAACCTGTACCGTGTCACATGATACAACAATAGTACTTAAAGCTGTACTCATAATTCGTTGATATTCTGTAGCTGACTTTTTGAAACAGAACTGGAAGTAAATGATGGTTCTAATCCTCTAGAGTGATAGTTCCATTAGAGACACCTTGCTCTTAATGATAACTATAGTTTTTACAGATTTCACAACACAGTGTCATAAAGCAAGTCTCTTTCTTTCAATTGCCAAAAATCATTTGACAAAATATGAGCAAATACGCTAACGCGAACTGTGTGCTTCCGATGTTTGCGGTGGCGGGAAACTTTCGTTACAACCTAATATATTATTTCAATTTTATTTATTTAATTAAATTTTTTTTTCAATAAGAATTAGGGGTTTTATTTTGTTTACATTTTTAATTTATTAAAGCTACTACTATTTAGGGTTATGAAGAAGTTCACAACATTTTGAATTTTATTTTTAAGCTGATATTAATTAATTTTAGTTGAACTTTAATACAATTAAGATAAGTTTAACTCATGGGTGAATAACATAAACAAAACTTAAGCCTAATTGGCACATGAAAAAAAACTTTATGAAATAGATGGCTGATGCAAGGCCAGGGGAAAACAATTGGGCAAAATAAATTTTTAGCATCTTAAATTTGAATTCAGTTAAATATATTTAGTTTAATAAAAATTATTTAGCTCCAACAAAATGCCCCCTTTTTCCCAGGCCCTGCATTAGCCAAATAACCATTCACAATAGAATGAAAACGCATCAAAGGGCAAAGCCTTTGTAAAAATGTCAGCCACATTGGCCTTTCCTGACACATGTTTAAGTTCAAATTTGTCTAAATTTTCTTTCACATAAAAAGTCCTTGTATCAATATATTTTGTTCTTGAATTTTCTACATTATTTTTTGAAAAAAACACAGTACTTTGGTTGTCACAGTAAACATGTGGTTTTTCCATTTTTAAATTTAAGACTTAATTCATCCAATAGTATTCTGCCTCCATACTAGATAGGGCAGTGCATTTTTGTTTGGACGAATTCCAAGTGACTGGTACTTCATCAAGCAGGAGAACATAACCACTAATTGACTTTCTGCTGATTAAGTCTGAAGCCCAACTGGCATCTGAATACACTTTTAAATGATTGTTTGAAATTCTAGATAAACAGGGTTCCCATTAGAAAAAAAAATTGGGAGAGATTTCTCACCCATCCAAAAATTTTGAGTGAGATTTCTGAAAGTTAAGTGAGAACATAAATATTGTTTACCATCATTTTATTTATTTATAGTACAATTTCAATAACACCGATTTTTCCGTTCATTAAAAAATTTTACAGCTTGATCATATGGAAAACTTTCTAAATTGATATTTCCATCAGCTATTCTAATAAGATTGCTTAAATTTGCACTTGAAAGTGCACTGAAATTTGCACTTGAATTGTTAATGGATAAAGTAATTAAAAAACTTTGTAAAAAACACACATAAGAAGTAAAAGGAAAGAGGATACGCGTTTCGTTCAAAAATTGTTTTGAACTTCTTCAGTCCAAGCCCTTCGTCGTAAAGAACACAGGGAACTCCTGTGTTCTTTACGACGAAGGGCTTGGAATGAAGAAGTTCAAAACAATTTTTGAACAAAACGCGTATCCTCTTTCCTTTTACTTCTTATGTGTGTTTTTTACAAAGTTTTTTAATTACTTTATCGTTTAACACCAGTATTTTGAGTGTTTTTTCAGTTGTTAATG
Source organism: Cheiracanthium punctorium (assembly GCA_038373885.1). NCBI lineage: Eukaryota > Metazoa > Arthropoda > Arachnida > Araneae > Cheiracanthiidae > Cheiracanthium > Cheiracanthium punctorium. The sequence goes on along the minus strand of JAWZYV010003490.1, from coordinate 825,089 downwards.
GATATTCAAAGTTAATGAATATTCAAATTTATTCAAAGAATCACATCCAGTTTAACTAAGCAAAATAATTATTAACTATAATATTTTATCTAGTATAATAAAATTATATAAAATAACTTAATATTTATATAATATATTTATATAAATATTAAATTATATTATACTACAAAGTTGGTAAGATACAAATATGTGTGACAAAGTTAAAACAGATATAGTTAAATTTAAATTCTTACTACAGTAAAACCTAGATTATCCTGCATTTAACCAAAAGATTCCAGCTTCCCCCCTTTTTTCTTTCTCTTTTCTTCTTATAAGATTGATTAACTCTTACTGTGAACCGCAACTAAGAACAGAAAGGGGGGGGGGGTGCAAATTTCAAACTGCTAGGGGTTATCAATAATTCCAGGAATCGTGGTGGTATATAAAAAACAAACAGATGAAATGCTCTCCAAACTCATATATGATGGACACACATACAAAAACATAACATTGTATAGCTGGCAAGCAGGAGGAGAAAAGTCAACACGTCAGCTCAGCGCCGATAGCATTAATTAATATTCCCCCTCTGCATTCCGATGATTTAACTGAGTTATCTCTGAACAAAAACTCAAGAGAGGAAAGGGGGGGGGGGACGCTTCAAACAAATTTTTGTATTTGTAAACTGGCATTTTTAAACTTTCAAACAGCGTGCGAGAATCTCGCGCAGGTGGCGAATATTTTGCAGCGCGAGAATACCTCGCGCTGTAATATTTTTTGCGCGAGATTTAAGACATTTATGTGAGATTCTCGCGGTCTCGCACTCTAGTGGGAACCCTGATAAATTTATTGAAAAATGTTTAGTATTAACTACATATTGGAAAATTTGACACAAGTATTTCCAATGTGTCCACGAGGGTGCACTTGAAAATTGGGACAGAGCTATTACAGAGTATTGAATATCAGGTCGGGTTCTTGAAGCAAGGTACAAGAGGCAGCCAACTAATTCTCTATAAGGAACATCAATGTTTACTGCTTCAGAAGTTTTATTTAACATTGCACCCAGGGAAAGCAGTAATTTGCATTTAACCCTGGGGATGTCTTTAAAAACTTCTGTTAATTTTTCAATATATTTTTGTTGGTGCATAAGAACCCGTCCATTTACTTCTTCAAATTCAACACCCAAAAAGTTTTTAATTTTTCCTAGAATTTTAATTTCAAATTTTGATTTAATGAGATTTACCACTTCATTTAAAATTTTGTTATTTTCAGCAAAGATTGCAAAATCATCTACATATACGAGTAGAATTACTTTAAATTTATACATGTATAAGCAGTTACAACTACCCATTTTTATTAAACCCAATTCTTTGAAAGTACCGTCTAATTCTAAAAACCATTCTCACCTGCTTGATGAAGCCCATAAAGGGCTTTAACCAATTTCATTACATAAGATTCTTTACCTCTCTTTCATTGTCTCTTGCCATTTAGGTTTTTCTGGTAGACCCTGGGATTCCTTAAAAGTTTTTGGAATTTTTATATCTGCACAAAGTGCCTCGCCTCCAGATTTAGTTTCCTCAGATTCATCCTCATCCACACTACTATCACTGAATGTTACTTTCCTTTGGGGTGTCCAACTAAAGTCTTTGAGGTCATATGGTATGTCCTTTTCCTTACAATATTCTTCTACTTCTTTTTTACTTCGCAGCCTGACCCCTTTTTCTGGATAGTAATAAATATCTATACGGCCTTTTGTTTTCCCCCTCCTTCTTGGTATTTCTACCCTCTTCCAATCAATTTTAGGAGGTGATAATTGGGTTGAATCATGACTAGGTAAATTAAGTGAATCACTATCAAAGTTTTCTGTTTCAAATTTGAAATCATTCTCATTTATTTTTAAATGCTTAGTTTCTCCAACTGAAGTTGTCCCCGGGTACCATATTCTGTATCCCTTTGTGCTGGAAGCATACCCTATCAAAATTCCCTTCCGGGCTCTTATCAAATTTGCTTTTATGTTTAGGAATATGGGCAAAAACTTTACTACCTATAATTTTTAAGTGTTTCACTGAGAATGGTTTATTTATCCAAATATTTAGAGGAACTTTACCATTTAACTTTTTATGTGGGAATCTGTTTTTAAGATAATTTTGTGTTAACACTAATTCTGCCCAAAGTGAATGGGGCAATTCAGTTTGAAATAATACAGAACGAATACCATCCAATAAACTTCTGTTAAGCCTCCCGGCAATCCCGTTCATTTGGGGCGAATATGGGTTAGTTTTTTCATGCCTTATTCCCTGCTCTCTTAAAAATTCCTCGAATTCATTTGAGATAAACTCTCCTCCCTGGTCGGTTCTAATTGCTTTTATCTTCTTACCTTTCTGTTTTTCTACAAAGGATTTATACTGTTTAAAAAATTTTAAAGCTTGATCTTTTGTTTGAAGGGTGTACACAAATGAATATCTTGAGAAATCATCTACTATAGACATAAAATATCTAGCATTACCCAAAGAAGGGACAGGCGAAGGGCCCCAAAGGTCCAAATGTAAAAGTTCAAGAATTTCAGAAGTTTGGATCCTATCTATTTCTAGGTGACTCGCTCTAGTGCTCTTGGCAAGGTTGCAAAATTCACATTCCTCAGCCTTACTTTCTAATTTATTTAAACCAATAACATTTGAAGATTTTGAAAATTCCACGAGAGTTTTACTATTATAATGGCCAAATCGAGAAGGCCATAGGACCAGTGGAAGTTTTTATTTGTAATAAAAGCTCCAGCTGCTGAATCATTATTTATATAACTTGTTAAAATTGAATAAAATCTGTCCTTGAGAGGGGCAAAAAACACAACCTCACCCTTTTCATTACAGACACTTCCTTTATCATTAGAAAAATTTACTTTAAAACCCTCCTCACATAAACATCTGACTGAAACCAAGTTTTAGCACATATCAGGTGCATAATAAGCATTTTTAAAAATCAACTTGTAAGTAACAGTACCTGAAGGTATTTGAAGACTGACATCACCAACTCCCAGTATTCTTGTGGATCCTTCTGCTGTTGTGGCACTGCTGTTCATAGGCTCGAAGTTCTGGAAGGCATTTCCTCTAGTGATAAAATGGCATGTTGCAGCACTGTCTAACACAACTTCTAAAGAGGGCGATTCACTTAGGAGGGCTGCAAAATGTGCTTGCTTGTCTCCTTCAGTCTGCTTTTCGGGACCCTGATGAATAAGCTTGTTTGAGAATTTCCTTTGTTGAGAGTCCTTTTTCTGGGGTGGTCGATTCTTAGTTGAAAACAACTCCTCTTTAAATGCCCAGGCTTCCCACACTGGTGGCATATTATTTCTTTTCCGGACCAGGTATTCCTCTTTTTCACGGAGACAAGAGCTTGATGATTAACAGTCTCTGTTACCTTGCACTTTTGACGATCAGCTTCGGCCAGCAGCTGTTTTCTAATTTCTGAAGTTGTAAATTCTTCATCAGGTAGCCTGTACAGTTGGACGACTAAATTTTCATAGCTATTTGGCAGATTGTCCAACAGCTGGAAAGCGATTTCATCATCATCAATATCCTTCCCTGCCATTTTTAGGTCTTTCGCAGCTTCCAAAACTTTACCAATGTAATTGTCCATGCCTTCAGACTTTTCATACTGAATTTGAAAGAAAGTTCTTCTAAGAGCAGCTATTCTAGCTCGACTACAGGGCTCGAATGCCGATTTTAACAACGTCCATGCTTCAGCTGGAGTTTTGGCTTCATAAAGCAGGCTTTTTAAGTTTTCTTCTATACTAAGGCAGATGATGGCCAAAGCTTTCTTTTCCTTCTTCAAATCCTTAACTTCTGAAGTGGTGCCAGATACATCCTTGGCTGCTTTGTTGACTTCCTCCACTAGAGACTCTGAACAATATTCCGACAGATCTTGGCCTGCTAGGTACATATTGATGCTATATTTCCATAGCTTGTAATTATCCCGGTTTAGCTTTGGAAAGGCCATTACAGTTGCTATGGGTTCACTAGTAGAAACCATATTTCTTAACCCTTTTGCACCGACTGTCACGTATACGTGCCAGTAAGAAACGCACTCAGTTCCCGGCCGACACGCTGGCATGCCAGAGCGTTTCCTCGTTCACCCCCGGCCGTCACACAGTTGTGCCAGTGTCCTGGAACGTTTTAAAAACTATAACTTTTGGCACAAGATGGCATTGTATGTCCATACGGTTACAGATACATGTAGATTTGACCTTCTACTCAGAATGGGAGTAGCATGACTCACATACACGTGGTTTTTGATAATATAAACGTAAGTTGAAAGGAATGTTTCTGAATGGTATACTTTATGACGGCTCTATAAATTCGTACGTGGTATTTCTTTATAGTAAGCAGGGAGTTTTATTTTCGCTACAGCGTTGGATATTTCGGTTTGCAGTCCAGTTTTTAGTGGATAATTAGATCTAGTAGACGTGGATTTTTTCTCATTTTACAGTTAGAATGTTGAAGCTTCGAAAGTGTTAGAGCTTGAAATAGCAGAAATGTAGCAAATTATTTGAAATTATGAGATATTGATTCTGAAGCAGATTCGGATAGTAGTGATAGACTATAATATATTCTGATTGTTCTGTTCATGGATTTAGGCTTAATAGCGAAAAACTCTCCGGACCTGGACAGACACTTGCGAAAGAGACTGCCGGCCTCAGCGATAAGCGCGCGTTTGCGCTTCCCGTCGCGAAAGGGTTAAGTCTTCTTCACCCCAGGTGGCAGAGCAAAACCACACTCGGGGCTACCACTGTTGTGTCCGTGGATGAAATGCCAAGTATGTCATGAAAATGATCCACAGTTTGAGTTGTACCACTAGAGGTGAAGGCTTTAAAAATTGACGACACCTTAAATAAAATTTAAGTAGAGAAAATATAAACATTGCACAAAAAGAACACTTACAAAACAAAAAAAATTTAAAAACAACAGATTTTAAGATAAACCAGGCCATCTGCAATAAATTTAAATGGAAAAATTTCCAGTTCCAATGCAAGCCTTTTATAAAATATCTGGCAGAAATACATCATGCCCTTCCCATGACTAGGGCAACCTTCTAGCTGTATCAGCAGCCTGGCCTGTGTGCTTTCTCATAAAGCAGATACTTTATATACTATATAAAACAGGTTAATTTTACAGTTACAGAATAAAAAGTTTGCAACATTTGCATAAAATAAAGGTTCAATAAATTTGCATATTGAAAACAACCTCAGAAAATTGCCTTTCACTTCAGGCTTTTCACTCTTCACCCAATGTTTAAACATTAGTTAAAAGTCCTACCCTAACCAGAACTAATTCTCTTACCTCCATGATTCTTTAGAAAACCTAAGCATCTATTTGTCAAAAGGAAGACCCTTATTTTTCAGGATGCATGACATCATTAAACTACTAGGCCATACTTCAGAGGCTATTTCCATCCAGCAGCAGTAGTCAACAACTAAACACAACAACATTATTAAATATTGAGCTTAGGTTTTTAAACTTTACTTTGAAGTTGTCTTGGGTCTTCAATGAGTAAAAAGTATATTATTTCAATTTTATTTAATTAATTTTTTTTTTTCAATAAGAATTAGGGGTTTTATTTTGTTTACATTTTTAATTTATTAAAGCTACTACTATTTAGGTTATGAAGAAGTTCACAACATTTTGAATTTTATTTTTAAGCTGATATTAATTAATTTTAGTTGAACTTTAATACAATTAAGATAAGTTTAACTCATGGGTGAATAACATAAACAAAACTTAAGCCTAATTGGCACATGAAAAAACTTTATGAAATAGATGGCTGATGCAAGGCCAGGGGAAAACAATTGGGCAAAATAAATTTTTAGCATCTTAAATTTGAATTCAGTTAAATATATTTAGTTTAATAAAAATTATTTAGCTCCAACACTCCGCACGATAGAAAATAATATTTTCCTTACACATATAAATGGAATCAAACCTAGTGATGCAGAATCTCAAAAAATGAAAATTTATTTGAATCGTGATGAAACATTTACGTCATGAGTGCAAATCTGAGATGATTGTAACTTGACGACACAAAAACCACGTCAGTGTCACTAGCGATATTAAAAAAAAAAAAAAAAAAGAATTTTTACAGTACGCAGACGATACTTTTCACATTCAAAATGCCTAAAGTTTCATTTCTTCAGTTTATACTGATTATTCTACTTCTTAGTAAACTAATCGGAATTAAGATATAGGGCTTTAGCATAGTACTCAGCATTTTTTAAACACCCCCAAAATGCCTTTAATAAAAACAAAACAAAACAAAATTGCAGGTTCGAGTAATTGACGTGGTGATTTATTTGTTTAATGTAATTGTTAAATTTAAAAACTGAAGTGACAACAGTGGATTCCATTACTACAGAAACTGCAGCAACGTAAAAAATAGAATATTAAATGAATTAGTTATTTTATGTTTACTTACTAGAACTGCTATATTGGCATAATTAATGCCGTAAGTCGATGGCAAATAGCTAAAATGAATCTCAAATTAAACTTGAGAATAAAGGCAATAATCTATAGGCAATACTCACTAACATTTCTGGGCTTAAAATATTCTTATTCATCTTCAAAACCATTCATATTTATACAGAATTCCTATTTTATTCACACTGTTTAGCAGGATTAAAAAAAAAATTATCAAGGCATACGGTCGTAAAATCAGCTCATCACAATCGTGGCATGGAATTAGCAATACAAACGTAAAAGCACACGCTATTAAATATAGAATTATACTACATTTGAATATTTGTCGCCAACTTTGCTAAGAACGGTACAAATGTAGGAATCTGCTTACATTTTAATTTGTAAAACAAAATATGTATTACACGGTATTAAGTACGCCATTCAAACAGTTTTCAGTAAAAGAAACTTCCACAGAGCTGCTTTAACAAATAAGAATCAATTATTTTAGTACTTTGATTGCCAAAGTACTAATAACATGCACCATTTTGGCAATTTGTTTCAAGGAATGATTCCAAGAATTTGTTTGATAGCAACCAAAACGGAAAATAGTTATCTGTCATTTATATGCTTCGATCTCCAAATATAAATGCAGGCATCTAATTGAAAAGTAGCAGTTACTTAAATTATTAACCATAACATATTTTTTCCATCTTTATGCACAAAATCAGAGAATTTTCTGAAATTTGGCGGAATTCCCCTAATTTAAATCAATTTATTTGATTTGGTGTAAATTCTGAAGATAGATAATTTAAAATTGCCTTAATAACTGCATTATTTCAGCACGGAAATTTAAAATTTAACACCTAAATGTATCCTAATAAAACCCACACTTGCTTTTAAATATACTATTTCCTTATGCTCTGATTAAATTGCGCCAAGCTTAAAACTGTGCAAACCACTGGAAACTTTTTTCTCAAAATTGGCAAAAAATAAAATGGCTGATATGCCTAACTAAAAAATTCTACATATTAGTCTTGGAACTCTCCAAATCCTTATTGTCTTACTCATAAAAAAACATTGAATTCCTGATCTGATTTCACATGCACACAATACTTTGATTAATAAATTACTTCGTAAATAATCTAAACAAACAAAAAAAAAATCATTATTCTTTTATTTTTACTGCAGGAGTCTAAATAATTTAATAAAATAGCCAAACATGGCAACCTCAATGCTTATTTCTCACTGTTTTGACTACAGGGGTTACAATTGCGGAATTACGGAGATAAAAAATTAGTGTTTTTGACGTTTTTTTTATCAATATCTTCTAAACTAATTCGAATTTTGAAATTTTAATTAGCGGAAGACCTTCCTCGGAATTTTCCAAATCCGTGGACACTTTGATCGAAACTCGACTCCCAGCCATTTTGGAGATGATGCTACACACAGACAGACAGACGTGCATAGATTTTAATAGTATAGAATCTGATGTGGACACCACATGACTTCCTTGTATGTCTATTAAATCATAAATATTTTTGGTGCACTTCACCTAAACTTTTGTTAAAAAGAGATAAAATACTGCAATAATACTAAGGTTTAGCAATTTCTAGCCAAATATTTGAGACATCGTCAAATTGGGTTCAATTTGTAAAATTTGTTTTTGACACTTAACTGGGTGATATTTTATCAAAAGCCAATAAGCGTGAAATAGTTAGCGAGATTTTGGTGATAGCCGAAATAGTGATTCACCAGACATTTAATGAATTGAAGGTATCCATAGAGTCTTTTGGATGACCCTGCAAATAAATTACTCAGTTGATTGCAGTAAAAAAACAGAGATGTACAGTTAGATGTTTAGTCCTAATTACAAAATTTTAACATACTACGATTAAAAGTTGGCGAGTTATGCAAAATATGTCATTATTTTTGGCGATATTTTGGCAAAACTCACCAGGGCCAATGACAAATGGCCAGATTTTGGGCATTGACCTTACAAGGACTGACTACAGAAATAATATAAAGATGTCTATAGACAGAAAAGTATTGAAATTCTTTTGTGTGGTCCTGTAAATAAACTCTCCAGTAGATTGGAACCAAAAATCGAGGTGCTCAACTACATGTTACAACAATCTTACATATATTTGGTGGTCAAGCTTGGTGACTTTTGACCCAATTTTGAGGGAGGCACATGATCGTCACCAGACCATTATCTAACTATATGGTAAAATGGTATTGTGCTTGAAATTAATTATGTCTCTAAAACTGCCACTAACCGTAATATGTTGGAATTTTTTTGAGTGTTCCTGTAGAACTGTAACGGATAGACACTATTTTCGATGGAGATATTCATTTTGTAATCCTTAACGGCATATATCACTTTTGATTTGTTTGAAATAACTTAATACTTCTAAAATACGCTTTAATGAATTTCTGCCCATAGAGCATAATGTATGGAAAATATTTTGGGCGGTCCTGTAAATAAACTGCCCAGTCGATCGGAACCAAAAAGAAGGTGCACAAGGAGATGTTACAACAATCCTAACTATAAAATTTCAAAATTCTATGACTAATTAGTTTTAGAGATATATGCTAGTTACATACATACATGCGTATGATGAGATGTCTCGCAAATACTCTTAAAAAGAAATTTAGTCAAAATCGATCTTTTTCTTCAAAATCTGAATACTGAAATTTTTTGTGATCGCATTACTTCCTTGTACAAAGTACAAAGAAGTAACAAAACACAAGTTTTGAAAATTCAATTGTGACTTATTTGCAATTCCTGCTTGCCAAGGACAATCAGATTTTTAAATGAGTAAGTAAAATAGAAAATTCAGCTACCTCTGGGCAACAAAGAAAAACTTAAAATTCCTGAATAATGACAATTTTATGAATGAATGTTTGTCAATTTATTTTTCTTCAGTATGGCTGCAAGCTTTTTAAGAGTTTTGCATAGCGAAACTTTTATGGGTGACAAACTTCATTTTGAAGCAAACAAAATATTTTCTGTAACTGTCTAAGGGGCAGCAAAAAAAAAAAAAAAAAAAAAAAAAAAAGCACTCTTAAATGATTCTGTTCTTGATTGTGGGCAGATCTTTCCCCTTCATATTAGAATTCAATAAGAAGGGGGGAAAATAATAATAAATAAAAGTAAAATAAACTTTCTTAAAGTAAAAGAAATTCTTATGCATAGAAACTGTATTGGAAATTTGGCAGTCTTCACTTGTTTTTGTAAAATATTGCAAAGTACTGTTTAAGATATTCTCTTGAATATTTCAAAACTACTAGGGTTAGCTTATAACATGAAGAGACATTTTGAATTTTTTTCAAGTTTCTGATGTAACTTTAAAAAAAAAAAAAAAAAAAAAAAAAAAAAAAAAGTATCATTTCTTAAAAGAACATATTAAAATAATAATTTAAATGATAGAAATAGATTTTACTGCAAACTTACGCATATCAAATATATCATGCTTGATGGCATTTTTTTGCTTTGAGGCATCTACATGTCTTTCATTGGATATAACAGCAGTTGTATTGACATATTCTAAAAATATTTTCAAAACACAATATTAGAAAAAGGAACAAAAAGTAGCAAAAAATGCTGAGTAAAATAAAAGGTCATTTACAATTTTTTAATGTTTGGTACACCATGATAACCAAAAATCACACAGCAACGAGAGGTTGCAAACATCATCTTTGTGCATTAGTTATTAATTAGGGCACAATGTTGAGTGATTTTAAGTGGTTTATGAGTATATCAGATTCATTACTCTGAAATCTGCAAACAAAATTTGGGAATACCCTGTATGTATTTAAATAAACATAAAGTACCTGGAGCTGGTCGTCTGTATACTGAAACATTGCTAGAACTGCTGAAATCAATAAGACTATCAGGAGGTTCTTTTTGTAAAGGTGTTGTGGCATAAGGAACAGGCAAATTCTTAGTGTTTGAATTTGCTTCTTTCATAATCTGACTTGCCTAATAAATAAGAAAAAACAAATTCTTTAGTCAAAATTTAAATTTATAAGAATATATATATATTTTTTTCATTGTCCAGTTCACATATAAGTTGACAGTGACTTTTGCTGTTTCACATTTTTATTTTTTAAGATATGATTTTTTATTGCAGCCAAACGTGTTTATAATGAGCCCTGATTAAACAAAGAAATTGTCAATACTTTGTTGGTACAACATTAAGTCTATGAGAGCATGAGTAACTTTTAACCATTAAACCCCCTCTTATAGCAAGGAATACTTATGTCATTTATACAGTGTCTATTGACTTCCCCCTCACAGCTCGGCTAATCTTTACTTGGAAAAATTCCTTAACATTTCAGTCAATAAAAAGTTCAAAGATGGTAATGAAAAATATGAATAATTTCAACCTGAACTGCTTTCAATATACTCAATGGCTTTTGAGTGCACATATAAACTTCAAAACTTTTTTCAAAGGCAGTGATGAATATGATGCTTTTCATGGCCAAAGTAGTCTCCGAAGAACAACAACACAAGAATGAGACAGTTCAAAGCAAATTGAACAACTTCTTTTGTACTGTACAGAAATAAGTAAATATGCATGAATATTTACGATTTTTTCATGAATCCATACTTTTAAGAGCACTCAGTTATAACAAGCAAATATTGCACTTCCTTTATGCTTGTTATAAGCGAGTTCGACTTTATTGGTTATTTCCAAAATTATTTTCTTTTCTGGTTAGTGTTAGAAAGAAAAAAAGAGCATTAAAAGAAATACTATTTTCATCTGTTGCTGAACAGAACAAATGAATAATATTTAAAAGTTATTAAGGTAAATAAAATAAGCAATATCAAATACTTATTCTATCACATGCTTATATATCAAGCATTAATGCTTTAAAAAAAAAAATCACACAGAAGTACAGATAGACCCTTCCTTAAATTACATAAATGTACCATATTTTCCGGCCTAAAATTCGCAGATTATCTGCAAAAAAGTTTAAAATTTTAAGATGCATATTATATTCCGCTGTGGATTATCTATTTTCTTTTTACTTTCTGAACAAGTACCATGTAAGGAATCACGAAAAAAATTCGACTTTGAGATTTTGGTGTATTTACACATTTTGAGGTCTTCTGAATTCATTTATGCTATTTTTACGCGATGTATGTGTATGTGAGTGAACACGATAGCTTCTAAATGGGGCATTCGATTGAGCTCAAATTGGGTATATATGTTATAAACCACTGTCGCAAGACGAGTATTGACTTTGGTGTGTATAGGACTTAATAGTTTTTCTACAGGGCTATAACAAAAATTTCTTTTAAATTATGGCCTATGGGGGGAAATTCTTGAAAGTGAACTAGCATTTAAACGGTGCATTCAATTAAGCTTTAATTTGGTATATATATTTGAATTATTCATCGATTAAAATTTATTTAAATGCTTGGTAATGATCTAAATCATAAGTGTCTGGAAAGTCGAGAGTCATTCCAGATTTTTTTACCCTTAAAAAATTTTTAGTACAAAATTTACAACAACATTTAATAACAGATGGCTCCAACAAAATGCATCTTCTAATTAACATTAAAATATTGAATTTTTACTAAACTCTAAATACTTTTAAACATTCTGTTTAAAAAAAAGTATATTATTTTTTGTTAGAGTGAAAAAATATAGAGTAACATATTTGATTTCATTAATACTGTCCAATTTCAAAATATATTGTTTTAATTGTCCAAACTGTGAAAAAGGCGGAATTTTTCACAAAAAGATTTCATCATTATTATTTTGTTAACGAAAACTGAAATTTCGGGGGTGGAGGGGGGGTGTCTGGACCACCCCCCTGAGCACATCCTTGGTGGCCACTCGCATGTTTTTGAATGTTGCACAACTTACATACAAGTTTAATAAACATGCGCAGTTAATATAAGTAATAAGGAAAGATTTCTTAAATCATACATCTAAATCTCCTACTAATTAAAAAAATATATTACCTGCCAGTATATACAGAGTGTCCCAAACACACTGACCTAGTCTTTTATTCCTTAAATATTGATCATAGACATGTACAATAAATCACAAAGTTTTATATAAGGGACAGAATTTTATAGTGTTGATTAACATTTTCAGAACATTAAATCTAATTAAATAAAAATTTTTGATTTTTATGCGGACCCCATACAAAAATATTCCCAATTAGTAAAATGTGCATTAAATAGGTTATGTACAAAATTTCAACTTTTTTTTTTTTTTGAGAATTTCAACCTTTCCAGCCTTTCATCCTTTTTTTTTTTTTTTTTTTTTCTAGCTACGAACATGCGTTTGTCAAAAGCATGGCACCCGACAACCTTTCAACAATTGGCAGTCCTTTTTACGCCCTTTGCCCTGGTATGTCCATGTTTTCACTGTAAAACTTGCCATTCCCCCTGTCCCTACCGTTACACGGATCATCGCAGTCAAGATTATCGATCATTTTACGGGCCCCTTTACAAAACACTTCCTATTAAAAAATGATACTATAACAAAAATACGATCGATTGAAACAACCCGAAACTAAACACGATGTATAACTGTTCCTTCGCAAAATTCCAAGCAATGCAATCAGACATTTATCCTGAATGAAACCCGATAAAATTTCCTTTTTAAAAATAAGTTACTTTTTTCCTAATTGAGATGATTATCAGAATCAAACAGTGACAGTTATCACTTTTTCATTTCATCTGTTTTATTTCGTTCGCGCAACCCAAAAAGAGGCACCTCTGGGATGTTTGTTTTCACCTAATGTAGCAATAAAAAACTGCAATCTCTGACACATAACACTTTCAGTTGGAGGTAAAAAAGGTCAAAATAACTTCACCGTCGATCCTATAATGTGTGTGTTATGTTTGATAATTACTAAACAATCATAATTCTAGACTTCAGTTTTTTAGTGAAAGCTGTTAGTATAAATAATGGCAGCTTCTATAGTTAATAACTGTCTGTTCTGCGCAATTGCAAGTTTTTGTTCTTAATGATTACTTAGTATAATCAATATCTGGCCTTCCAACTTCAAATTATCTATAGTTATTAAAGATATTTACTAAGCATTAGAGAATTATGTATTCATTTAGAAATGAAAAGTGCCTTTTTGCGAGTTAAATTGCGTGACTTCGTGACGTCCATTGATCTGAATTTATGTGTTGGACTATAAGAAATGAAGGTTTAGGAATAAACTTTAATCATTTTGAGATTGCACCAAAGCAGTTCTGAATTTTTTCCATATGGTACACAAAAGGGCCTTTTTTCGAGAACAAAGTATCCTTTTTTTAAATCCCCTGCGGCTGCATTTGCGTACTACATTGGTCTTTATTAATGACGAACATTGTTAATTTTCCGCGATGAACAGCTGTCATCGACTTTATGCTGGTCATAAGCCTTATTATGCCGGAATAAATCCCGAAATGTTTATTTATTTATTTATTTTTTTTTTGGTATTAATAGATCACAAGAAAAGAATTTTTAAATGAATGCTCGCCACTTTTCGGATTTTTGTTCTCAAAAAGAGAGCCCGCAAATTGCAGGAAATTTTGCAAAAAGAAACAAGTGCTGGCGTCTGCTTCAAACCGCAACCTTACGCATTGTCATAATTCCCCATTTGCAAATTTCCAGAACAGATGATTACTTTTGCTAATTGGTCTAGTGGTACTAATACCCTTTATCAATGATCCAGCTCTACCCCCCCCCCCCCCCCCCGAGTGGGGGGGTTTGAGGTTTAGAAAATGAGCTATTTAATGTAAAATTATTTTAATTCCTACTAGAAAAGGAATAGTTCAGCAGTCTTCTCTTTCGTTGTTTATTGTATGTGAAAATGTAACTTAAAAATAAATGTTTTTGAAAAATATGGATAGAAACATGGGTGCCGGAAGCATAGGGCAAGGGGGGGGGGGCAATGGCCCTCCCTGGATTTTTGTATGCAGTGTTTTCCCTTGCTTTTTTGCTCTTTCCAACATGGTAACCATACGTTGAAATAGTCTTTGCCCCCCTCCCCCCGGGAAATATTCTGCCGATGCCCATGGATAGAAATAACTGAAATTATTTACAGAAATATTTAATTTGTATGCACCATGGGCCACTCAGAACATAGTGCCGGCCCCGTACGTTTATTTGAATGAGTACTAAGTAAAACGATATCAGATGTTCCCGTTCTGACTGTGGATTATACGATGCTGCATACTATCTGCGGATAATATGCAGGAAAATACGGTAATATGAAAGATTTGGCAAGTAAAAATTAAAAAGAATTTCTCAGGATCACTCAGATAATGTTGACATTAAACCAATTAATGAATTCATTAAAACAAATATTAAAATCTCTTCACTAGTAATCTACTTTTCTTAATTTGCAGTTTATAAGAAAAAAAATTACTTGATTCAGAGATTTAACAGGTGTATTATCAAAAGGAGTTGAACTTGTGATGATATCTGGAGGTACTTTTCCTGGAAGGTCATTATAATATTCTGGATCTTCTCTTGATGGAACGAAATTACCATTCTGAGCAGATGCTTGAAGCCTTTAAATAAAACAGAAATTTTTTTTTTCATGTTTCTATATGTTTGGATGACCAAAAATAAATAATAATAACAATGACAAAAATTACAGATAAAAAAATACAGGAAAGGTTATTACAAATGTTCTTAGTACCATTTATGAGTGACCCCACTCCTTCCCAATAAAAAACTATTTTAGACTTAGTATTTTAATGCTATAAGTACTTTAAACCATTATAAAAGAAATCTTGAAGCAAGAAAAATGCTTTACTGGAGCAGCATTGGAAAATTAAAACCCTTATTTTTGAGCAACATTAGTATATATGTACACACATACACTAAATTACTATTATGCAATGCTTTAAAATCTTACTCTTTCCAAATAAAATTTCAACATATTTAAATAAAAAAAATTGAATTTTAATTTTTTAAAATAGCCATATGCCTAGAGTTACAGAATTTTCATTTTTACGAAATAGATGCAAATTTATAAGAAATTTTCTTGTAAGTGCAAAATCTAGTAAATTGCGAACAGACATGAATTTATGTGATATTTTCCTATTTTTAGTGTAAAGATTAAAAAAAAAAGCTATATTTTCTTGCAAATAAATTTAGGCCGAAGAATTTTTTAAACGTAAACTCAAGAGTCAAATAAGCTTCATACCAGAACTGTGCCCGAAATCAATGAAATTAAAAGACTTGAAAGCAACTCTTGAAGAGCAAAGTTGGGAGATTTGGATCTAAACACAATGTTGAAAACCGTGGCTGAAAAAACATTCAATGAACTTCCTTTACACGTGAAATGAAATAAAATAAATCTCATCTATTTTCACATTGGTCAATTATTTGCCCATCTGTGGCTCAGGCCTGTAGCCAGGGGGGTGCTGAAGGGTGATTAGCACCCCCTGGAAAAATTTGAGCGCCCTCTAGACGTCTCATAATTTTTCACGAATTTTTAATGAAATTTCAAACGTGGAAGAATTTGATTTTTATCGAGACGACCTTAAATATTGTTGCAGAATACTCTGCTAATTCCTCGGTTCGTCTTTCTAAAGTCCAGTTGGTGTAGAAAGTTCTAGTAAAGGGTCAACTAGTCAGGATGGAACACAAACTTTATTGCTTCTAGAACTTCATCGAACAATCAGCTGTACAAAATTCACAAGCACAATCACTCAGTAACATGCTGATAACAGTCCGCTTAGTACAAAAGCGTTCACAAATGCTGTATTTCTCACACAAAATAAAACACTTCCACAGGCATGAATTCAGTGGAAACGTACGAGGGAAATCTTACACTGTGCCTCAAGACTCAGCAATGAAGAATTTACACACATCACTTAAAAACCAGCTTTGAAAATCAAGCAAAATATAGCACAATTCGCAGCGTAATGCAGCAAATTCACTCAACGAGAGCTCGATGAACACTGAACTGGGGAGTCTTATGTTTGTATTTATAGGTGACGCAGAAGCTACAAGGAGCATCTAGAAGAATGTATCTCCCGAAGATTCCACGTAAAACTGGACTTTTGATTACGTCATAAAAATGTAGCTGAATCATTAGGCTATTATGTGGTTTTAATGCAGAAAAAACAACTTTAAAGGCCCGATTCGAAATATAGCGCGAAATGTCGCCAAGCTTGGCAACTTTTTTGGCGAAATATCACCAAATTTGGCGCCAAAAGTAAGTCCCCAAAAGTGAGGTTAGTGAAGTTTTCGAGATTTCTGGAAAACCCCATAGAAACCAATAGAAAAACATTAAACTCCATATCTCGCATTCAAGTTAACCGATTTTGATGCAATAAAATGCAAAATTTTATTATTTAACGCATAGAACACGAATTTAAAACCCAAAAACAGCGGGTTGCCCCGAAAATTCGTAACAATATTTAAAAACATTAGGTATTAAAATCCCCGCACCTGAAAAAATAATCTTAGTCAAAAATTTCTTTAAAAAAATTAAGTGTGCTGACTACGGATAAATTTTCTGAAATATGCAAGCAAAAAATTGCTTTTTTGGACTCCTTGCTGCTGTGAGAACTTTTGGCTGTAGTACAGCCTTGTGCGAGTCAATATTTTCTGTACTTACAAGACTGAACAGACAACAAAGACAATCTATGTGTCACAATAGACTTTCAAATTGAATACTTTTAGCTTTTGAAAAGCAGCGCAAAAAATATAGATTTGAATATATTTTTCAAACATTTAAACGAAAAGAAGTACAGGCGGCTGCAACTGTACAAAAAGTGTTTAACTTTGTTAATAATAATTTATATTTGTAATAATTATAGCTATGTCGTAAATTCTAAATCTTGGACTCTTTTGTATAATTTTCGTTATATACCTTTTGGGGGGGGGGGGGGGAGAATTTAATTTTTTTTCAAAGTTTCTCTAAGAATTAATTTGATCAAAAGAAATATGGAATTTTTAAAATTATTCAAAATATTTAGATGTGTTATTCATAGGAAATCATCAACTATATTATATTTTGTAGTGAAATTATAAGTAGATTTAAATGTTAAGGATGTTATGTTTTTAATTCGAATTTGTAAATTTTCTGCTGTTATGTGATAAATTTCACAGTGCATTGAAAAATGCACAGCTGCGGAAAAAAAAGGCTCACTTGTACTTTTTTCGGCCGTCGTTCGTCGTACAGCAAAGTTACAGATACCAATCATTTACGATTGACGTACGCTTTAATTTACTATGCATAAAAATTGCATAAGGGGACATGTACATACTAAAATTCGCACCAACTTTTCTTTTTCCCAATAGCAACCCCTAGATTTCACTTCATATTTCAAAAATTTAGTTCATTTTAACCCCGAATACCAATTTTCAATAAATTTGAACTGAAAATGAGTGAGTTATGAAAAGCGACCAATGTGTTAAAATATTTTTTTATACTTTAATTCATATCTCATATAATATTGATAATAAGAAGCTTATTTTTATTCGTACTATAAGAACTAAACGACCCAAACGTAATTTACCGTTATTATGATTTTTAATAAAATATTAATATGAATTATGAATTACTAAATAAATATAAAAAAAAATTATGAAAAGCGACCAAGGAAAATTTCGATGGAAATAGATGCAGAAAGTAATATTACATGGCCGTACAAAATTTCAAATTTTTACGTTCGGTAGTTTAATTTATATTAACGAAAATATGTTATTTTCATGAGTTAAGGGGCCATATATAAAATCTATTAAGTGACAATTTTTTGAAAATTGCTTAAAATAAACGTAAATTAGATTTCTTTTGTGCAAAAACATAGTAAAAGTAGCGGTATTAAAAAAATATCAAATTTTGAAAAAAATAAATTAGTGGTTTTTATAGTTTGATGGTGATTCTATAAAGTGTCTATTGTTGCGTCCGCTACCATATCCCCCCAAATAAAATATTTTCCGGGTATAGAATTATGCAGTAGATGCATGTCTTCTAATACAACGTCCTGTTTCTGAAAAACTAACATCCTCAACATTCCAGGCATGAATTTGACCTTCTTTAATATTGGAAACATTAGGTCTTCGGACTTCCCCATATTTTATCAAACATTCAGAAAACATTCAAAATCACGTTTTTCTGTCTAAATTTTCATCTGACTGTAAATTAAAATACTGCCAAAAGTCTTAAAAGACTATTGCACATTGAAGACGATAATATTAAATGAAGAAAGTGAAATAACAAACACAGTGATAATATTGGGTAGGCAGAAAAGTAATTGTGTTTTTTACATGAAATTCAAACTAATAAATTTTCAATCATGAAACCATCCTTCAAGTTCGACCGTAGCTGAGTAACACTCATGCTTATAGTCAGAACAGCAGATAACAGATTCTCACTCCTGGCAACATTTCACCTGTCTAAGAGAGCCTTCAAGAGAACTACTCAAAAACAATTTCAAAATTAGAAAGATTTTTAAATTTGTGAGCAGTCGTTTAGCATTTTTCCTTTAAATCATGTGTACGAACCAAGGAAGTTATGAACTCACGGGTCATTTAGACCACTGACTAAATATTCTAATTTCTGCCCTTGATATTCTCAGTACAAAAAACTTTAAGAGAGATGGCCACAATATTTTCCTTGAAACTAATATTTATTTCGTTTAACTCTCGCGAGCGAAATTAATGAAAGGCGAAAAGTTCGAAACCTACAAATGGTATTTTTCAATTTACAGAAAGTCCCTTAAAAACGCACAAAAAATAATTTGCAATATCTCCAGAAATTATTGTAGAAAATTTATATTTAGGGTAATTTGAAGGTTTTCTTTCGTTTAATAAAGTCAAAATACAGCATTGCCATTGAGTAAAACGAAGTTGATGCAGAATGAAATATGAAGGCGGTCCCTTATGCAAATTAAATTAATAGTAAATTAAAGTATGCGTTATTTGCTAACGAATGGCATATATAAATTTGCTGTACGACAAACGACGGCGAAATAAAAAGCTACTGGGCCTTTTTTTCTCCGCAGCTGTATATGTATATACACACACAGAGAAACATACAGACGATTAAAACAGCAATATATTAATGACCAATATGTATAATAGAAAAAGGTTGTTACAATGCAAAATGGCATCATTCATCAATTTTGTATGTTCATTTAGATAGAATAAGTCAGTCCAGTTCTTATTTTTGCAGATGCAGTTTGTATTGTAAATGAAATATATGTGTGCTTGTGTGTATATGTGTGTGTGTGTGTGTGTGTGTGGGGGGGGGGTGCGTGTATGGGCATCCTCAGCAGAAGTTTGAGCACCCTTTGTACTTCTGGTCTAGCTACGGCCCTGCTGTGGCTGCAAGTAATATCATCTTAAATCATATTAATCGAAAGCTTTTCAAAAATTGCTTTCTTCCGAATACTTCCCCTAACCTGGAGAAGGTTATAGGCTACTTAGAATTTTAGATTTTTAATTACTTCTTTAATTATTAATTAAAAACCATTTTTACGTTGCCATGCTTGGCGAGTTTCGCCCGTATCAAGTGATTCATGTTTTGAGCTAACAAGAATGCTATTACTTCAATGAAAGAAGCACGTGCATCTGAAAAATATTAAATAATATGGAAATTAATATTAAATAATATGGAAATTATGCCAGTTTTATGCCAAATCCATCTATCTCTAATAATAAAAATGAATGTTCTCCAGACAAATCTACAGAAAGCAGAGCTTTGAAAATTTGAGCATGACTGGGCCCATGACTTAAAGTGTACTTGAGGCTCAGAAATTTTAACTACTTTTCTAAGTATTAATTAAAAACTGTTTTATCGCCCACACAAAATGATTTATGGTTTTGAAATAAAGCAGAAATTCTATTTGCAAAATCACATGCATTTGGAAAACATAAATTAGTATGGAAATTATGTTCATTTTACGCCAAATTAAAAAGCATGAATAAAGAAAGGTGTACTTACGTATTATACCGGCGGTCCGCCAAGACGAGAAATTTTTTGCCGAGATAAATGCCGGGCACATGAAATTATTAATGGTTTTGAATACGATTGGCAACAGTTTGGCGGGAATGACTGCCGGAATAATACGTAAGTACCAAGAAAAGTCCAGATGTCTTTCTTAAAGTTCATAAATTTACAAATCCTACCAATAATATAAATGTGTACGTTTATGTGTTTGGATGTTTTTGACTGAATCACACAAAAATAGTTGGAAAAGTTTGTAATGAAGATAGCTTATGCTCTGGATTAACATACAGGCAACCTTTCAAGCATATAGCATAAATAATTCTTTTACAAAGACACTAAAAATAATTCTAATGCATTGCACTCTATGGACATTTTGTAGCTACTAAACCGATTTTAAAACTTTTTTCACTGATTGAAAGTCCTAGGCCTATAGGGTCCTAGGCGAATTCCTCCTAGGGATGGGGAATTCCTCTGTGTGGAATTTTCTAAGGGATCCTAGCCTGTATTTTCGCGAGGTTTTGGAAAAAAACACGGAAAACTGCGCGCAGCTAGGTCGACAGGCGCGACCGGGGTTTGAACCTGGCACCTCCCGCCTTCCAGTTTTGAGAGCAGAACTTCTTAGACACTGGGGGGACCCTGAGTGTTATAGGCTACCTTTTATGCATATATCACAAATAGTTCTTTTACAGGGATGCTAATAAGAATTACATTACGCTGTATATGTATCTCTGTAAGTACTGAACCAATGCCAAAACTTTTTTCACTGATAGTAAGCTACACTATTCTTGAGTATTATAGGCTAAAATTCATGCATGTAGTGCAAATAGTTCCTTTACAGAAGCACTCAAAATAATTCTAATACATTACGCTCTATGGGCATCTCTTTAACTACAGAACCGATTCTAAAACTTTTTCGCTAATAGAAAGCTGCACTATTCCTGATTAACATAGGCTAAAATTCATGCATATAGCATAACTATTTCTTTTACAAGAACACTCAAAACAGTTCCTAAATACTGTCATAACTGTCTCTATTCCCTAAATGCCTGAAAAAAATCTAAATTTAGTAATTCTGCATACTGTCTTATTTTAAATGAAGTATACTACCATGCATTATACTTCATTTAAAATAAGTAAAAAGCAAATAATATTTAAATGCAGTTTCTGTAGTCGCAAACATATTTGTTATTCACACATGCTTCGTTTCTCTTGGGACCTAATTCTAAAGCCGACGAGGACGAAGTCACGGGTAGCTTCTAGTTGAATATATATTTGAAATGCATAAAAATGTTTTATAGATAGTTTAAGCAAATTTTAGCGAAATTTAAAAATTTCATTTTTTCTCCTGCCAAATTTCAGTTTTTTTATTTGTAAAAATTCGTACCTCTACATACACTGCGTAGAAAAAGTGGAAGGACATTTAAATTTTTTTTAGAAAAATAAGGAACCTTTTATTTATACTGATTTTTTTTTTTTGTAAGCAACATTTTACAGATCATTTAATAAGGAAATATCAATATCATAACCATGATATTAAAAAATAAAACATTAATGACTACAGAAATAATTTCTACCATTTGAAACTCTGTAAAGAAAGGTAGAAGGACAGTAGTCCAATGAATAAAATAGAAGCGATGTTAGTAAAGAATACTCTTCCCATTAGGTTTTATAATTTCAAATATTCTATTTGGCAGTGAATCATACAAAGATTGGGTGTCTGTTTGGCAAAAATGATCCCATGAGCTATTCAATACTTCTCGAAGCTCAGTGATGGATTCAAACTGTTTTCCACCAGCATATACACGACGAACAAGCATTGCCCAGATGTTTTTTACTAAGTTAAGATCAGGGCTTTTAGTTGTCCAGGGTAAAACCTGCACATTATTTGAAACGAACCAGTTTTTAACTCTATTGGCAGTGTGAATGGAGGCTCCGTCTTGTTGAAAGATCCACTCTTCTCCTCCTAATTCGGAGCCATAAGGAAGAAGCTCAGAATTTAGCAGGTGAATACAGTCTGTATGCTTCTGCCTACCACTCAGAAAGACCAGACTTGTTCTTCCTCCATATCCAACTGCTAACCAGACCATCAAACATCCTTCCCCTATTTGTCGAGTTGAATAAAATTCTTCTTCGTTCTTCAGACAATGCCAGTAGTACTGGTAACCATCTGGACCAGGGATGCTACAGCGGCTTAGGCCTTTCGTATCACTTTTCGTATCAGAAAAAATCGACTTTTGTATCAGTTTTGCAGGCTTTCGTATCAGGAAAAATCTAATTTTGTATCAGTTTTACAGACTTTCGTATCAGGAAAAAATCTAATTTCGTATCAATTTTACAGATTTTCGTATCACAAAACTACTTTAGTATCAGTTTTGCAGACTTTTGCATCAAAAATTTCTGCTTTTGCATCAGTTGTACAAATTTTTGTGCTTAAAAAGAAAACTCTATACTTATAAATTTTGCAAGCTTTTGTATCGCTTACATATTATGTATAATGCCCCCTCTTACCACCCCTCAAAAAAGGTAAAAAGAAAAATATTGTTATCAGTAAAGCTGATTATTATATATATATATATATATTATTTTTTTAAGTGGACAATTTCAAATCGGTTATACTGGTGTTTAAATTTGTTTGATTATTGGGCTGTATTTTAAAGTATTGACATTAGCATTATACTACCATATTTTTTTTTAACAAACAATTACATTCCAGGAGCTATGTACAAGTAATTTAACAAATAACTTAATAATATTATATTTTAAGAAAATATTTTTCAGGCTACAGCTTTTCAAAAAGGTTTTTTTTTTTTTTTTTTGTGAAGGCAGCAATTTTCAAAGAAAGTAAAATCCTTTGTCCATAATACTGAAAAATCAAATGTCTGGAATATTGGCGAACCCAGGAGGCGGGGGGGGGGGGGGGTGCACTCCCAAAATCTGACATTCGGGAATCTTTAGTTTATGTTAGCATTATAGTTATTTATAAATTTATGTAACTAAAAATTGAAATTAAAATGATTATTGTATCATAAGTATAATCTAATTAGGATTAATAAACATTTTGTTTAATTTACCTATCATTGTGATGATAACCGACCCCCATACCCGGGGGGGGAAAGGAAAAAGAAAGAAAGAAACTGTTGCTTGAGCCTTTGTCTCGGAATCGCTAAGTCAGAACGATTCCCCTCTCCCTTGTCACGTGATGCTACGCATACTCCCGTGCGCCCGCGTGAGGGTGTGAGCTAGACAATCCGTTGGTCCATACATTCCCAAGCGCTTGCAAATAAAATTAAATGAGTTTTTTAACAAATAGAAACAAAATAAGTACTTTCTATGAACTCTACATTCGAAATTAGCAAATGGTGAAGTCCTTAATGAAATTCTATTCAATATCATAATCTAGTCTTCGAGTTAGAATGATTTTAACATATTAAATGTTAATACTGAATTTTAATAATAACTTTATAAAATAAGTTTAAAGTCTAGGTTTTTTTGATGCGATAGTTAAATATGGTTTAAAATGTCATGCGTCGAAAATCCGCCAACCATGCCTCTAACCAACGCCACACTGAATGCATATGAAGAATTTAAAATTTTGAAAAGCAAAAATATTTTTTAACTGTGCAATTTTTTGTTTCCTTCGAAGGCTCTGAACGCGAGTCATAACGAACACAGTGATGGCGTTGTAGGTTTGCTATCACTAGGTTAATTTAAGTTTATGGAATTGCCGGTTTTTAAATAGCTGTTAAATTCTTTCCTTAGTTAACGGCGTAAGAGACAAAAAAAAAAAAAAAAAAAATACTTTTACTGAGCTTTCTGTATATTCATGTGTTGAACTTAAAGAAAAAAAAATTGCATTAGTTTGCGCGTTCATTGTTTGGATCATTTTTTTTCTTTCAGTTGATTAACTGTAAAAAGTCTTTTCGCGGTAGCAACTGGGTTTTTCTGCCAATCGAGGGCGCCGTGGCAAGAGCTGCAAATTCTTGACTTGCTTTAAAATGTAAAATAATATAAAACTTTGTAAAATAACACCTATTTTTACTGCCATACAGCTGTTTCGAGCAAAAACTTTTTGCCCTTCCTCAGTGACAATAGTTAGGATTATCACTGAGGAAAGGGCAAAAAGTTTTGTTGTTGTTGTAGGATTAATGCCAATTATCTACACGAGGGATCTAGGCCTGGGTGGGGTGCCCTCCGTTATAGTCTTTCTAAGGGGTCCTAACCTATTTTGAGGCTGTTTTGGAGAAAACCACGGAAAACTCCGAACGGTTTGGTCGGCAGACGCGACCTGGCACGAACCAGGTGCCTGGTTTCGAACCAGGCACTCCCAGTTCAGTGCTCAATGCACTCTGCCACTGGTGGGGCGTAAAATTTTTTGCTCGAACAGCTGTATGGCGTCTAAGTAAACTTTATGGTGTTATTTTATAATTTAAAAAAAAATATATATATTTTATGTTTTAAACACCCGTTGTTTTGAGTGATTTTATTGGTTTAAAATAGTTCATTTATCGATTTTATTTTTTTTTCTTATTAGAGCTTTCATTTACTTTCCGTTTTGCGTATAGTGGATTATTTTTTGAGGTTATTCAAAATACAAACAGAAAAAAAATTATTTCTTTCTTGGTTTTAAAAAGGAGAAATTTATTTTGAAAACCATTCATTTAAAACGTTCTTTTGAACCTTGAAAAAAACTGCTAATTTAACTATTACATATATTATCTAGCCGCCTCCCCCCTCCCGCAATTTCTTTTGCGCACTACCCTTATTGTCGCACAAAAAATGCTTAATAAGAAAAAAAAAAAAAAAAAAGGTTTAAAAGCATATATAGCGTTTAGAGCTATTCAGAAATACAGGAGTGTTTAGATACATTAGTGATTTTATTTTTGTTGTTTGATTTATATCAGCTCTAAACTATGTTTACTTTAACCTATGGGATAAGTTTTCTCTGTTTATTCTTTTGATGGAACATCTGCCTCATTCTGAATGCATATCGTTTACCAAACAGGGTAAAGAGGCAGGATGTTTTGACGGCCTTTGATAAGTTATTTACAAGAATCTATTAAATAAAGTGCTTTGTAGAGGAAAAATTTTCTAAAACCATTGTCTTTTTTTTGTTAATTGTTTTACTATTATTAATTCTATCCTTGATTTTAAAGTGATGAAATATATTGTTTGGATTTGTTGATTTTGGGGGAGATCAGTTTGGAACTGTACGCACTTTCTGATATGAAAAATCGAACAGTGTTCTGGTGAAAACGGGAAAGTGATACATTAGTATGTATTTTTTGGTTTTATTTACTTTTTTGGACCTTGGGACAGCACGGATTTGGAGCAAAATTTATTTAAAATTATACTTTTTGTATCAGGAAATACCAAGAAATTCTTTTGGCGCAGAAACCTTCAAAAATAAGCTTTTTGTATCAGGATGTATCAAGAGATTCCATTTGGCGCAGTTTGGCACAATTGGCGCAGCCATAGCATCCCTGATCTGGACCATCTAAATTGAATTTCTTCTCATCTGAAAATATCACAGAAGTTCATTCTGTAGTCCATGACATGTGTTCCTTAGCCCAAGATAAACGTTTATCAATATGTGTTTGTTTCCACTTTGGATGATGCTTCCGCTTTTTGAAAACGGATTTTTTTGGATCTTTTAATGTAGTTGTATACTGTTTGCCTTGACACATAAGTAAGTCCTACTTGAATTCGAGCCTTTGCAATACTTCCATTGCACTTTTTAAGCTCGTGAGCAACTTTTCTTTCATCGCGAGGCGTTAACTTTTTAGGTCTGCCAGTCCCCTTTCTCTTTCAGTTTCTGTCTGGATTTCTGATAAAGTTAGAAACTATATTGGGGCTGACGTGCACTATACGAGCAATCTCTCTAACACCTTTACCATCATTTTTATATGCAAAAATTTTGCCTTTTTGAAAATCATTTAAGGGTATTCCTCTTGGCATTCTGGAGAGAAAACAAATAAGGAAAATCTTGTTACGTGTAAAGCAAGAAAAAAACAGGGAAATTACACTAAACGGAGTTTATTGCTGGAAAACTAGAATAATCCTGTCTTCAAAACATCTTTGAATAATAACTAAAATTCTTAATGATGCCATTCAATTAAAATAGAAAACAATAAGGCAGTAATTAATAGAAAGCAGATGATTTCATTAAAATTCTTTTGTGAAATACTACACTTACTTGAATGCTAGTGTACCTTGGACCAGTCCGAGGTATGCCCAAAATAGATCATTTTTGCCAAACAGACATCCAATTTTTGTATGATTCACTGCCAAATAGAATATTTGAAATTATAAAATCTAATGGGAAGAGTATTCCGTACTAACATCGCTTGTATTTTATTCATCGGGTTACTGTCCTACTTTTTTTTACAGAGTTTCAAATGGTAGAAATTATCTGTTGTCATTAATGTTTTACTTTTGAATATCTTGGTTATGATATTGATATTTTCTTATTAAATGATCGGTTAAATGTTGCTTACAAAAAAAAAAAAAAAAAAAAATCAGTAAAAAAAAAAAAAAATTTCCTTATTTTTCTAAAAAAATCTAAATGTCCTACTTTTTTTACGCAGTGTATTACCAATAAATAGCAGGTCATACTATCTTCTTAAATAGATGGATCTTAGAGACTTTTACATTTAACTACTAAATTTACACTTCAGAAATAACACATCATGTTAACCCTCTAACTGTGGATAATGCTATTTCCCATGGTCAACAAAAAAGTAGCAAAATTAGTGCAACCCGTGAGGATGCATTGTTTCTGCCCATTTAAAAGAACAACTTGCTCTCTTTCTGTTTAGCAGTTTATTTTGGCTTTTCTATAGTGTTTAGTTGTTGATTCAGGTCTGGGTTAACAGATAGCAACAGTTGTCCATATTTCTGTGAAGTCCATGAGCTTGTTTTATACAGCATTTTTAATGCTTTTTTCAAAGCTCTAAGATGTCCAGCAGGTTAGTTTTTCGTGAGTAATTTTCGTCATTAAAGAAAGCGTTTTGAGAGTGATAAAAACTGTTTTTGGCTGTTAGTCCGGATTTGAATGATTTTTTTTTTTTTTTTTTAATTTGAAAGGGGAATAGCTTAGGGCTGGGACCCATAATAATTTGGTCACATTCTGATGATATTATCCTGAAAATTGGTAAAAACCATGTGTTTCTTAACCTTTACCAAAAGTGTTGCCAATAGCAGCAATATATCAAAAGTTGACAAGTTTGGCCACTTTAGGTGAGTTATCAATTTCAGCACCAAAAAATAAGTTTCACAAACTAGTGTTGTAAAAGTAACGAAAATATTAATACCCGGTATGTATTCGTTACTCTAAACTCAATACCAGTTACTAAGTATTCGCTACTCGTTACTTTGTTACTAGTTTGAACGTGAGAAACAAGTCTTATAGCACGTATCTAGAGGAGGGGGGGGGGCTGCAGCCCTCCTTTCCTAAATCTGACCCTTTACTTAGCTTACAATGTGATATTTATTTACAACTGAAACTTAGTTAGCAATTTGATACACACACACACACCCCTCCTGAAATAAAATCCTGGCTCCGCCACTGTACATAGCATTACGTACAATTACGAATGTTTAAAATACTAAATATAATTACATTTTTTTTGGTTTAAAAACAAATAAAAATATCATGCATTATTTTTTTACTTTAAAGCATAAGAGTTGTATTTAGAGATTATTTTCTCTGATTAATAGTTTTTATACAAATGTATTGTTTTATACAATGTTAAATTATCCGAATAACTCAGATAGTGCCCATCGCAATCTTCCAAAAACATGCCCCCCTCCCCATAGTCTCCCTTCCCCTTTTTTAATCCTGAATTCTGGTTTAACCTGTTCATTCTCATCTTAAAAGGTATAACAGAAAACCTTGTGCCTAGTGTTGCTTCTGAGCGCAGATTCTTGATAGATGGGGGTCAAGTCACCCCCCTTCCCCCTTAGACGTCAGCATTTTAAAAACATGCTGAACTTTTTTGAATGATTTTAATATCAGTGGCGTACCTAGGGGTGGGCATAGAAATCCCGGTTCCCTCTCAAAATTTTTGTTTAAAATGAAACGATAACTTAAAAAAGAATATGTTTTAAGTTTACATGCCTAATTTTTTTTTTTTTTCAAATACTATTTTAAATAATAAAAATGCGTGAATTCGTTTACTTTATAGAAATATTTTTTTAAGGCTTACTTAAATAACTTGTTATTTATTACTCATATTTCGGTTCTAGCTCAAGCATTAAAAAAAAAAAAAAAAAAAGTTCTAAATCCTTCGGGACCACCCTGAAGAATAATCCTGATTACACCACTATTTAGTACTAAAATATCAGAAAGCAAGAGCACCCCCTTACTGCACTAACATGCTTCTATTCTTATAGATATTGCTCTACAATTCAAAAACACCCCCTTTCTCACCCCCCAAAAAAAATCTGATACTGGCACCCACGCATAACATACTATATACGGTACATCCCCGCATTGTATACAACAGACGCCATGTCTAATCCCATATCATAATAGAGCAGCAGATACTGTATCTATCCGATATTGCGTCATCAGTAACGAAAACAAAACATACGGATCTTTCAAACCTCATCCAAACGAGACCATTCGGCACATGCGAAATGCAACCCCCTTAGTAGTCGATAACGAAAGCGGAGCATATCGCTACTGCTACTCAAATACCAAGACTGATTTTTCCCTACAAACCGCGATCCGATATCTAGTAACAAATAACAGAAGATATTAGTACTCGATTACTGGAACTCGTTTTCCCCCCCTGTATTCGAAGTTCAAAGTTGCTTGATCCGAAAGGGCACAGTAACGATATCAACCGTAAAGTAGCAATTTGTTACTTCAAGTCTGAGTGATTATCCGCATCTCAGTAACGAATACTTGCGGTTTCTTACAGCTCTATCACAAACTGAGCCTGGCCATACCTATTAGATAGCTGCAAGGACGTACCCAGAAAAAAATTTCGGAGGGGGTCCAAACAGTGAAAAAGGCAGAATTTTTCACAAAAAGACTTCGTTCTTATTTTGTTAACAAAAACTGAAATTTCGGGGGGGGGGGGGGGGGCGTACCACCCCCCTGGGTACGTCCTTGGATAGCTGCCAACACTCCTGATTTTTTTTAAGGAGATTTCCCACCTCAATTTTTAAGCAGTTTTATTTTGCACTAGCAGGGAGAAAGCTGGCACTTTTTATTCACACATAATTAAGGTTTATTTAATGCATGCAAAACTATCAAATGGTTTCAGTCATAATTTGATATCACAATAGCTAACCTAAATAAAAAATAAAAAAATTCACCTTTTGTTGTCGAACTTTGATAGTTTGTTTCTCAAACAGTTTAGAATTCTACGCTTGCATAAGAAACTATTTGCATATTAGCCCGTTGACCATTCAGCTATATTTTTTATCCCAAACTGTGCAGCTTAGTGCCAATAATGAATAAAAACTTATTTTTGGTCATCAGGTTAGAAGCAAATATATAGACATGTGTGTGTGTGTGTGCACACGCAACAAAAGGAACATAAAACATGCAATGTTCAGCATCTGAATTCCTGCAGAAAATATTTTTGCTCTCTCTGTTGAACTCCTGGAGAATTATTATTTTTGAAACTTTTTTTTTTTGGAAAATGAACCCTATTTGCAATTTAAAAGAGAATTATTTTCAATCATGCATTAATATTGAAGGACAGGCATCATCTATGATGCTAAAGCTCTCAAAACGATTCCGATTTTTACAACAGTAGACTTCTCTCGCTTGCAAGACATCAAACGCATATCCAGCTTCCAATGATCTGCAAGCATTTCTTTAATGAGCTTCTTACAAATTTTGCCACACACGTGAAGAAAATAAAATGCAAAATAGCAAGAATAAAATTAAAAAACCCAGAGTTCATTTAAAGTGCCATAAAGTTAATGTTATATTTATTTTAAATTCTTGTATTTTCATTTTCCATGTCTAAGAACTCTGGGTATTCCCAGCAAATTATAATTCGGAATCCAAAAACATTACGCATACGCCATGACAGGAGGAATTATTTTCTAAAGCTTGAGATTAGCGGTCGCCAGATCGCCAGTGGCGACTGTGGAATTATTCCTGGCGACTGCAAAACAGTCTGTCAGTCGCCAAAATTGGCGACCTGCAAAATTTACTCAGCAAGCAACCCCCCCTCCCGCCTCGTTTCCGTCCCCGTAACAAAAGTCGGCGCTGTATGTCCGAGCAAAGTAAAGCAAAGCAGTTGAAAAAACGTCAAAAATTGATGATGCGCAAAATTTACTTAGTCCCGTCCACCCTCGGCCTCGTAGGAAAATCTGAATGTCAGCACTATATGGACAAGCAGGGGAGAAAGGGTTGCAGACGTCTATGGGAGGGGAAGAAAGGGGAGGAGCTCATCATAACTGATAACATACATGTAACATTTGGGGGGGGGGTAGGAACGCACCGGAACAGAATACTCAGGGTCCCTCTCTGTGACCTGACCCGTTGGTTGACCTTGACCCTTCGCACCATCTCATTATTTTATTACATATCCACATCGACATTCCAGTACGCAGAGAGGCATATCCGTGGGACATTACACGTGGTCGCAAAAATCTGAACAAAAGTATTATTCTAATTATAATTTGTTACAATTTCTACAATAGACGGCCGTAATAAAAGGAGAAGAGTGAAAAGGACTTTTATTTAAAACTAAATTTGATATTTGCCTACTGATACAATATATGACTGTATGTGAAAGATGCATTAAGTATCTCATTAATAAGACATTGTACTGAAGGAACGAAGCTAATATTTTTCTAAATTATAGTACTCCCCTTTGTATATTTTCCGTCGTTCGACTCAGTCAGGGTCCAGTCAACTTAAGAGTAATCGATTATATTTAAAAAAAATTTCATGTGATCTTTACTATGACCCTTCTAAAACTGTAGACGGGAAGCACGTGCGTTTTTTTTTTTTTTAATTATTATTATTAACTTGAAAACAATAAACAAACCCTCTGCTTTTGAAAGGTCGATGAAGAGGTTGGCATTCTTTGCATCCTGATTTACGCTACAGCAGATCGAAAACTACCACGCAAGATGCTTTATTTAAAACGAACAAAAACGTTATTTTGTACATTCGAATACGCAAATAAAAACTAATGTCATAAACATACCGTTTTCAGTTTTAAATAAATCTAATTTCAGCTGCTTTCATATTATTACGTTTTTCCTTTTGCAAGAGTTTTGGCATCTCTACAATAGCGCGAGAGGGAGGGGGAAGAGAAACAGACAAAACACTTGATTTTGTTTTATTTTGTAATCACTGGTAAAAGCGCTCGCTCTTCAAAGCTTAAATAAACAGATCTCCATGCCTTTAGAATTCCATTAATCAGCGTTACAGCTGTCCGAGAAGAGAGAAGTGTTTCTCCCCCCCCCCCCCTCCTGTTCACACTTCAAGCTTTTTTTTTTTTTTTCCCAGTTCCGTTTTAATGACAGGGAGTTTCTCTGTAGATTATACGAATAGAAGGCATTTTTGGTCGGCCGAAGCGAAAACGTATCCCCCCCCCATGGGCGCCGGCAGCAGGCTCCCCCTGGATTTTTGTATGCAGTGTTTTTAGTTGCTTTTTTGCTCTTTCCAACATGGTAACCATACGTTGAAGTAGTCTTCCCCCCCCCTGGAAATATTCTGCGCGCCATGCCCCCCCCCCGCAAAAATTTCTCCCTGTTTTAAGTTATTTCTTTTATATGATTCACCTTTGTAAATTGAACCCTTAGTATGTGTAACGTTCGTTAAAAAATGTTTTACATAATCAGACACTTGATTATTTGAAAGTGGAAACCTTGAAAATGGGCTGTTTGAGTAGCACATGCTTACGATTTCCCCATCTTAAAATGCATCTGATTTTCCTTAAAATTTGATAAGATGCTTAGTGGTTTTTTTTTTTAAATAGGAGGTTGGGGAGCTACTACCTTAAGTAAAATAACCGTTTGTTAGCTTCTTGCAAGTCCAAAATTAGTAAATTAGGAGGAAGCGTACTGTCGAAATTAATAGAAAATTGGGGCCCTTGATCCTCTTTCTTTTATTAAGTCCCAATTCCTTTTCCCCCCATAAATTCCATGAATGAAAGGAGAGATAAATTAAATAAATAGTACTTTATTATGTGTACACCATAAGTTGAGAAAATGGTCTGCAATACTATATATATTATCTTACCTCCAGTTTCTTACTTAAAAAAAAAAAAAAAAAAATTTTTTTTTTTTTTTTTTTACTTAGGCTTCATGTTTCACAAGTACTTGGTAATAGTGACAACTTTCTAATAATGTCAAAATATTCTATATCACTTAGCCATACAGATTTCAGGTTGGCAGATTTTTGGGAGTCCACTGTATTTATTTAATAACCAACTATTTTTCGTAAAAGATACGTTTGAATTAATCTGAAGAGAAATTTTAAAGTAAAATATTTTAAATCATTAATTTTATTACAATTCTCTATTTTTAAGAGATTTTCACTTTTAATTTGGGTTTGGGGGAGGGGGGGGGTTAAGCTCCTATAGCCTCCTCCATGTGTGTACCTATATATAGTATAGACACAGACAGTGATGTGATGATTCTAACAAGGAGCTGCAGCCAATCAGGAGGAATTAATAAATTTTAAATTCATAGTAATTAGATTTCTTTAAATACAGCTAGTTATTTCTGAATGTAATATATGGACCATGCCATGCATTATTACTAAAAAAGCATTGAATCATTAAATGTACAAAATAAAAAATCTCATATTATTTTCATATATCTGAAAGGGGGGAGCAAGGGTGTCGAATACAAAAATTACGTAAGTACGGAAAATTTTGGCCACTAACTATATCAAAGTGGCCACTGAACTTTGTAGGGTCACTGGCCACTGGCCACTGAGGAATTTTTTTAATCTCAAGCTTTATTATTTTCATGTTGTATTTTACATTGTTTTGCTGTGCATTTGTTCTTTATTTAGCTGCAATATCGACAAATACAAAATCCTGGATTCCAATTTGCTGTGAATAACTACCCAGGTCTCATGAGAAAGGGGATCAATCAATCTTGTTTATTTCAAAGTGATATTCTAAGAACCGAAATTGGATAAGTTACAAAATAGTTTTGAACGTGACATAATTTGTGGGTCAAAGATTATTAATTTAAATTGTTATTTAAAGCAATTTATTGAACTCGTGAAGGAAAAAGAAATAAAATGTCCTCCACTCAAATGTTACTTTGCTCGTTGCATAATTTTTTTGTGAAAGTTTTTCGTGAATGTTTCATAAAAGTTTTTCGTAAAAACTGCATTTTTAAACTCATGACATCAAAATAACATCAATCTCACTTGCATATTTAAAACATTAGTCTCACATTGTTAACTGAGAGGTTACTTATGCCCTTATGCATGCCAAAGTACTTAACAGAATTTTGAACTCTTTCCGGTGGTTGGTTGGCGACTTTTTTCAAATAAAGTGCGCTTTTGTCTGTCACAGATGTGACATCTGTATAAAAGTTATATGAAAACATTCCTGTATTCGAATGCAGCATTGTGTCAAAATTCCAAAGCAATCGATGGACAACTTTCGGAGATTTGCGACTATGAACAGACAGATTTACATTTTTATTTATATACATTGAAAATTTGGACTTAATTTAACTATAAATTGCTAAGTAAAAATTAGTGGTGGGAAATCTCCCGAAAAAATAGAGACAGTTGGCAGCTATGCTATTAGATTTGGTGAGAAATTACCAAACTTTACTATTTTATATTGTGAATAATTTTTTGTCATGGTGAAATAATTTGGTCAGTGACTGGCTATTTGACACCATGCGACTTTTTTATTTCTTACATACCATTTGTGGCCCATCACGAAAATACATTAATTAAAACGGCTCCTTCACAGAAATACAATTCAGTACAATAACTCCATCATAAAAATAGGTTCGATTGAAAGCGGCCCTTTCACGAAAACCATCTTGAAATCGGATCTTTCCCACAAATGCCTTTTTCAAATATTGTATTCTTTCAGATTGAAATACTGTTACTGCCTTTTTTATTGTCTTTGCATTTGCGCGAGCCGAGTAACCCGAAAAAGGGCCTCTCTAGTATGTTTTGTTTTTGCTGACTCAATGAGAAGCCCGATCGGCCGGGCAGAACTACGTGGGCATTTCACTTAGGAGTTGGGAGAAGAAAAGACAGTTAGGAAATTCAAAATTTTCTAAAGTTATCTAAAAATTTCCGATTCTATTTGTCAATTCTCAAATATCGGTAGCTACATTTGATAAATATGTAGTTGCAAATTATCAAACAATCATTATTCCAGAGCAGTGGCATAGCCTTAGAAGGGTCACAACCCCCCCCCCCCCCCCCCATGAGGAATTTTTTGCCATACAAAATGTATATTCTTCACTTCCTTATCATACACAGGTATACATATATATGGGTTACAGTAGTCGTCATCCCCCCCATGAAAACTTTCTGGCTACGCTCCTGTTCCAGAATTCGTCGCTAGCTATAAACAGTTATTGCTCTTCTCGATGCTTTTAACAGTTTTGCACACTAGTTAGGTTTTTTTAAAAATTTACCCCTAAACGATTTCCTCTTTTTAATCGGCTTTCTTAGTAATATTATTTTTAATGTATAACAGTTATTTACTAACCTTATATAATTATGGCTGATACAGAAAGTATGCCATAGCAAAACGAGATTTTGCAATTCAAAAATTTAGCGGGATTTGCTTGTTTGTTATGGCAAGCTTAGACAAGGGATATCTCCTAAGGGGGGTGCCTTGGTTGGATGAATTTTTAAAGAGTTCCAACGTGTATTGACGTTACATCTGATGAGACCGACAGTCGCGCGGACGCACTTCACTTCAGCCGTCTACCATGTTCAGAGGCTTTATCCACTAAAATACGATATGAAAATCTCGTGATTTGCGAATACAAATTGAAACACATTATGCTTTTGCCAAAAAAAGAGCATAATAACGATCTTTTGCTTTAGCAGTGTAGTGCTAGGGTTATTGGTGCCCGGTGCAGTCCTTCAGTTTGCCGCCCCATTCACTCTAAGTTTGAACATTCTGCCCCATTTCGGTCCTTTAGTTTTTCCACCATATTATTTTTAAGTGTCCTGCTGACAACCATCTTTGTTATTTATTTATTTATTTTATTTTATTTTTTTTATCTTGCCACCCCCCTTCTTATTACGCCACAGTTTTAATTATATGAAAGTGGAGTAACTGCAGAATTTAGTAAATCAGACAATTGACAAGATTTGGTATTCAAAATATTCATATTATATATCTTCTGCTTTTTAAAAAATTCTCAACATTTTAATGAATGAAGAAAAAAAAATTAAAAGCAAAAGATAGCTAGTTCTGGGAAAGGATGTCTTAAGAAAACAAACTCACCAATTTAAGCTTATTTTCAGTTTTTAAAAACTAACTAAAAAATAATAAATAATAATAATAATAATTCTGGAAGGTTTTTTTAATATATAATTTGTTTGAGTACTTCTGGCAACAGAATGTTAATTATTTTAAGCTGATTAAAAACATTTGATAGTTAAAATAAAATATTAATACTTTTTTAATTTTCAAAAGTACAGCAAGGTTTAAGAAAGAAAATTTAAAGTTTTTAAAGAGACCTTTTTAAGTATGTTACAAAAAATTATAAATAAAGCTTTATGAAAAATAAATTATTTAAAATATGTTAAACTTTATTTCAAAGCTTTGGACAATTCTGTGAGTTAAAGAAAATATTTATTTTATACCTGCTAAAAAGCTTACATGTAGTATTTTTATTTATTTTAAAGAATATTGCTTTTTAAAAATCTTATATTCACTTTTCACGAATGAGCAAACATTAAATTAGAAGTGAAAGAGGAAGAACAAATATATTTCAGTGATTTGATAAGCTGTTGTACATTCCAACCATTGGAGGTAATACAAAATTTGCATGACTATGTCATTTATTCTAGCAATCTTCTATGTTCTGAATTCAATTTTCCCAATTTCCATAGTTATCAATTGATGGATGAGTTAAATTGTTTGATGCAATTCCAAATAATGCCTAATAGTAATAAAGGTATATATTCAGTAACTTTAAAAATCTTTACCTTGTAATCATTCAATAATTATTGTGAACAAAAGAATTTAATTGAAATTCTGATTTATATTATTAAATTTTATACATCCTGCACTGCAGAAATTTTATTATTTTTATTACATGCTAAACACACCTATCCTAATCCACTTATACTGGTAGTCCATTTCTGTTTAAAAGTTTGTACCGATATAGATGAAATATCGTATATGAATGTGATCGAGTAATTGTGGTCCAGTAGTGATAAAATTGAGGAACAAAAATTAACAGTCCCTCTACCTTCCCCTACTGCCTAGCAAATCATGTCTGGCTAAAAATTTCTGAAACCTTCTTCAATAAATGTGCTATTCTTATAAATAATAAACATCTACATCACGTAATTTTGAGAAAAAAAAATTAAGGAGAAAATTCAAAATTACTTATATTAAAATTTCCTTTTTAAAAAAATCAAGAACTTCTAGTTATGTACAGACTTAATTCACATATTTATGTCATGTTTAGAGCAAAATATTATCAACAAATCATTTTTCCTATTTGGCTTACACTTACTCCTACAGGATATTTTCTCCAAAAGAAGGGGGGGGGGAAACTAAGAGAAATTGGAAAAAATCTAACTATGCATTGTAAGTCAAAAAACATATTACAACTCTACATGTTAAAGTTTCAGAGATCAGATAATTTCAAACCAGTTTCTATATATGTTATCTACCTGTACATTCTCCTGGAACCCCAAAGTGCCCTTTTTGAAATTTCCTCCCCAGTGGCCCTTTTTTTCTCGAGTCAACACTGAGTGTTCCCAAATCTTATATTTTATGCTTCAAAATCATGTTAATTCTGATCCCAAATCTTAGTTTTCCTCTCTGAAACTATATTTTTGTGCTCTCAAATGCAATTTTTCTTCTTTCAAATGGAATTTTTCTGCTCCCGAGGTGCTCTCAAATCTAATGTTGGAGTTAACATCCCTGCACATGTGTAAATCATCAAAGAATGAAAAGCCAACATTGGTAGCAAATATCCACGCTCTTCCATAATTTGAAGTCTGTTTTTTCTTTCTTTTAAATCATACTTGAAGCTTCTGTTTTATTGAGGAATATTTTAAAATTCTTGTTTCAACAGAAATGTGTAAGCAGGAATTTTTCTTAGGTACTTCATTCAGTGTCTAACATTTTTGTCAGTACTGTTTTTGTAAAATGCGAGTTAAAACATGTTTATTATAGAACAATTTTTCAAATTTAATTGGAAGTTCATCATTAAAAGACCATATAAAACTGGTAAATCTGCTATGTCAAAAATGTATGCCAGGGTTTTTAATCTAGGTACAGTAAAAGTGATAAATGAGTCCAGGGGCGTAGCCAGGGAGGGGGATATCGGGATATATCCCCCCCCGAAATTTTTGGATTAGTGATGAAATTCCGTCTATTTATACAGATATAAGTTTCATATCCCCCCCCCCCCCCCCCGAAAAATTTTCCTGGCTACGTGCTTGAAGGAGTCATTCCATGTTAAGTAAACAAATCGGTTGGCTGCATCTTTTTTGATTTTCAGGTAATTTTGTAGGTAGTATGTACATATCTTGTATAAAACAAAACTGTTTTTTTTTTTTTTTTTTTTTTTTAAATATCATTAAAAAATTTGTTCTTGAGATATAGACATTTTCGACATAGCAGATTTACCAGTTTTATATGGTCTTTTAATGGCGAACTTTCAATTAAATTTGAAAAATTGTTCTTAATTGCTTTTTTAAAGATATTTGCTTATTCAGCGAATGCATAAAAAATCCATATAGACTCATTTTCTAAAAGCTGTAGAAATTTTATTTTGAATTAGCAGGAAGATCAGGTAGGGCTTATTGGAAAGCTTAGATAATGGACTTTAATTGTGCACAGTAAAATAGAGTTACATAAAGCCTAAATAAGAGTTTTTCAGACATCAAACAGCCATTCACAAACTAATTTTTTTTGTCATTTTAGGCATTAAAAAAATGAAAGACTTTCAGTAACAAACCAGTTTTTTTCTGTTACACTTACACATCAATACTATATGCAGAAAAAAAATTTAGCTGTCACTGCTGGTCCTTCTTCCTGAAAAATTGCTAACTTTCAAAAAATTGAAGAATGCACTTTTTCTTATACTGTACTTAAAAGAAAAAAAAATCTTGTGATTCCAAAAGACAGAGGGGATACATACTTTTGAAGTAATACAAAAAATGCTCCTGACTGCTATTGAAAACAGATTAAATTTTCAACCCCCCCCCCCCCCCCGAAAAAAAAAAAGTCTTGTGGAACAAGTGATAGTCTCAAAATGACATAGTAAGAAGTTCTTATACTGTACTTTAAAGCAAAGCGAAATTTGTCTTGTTATTCCAAAAGACACAGGAGATACACACTTTTGAAATAATACAAAATGCACTTCTTACTGGTATTGAAAATAGGTTAAAGTAGACAATGATAATTACAGAAAACACTTTACTGAATTCACTTAACTGAAATATATTTACAAGATGTAATCTGACCTAAAAAAAGCTTATAGTTATTAGGTTTTTCTTTTTTATTTTGCGACTTCCTCAGTGTTGGCAGATGCTTATTTATATATGAAGTTATCTTATAACTTCTCCCAATTGTTGTCAATTTTTGTTTTGTTTTAAAGTACAGTATAAAGAGCTTCAAACCATGTTATTTTGAGATTTTTATCACCTGTCCCACATGACTTTTTTTTTTTTAATTTTTAAGCACATTTTTTAATTTTTTGAAACTTTTAAGCAATTTTTTCAGGATGAAGGACCACGAGTAACAGGTAATATTTTTTTTTCTGCATATAGCATTGATTTGTAAGCATAACAGGAAAAAGAACTGGTTTGTTACTGAAAGTCCTTCATTGTTTATTTAATGCATAAAATGACAAAAAAGCATTACTGTGTGAACAAATGTTTGATGTCCAAAAAGCTCTATTTAGGTTTAACACAAACCCATTTTACTATGCACAGTTAAAAGTTCATTCTTTAAGCTTTCCAGTAAGCCCTATTTGATCTTCTTGCTAATTCAAATAAAATTTCTACAGCTTTTAGAAAATGAATCTGAAATGGGGATTCTTATGCATCTGTTGAAAAAACAAATTACTATATCTCAAGAACACATCTTTTTTTTTAAATCAAGAAATTAAAACTTTGTGGTATTCAAGATCAGTACATACTTACAAAATCTGATGAAAATAAAAAATGGTGTGGCACAATGCTATCTTAAAATTAGTTGATTTTATATGGAATGACCCAAACATAAATTTTCCTTAGAAGCTGAATTACAATAACAGATACATTAAAAAAAAAAATAATAATAATAATTGAAAATAATTTGAATGTAAACAATAAAAAATAAAGATATTGATAATTTAAATGGGTAAGTAGTAGTATAAATAATATATCTATATATAGATATTCAATAAGAAATAGAAACATTCTCTTTTAAATAAGTAATTAAAAATCAGTATTAAAAAAATGCTCGAAGAAGAAAACTAAATGTTGTTAAAAATATACATAAACTTTTAAAAATCAAGCAAACAAAACAAAAGCAAACAAAATAAAGTGTTTACATTTCTGATTCACTTCTGGAACCTGGAACTATTTTGAGAAATTGCTTATAACGCAATTCAAAAGCTTGCCCAATCGTAGTAATTACATCTTGAGCAAGCCCACCACCACATTCAAGAACAAAGCATGCACGACCATAACGATTATCCTTTGCCACATAAGAAACAAAATCCAAAGTGTCCTATCATGCAATAAAAGAAATTGTTAACTAAAACCATATAAATTAACTACAATTTAAATAAATGAAATAAAACACATATTAAGACAGAAAACTTACAGAATCACCACCAGAGGCGAAGGATATTTTTGGCATTTCATGATGTGCAATGACCTAAACAGAGAATATTATAAAATTAATGGAAATAAGAAATAAGGAAGGGGGAAAAAAAGCTTATATACAGAGTGTCAATGATTTAGCATACCCTCCAACATTGGCCTTCATCTCATCAGTAGCACTTACGCGGTATCGCCAGGGACATAGCCAAGGGGGGGGGGGGTTGGCAGTCATAATCCCCCCCCCCCAAATGAGGAATTTTTTGCCATACAAAATGTATATTCTTCACTCCCTTATCACAAACACATATACATATATATGAGTTGAAGTAGTCATAACCACCCCCCCCCCCCCATGAAAAATTTCTGGCTATGCCACTGGGTATCACTGATACACATTTATACGATTTCTAAGTAACATAAAAATTAAATACATTTATTTCAAACTTACCTTGTTTTATGTGATTTATATACATATGCATATATTAAAAAGAAACTTGACGAACATAAACATTTTCATGTTTAATTTTATTTACATAATTACGATTAAATTAATTAGACTTTAGTAATAACTTGTAACATGCACTTTTTGCTTTTTTTAATTCATCAACACTAAAGTTTTTACTGTAGCAACAATCCATATTTAGCTTTGAAATTAACAGTGACTCTAATGTTTTAATGCTCATAGTTGATCTCATGTCAGATTGATTTTTTCGTACCATGCTTAATATCCTCTCTGTTGCCGCATTACTGTGTGGCACCACTAATATTGATAACATTAATTTAGGCAAAGCAACATACTTTAAGGTTCCATTGTTATTTTTTAACAGACTGATTTTGTGCCAAGCAGTGTCTGTTCTTTCACAGGTCAGAATTTCTTCAGAAAAAGCATCATTTTGATAGAAGGCAAACTCAAGTTCCAGCTGATCACTATCTGTGCAAACTTGAAATAAATCAGCAAAATATTTCACTGACTGAAAACTAGATGTATGTCGAGTTTGAATATTTGAGACAGTTGCATGTTTTAAAAATTCATCATTTAATGGAAATCTTTTTAATATGTACTCACATGCAACACACAGAAAGTTTCGTACACATGAATAAAACTCTTCACTTTCAGCTGGAGATAGATTACTGTCCTTCAAATACATCCGAGTAGAGGACCCAATTATAAGATCTTCATCTTCTTTTTGATTTTTTCTTTTTCTTATGTCAATAGTGAAAACAGATTTACATTTTGAAATTGCTGCTGGTGTAATAAAGCGAACTAGAAGCTCAAAATACAAATTATATATTTGTTCTTGCAAAAAATGAATGCATGGCTGTTCCTTTTGTAGTGCAACATTTGGTTTGGTAAATGCTGGCAGCACAGCTAAAACAAATAAACAATATAACTTAGTTTTATCTGACAGTAGCAAACCCTGAATCCTCATGAATTGATCAGTTTTATTTTCCCTTTCATTGGTGAAGAACATTTTCAAAGGCTCCCATTGTTCAACAATTCTTTTTAATGAGGTTTCTAGAGATAACCAACGGGTATTGACATGCTTAAGAATTTTGTGGGGTTTTTCACCACAAATATCTTGGCACTCCTCAAGCATTGTTTTTCTCTTGTTACTTTTTTCCAAGTAATAAAATATCTGAATCACCAAAGATTCAACATCTACAGGAAGAGTGTTAGTCCCTTTTTGAGCAGCAAGGTGGATTAGGTGGCATGGACACCCAATAATTTTAATGTTAGGCTGATTTTTTGTAACAAAAGCTGAAACTCCTTTGAATCGACCAAGCATAGTATTGGCATTATCTGAACAGAAAGACACACAGTTTTTCCATTTTATTCCCAATTTTGAAAATTCTGAGTCAATTAATTTATAAATTCCTTCTCCAGTGTTATCAACAGACTCCAACAAGGATAGTAAATTTTTTGAAATATGACCCTTTTCCTCATCATAAAAATTGACAACTAAGGGATACAGCTTCTTAGCTCTAATATCATTGCTGCCATCAGTAGAGAGTGAGAATGAACTGCTACAGAGTTTGTTAACTATCCTTTCTTTATTCATATCGGCTATAGAAATAGCAATAGCATTTGCTTTTGTGTGACCGCATGAAAATTTTTTGGCGATGTTTGAATCCGGGAACATTTTGGCGAATAGTGGGCCAGCATGATCAGCAGTTGAAATGGATATATTGTGCTCTATTAAAAATCGCACAAATAAAGTTTCCGATTTAATAATGCTCTGTTCTTCTTCCGGTTTTCCGAAAAACGATTCAACACACTGTTGCTTTGATAGAGCTTTCAAATTATTCACATGCTTCTTACAAGATATATGCCGCCGGCAGTCATCCCTGCCACCATGCTCAATTGAAAACTCATTTGCACATACCGTACATCGAGCAAATCCTTCTTTTCCAGGTAAAAGGCAAGGCCATTGTTTGGTGTATTCTTCTTTAAATTTTTGAGTATTTTTCCGCTTTTTAGAGGTTTTCTCAACATCATTATTAGAGGCTTTTTCAATATCAGTAGTACTGTCACGTTGTAAAAAACGATCCATGTAAACAAAGAAAACAACGTGCCCGTGCGCTGCAGTTTCCTTTCACAAAATAGCTAATAGAGATGGCCAATGATTCGATGAGTCGAATCAGTGATTCGAATCTTGGTACTGAGTGGCTCAGTCTTTACACTCACTCTCTACTGATTCGAATCTCAAGCCCTCAAGGGAAATACATTCCAAGTGCGAAGGGAAGAAAAACTTATTTTACCTTTGCCGTTCCCAGGGATTTTCCCTTACTCTTTCAACTCTTTTCGACTCTTTACGACTCCTTTCGGCTCTTTTCGACTCTTTACGACTCTGAGTCGATAGATGATTTGAAACAGTAAATGAGTGGGTGTGGGTGAGTTGGTCACTGAGTTGGTGCAGCAACGAATCTTTACTGATTCAGTGTTTCGCTCTGTTTCGGTGATTGTATACAATCGTTGAGATTCGTTAGTTTTTCGAATCTTCTATCGACTCAGAGTCGAAAGGAGCCGAAAAGAGTTGAAAGGATGTTTCATTTAATTGGAGGGGTTTTTTCGAATCTTCTATCGACTCAGAGTCGAAAGGAGTCGAAAAGAGTTGAAAGGATGTTTCATTTAATTGAAGTTTTTTTTTCGAATCTTTGGTGTTTCATTTCTTGGTTGGTGGTCGGATTTTAAAGTTTTATCTGTCTGTGGGTGTGGAGTGGGTCGAACATCGTTTGCTTTTGGCGGGGGGCATAGGCGTTACTTCCTAAGGGCAAGAGGGGTCAATCTCCCCCCCGAAAAAAAAATTAAGAAAATCCCTCCTTCCAACTTGTCTGACTGATTTAATATTTGTTTAAAATTTAATGAAACATCCCTTTTCTACTTTTAACTTCAATATATGTCCCTGCCCCCACCCTCCAAAAAAAAAAAAAAAAAAAAAAAAAACGGAACGTTAAGTTAAGTTTACATGGTGGCGGATTTTCATGTGAAGGGAAATAGAATGAAATAAAGTTAGGATTGTGCTTGTCACTTTTAATGAAGGATACAGGGGCGGTATTAAGCGCTCTCACAAAAGGACTTTGTAGTAAGCAAAAAATAACATTTCGCTTTATTGCAGCAGATTTCATTTTTTTTTTTTACCTTGTTTTTCGTTTAAGGGGAATGATTTTATTTTCTTTCGTAATTCAGAGAAATACAAAATAGGGCCTAAAGCAGTGGCGTAGTTAGTGTTATTGACAGTGGCGTAGCCAGGATTTTATTTCGGGGTGGGCTGGGTATCAAATTTAAAGATAAAGTTCAATTGTAAGCTAAGTAAAGGGTCCCATTTTCTTTTGGGGGGGGGGGGCAGCAGCCCCTCAGTAGGACTGGGCCAAAAATCGACATATCGGTTTTATTTCAACATCAAATATCCCATATTCCCATTTTCATTTCAGTGAAATCTCGAATTCGATAAAGGGC
This sequence comes from Cheiracanthium punctorium, assembly GCA_038373885.1. Classification (NCBI taxonomy): domain Eukaryota; kingdom Metazoa; phylum Arthropoda; class Arachnida; order Araneae; family Cheiracanthiidae; genus Cheiracanthium; species Cheiracanthium punctorium. The sequence continues at coordinate 780,796 of JAWZYV010003490.1, read as the reverse complement.
AAAAATACAGGCCGGCCAGGGGCGTAGCCAGAATTTTATTATGGGGGGGGTTATGACTACTGCAACTCATATATATGTATACGTGTGTATGATAATGTAGTGAAGAATATACATTTTGTATGGCAAAAAATTCCTCATGGGGGTTATGACCCCCCTAACCCCCCCCCTTGGCTACGCCTCTGAGGCCGGCGATAAGAAAATCCTGAGATCAATACCAGCTTGTGATGCTTTTGCTACTGCTTTCTCTCGGAAAGCTTCTTCTTCTCTCATCGCAGAAAAAACAGCTCCATGGTTTATTAGTCTAATTACCATAATTAATTAACGTATATCTCGGAACCTATCCACCGGAGCGCGTTTTTATTGATTCTCGACCCCCCCTAGACTCAACACCCCACCGATACTTAAAATTTCGAATGCTTTGACACCAAACTTAACCTTTTAATCTTACAGGCCCAGGGGGTCATACGAAGCTCCCCTGTATTTTCATTTCGGGCAGTTTAAACACTAGTTTTACTGGAGCAAGGAGAGAGAGATGCTAACTGCCCGAGAACTCAGCGGAGAAGAAACCCGATGAATGGGTGAAGGGTGTTTAAATAGTACGGCTTTCGGCGCAGAGAGAGGGAAAATTACTTTAGTTGTTTTATTGATTCAAGATTCGAATCACTGATTCGAATCATCGAAGTAGTGAGTGAGTCGAGATTCGAATCAGTAAAATGAGTGGAACCGCCCATCTCTAATAGCTAAGCTTACATCCAATTCCAAACACACGACGGAGCAAGATAGAGTGGCGGGAAATGCGAGAGGCAACGTAATAAGAGGAGGAGCAGCTAACGGCAACCCCCCCCCCCTACCACGCACACCACACTTTCGCCGACGCAAGTACGCTCTTGGCCGCCGGCGACGAGGGAGAATGTTCAATTCCCTTCCTTTCACGATCGGCGCCGACACACAGGAGTGTTGACTCACAACAAAGCAGCTAGGGTTGCAAACCGCACCTCCGTGCAGGCATAATGCGCTAAAAAAGTAAACATTTGTTCAATTCCGTAGTTTTTCGTACCATCCGTAGCTCCGTAGTTTATGCTACTTATCCGTATAAACTACGGATAATCCGTAGCAGTTGGAGGGTATGATTTAGTGTTGACGCTAGATTGATTTGGCATGGCGCAGTGCCCGGTGGTCTTTTTTTTAGAGCCCGCTGGCTCTATTTCTTTTCTTTCTAAGACTTCCTGCTGTTACATTTTATTTACAATTAAAATTTACAATTAAAAACGGCCCCTTCAAAGAAATGCCTTGCTTGGATGACTTTTTAAGGAGTTCTGAAGTGTATTGACAATACATCTGGATGAAACAGACCAAAACTCCAGACTGGCTGTCGCACGGCTAAACCCGAAAGCAGGAAATGCAACACTTCAGCCATCTACCATGTTAAGTGGCTTTATTCACTCAAATTGATCTGAAAATCGAGCAGTTCGTGACAGTTTGCCAATACAGCCATTGAAACACATTATGCTAGTGCTGTAAAAGTAACGAAAATATTAATTCCCGTATGTATTCGTTACTCTAAACTCACTACTGGTTACTAAGTATTTGTTACTTTCGTTACTAGTTCGAACAACAAGTCTTATAGTGCATGTCTTCGAGAAACAAGTCTTATAGCACATATCTAGAGGGGGGGGCTGCACCCCTCCTTTCCTAAATCTGACCCTTTACTTAGCTTACAATGTGATATTTATTTACAACTGATACTTAGCAATTTGATACACACACACACACACACACCCCTTCTGAAATAAAATCCTGGCTACGCCACTGTACATAGCATTACGTACGATTATGAATGTTTAAAATACTACATACAATTACATTTTTTTGGTTTAAAAACAAATAAAAATATCATGCATTATTTTTTTACTTTAAATCGTAAGAGTTGTATTTAGAGCTTATTTTCTCTGATTAATAGTTTTTATACAAATGTATTGTTTTATACAATGTTAAATTATCCGAATAACTCAGATAGTGCCCATCGCAATCTTCCAAAAACATGCCAACCCCCCCCATAGTCTCCCTTCCCCTTTTTTAATTCTGAATGCTGGTTTAACCTGTTCATTCTCATCTTAAAAGGTATAACGGAAATCTTGTGCCTAGTGTCGCTTCTGAGTAAGTAAAATAAGTTCTCAATCCTTCGGGACCACCCTGAAAAATAATCCTGATTACACCACTATTTAGTACTAAAATATCAGAAAGCAAGAGCACCCCCTTACTGCACTAACATGCTTCTATTCTTATAGATATTGCTCTACAATTCAAAAACACCCCCTTTCTCACCCCCCAAAAAAAATCTGATACTGGCACCCACGCATAACATACTATATACGGTGCATCCCCGCATTGTATACAACAGACGCCATGTCTAATCCCATATCATAATAGAGCAGCAGATACTGTATCTATCCGATATTGCATCATCAGTAACAAAAACAAAACTTACGGATCTTTCAAACCTCATCCAAACGAGACCATTCGGCACATGTGAAATGCAACCCCTTTAGTAGTTAGTAACGAAAGTGGAACATATTGCTACTGCTTCTCAAATACCTCAAATATCAAGACTAATTTTCTCCTTCAAACCGCGATCCGATATCCAGTAACAAATAACAGAAGATATTAGTACTACTCGATTACCGGAATTCGTTTTCCCCCTTGTATTCAAAGTTCGAAGCTGCTTGATCCGCACGCGCGCAGTAACGATGTCAACAGCAAAGTAGCAATTTGTTACTTCGATTGAGTGATTATCTGCATCTCAGTAACAAATACATGTAGTTTGTTACAGCTCTACATTATGCTTTTGCCAAAATTAAAGCATAATAATGATCTTTTGCTTTAGGAGTAGCACTAGGTAACGTCCTATTGGCACCCAGTGCAGTCCTTCAGTTTGCTGCTTTATTCTTTCTAAGTTTCAATATTCTGCCCCCATTTCTGTCCTTTAGTTTTCCACCATATTATTTCCAAGTGACTTGCCGGCCCCCACTCCCCCTCTCTTATTACGCCACAGTTTTGCTTATATAAAAGTGGAGCAACTGCAGAATTTGGTAATTCAGACTATTGACAAGATTTGGTCTTCAAAATATTCAAATCATATATCTTCTAATTAAAAAAAAAAAAAATCAACATTTTAGTGAATAAAGAAAAAAAAATTAAAAGCAAAAGAAAGGTAATTCTGGGAAAGGATGTGTTCAGAAAACAAATTGCATCATCAGTTAACAGTAAGGTTATTTGTGGAACAAACTATCATCAATTTAAGCTTTATTTCAGTTTTTAAAAACTAAATTTTTTTTAAAATTAATTCTGGAAGGTTTTTAATACAAAATTCATTTAAATACTTTTTGCAACAGGATGTTACTTATTTTAATCAGCTGATTAAAAAAATTTGATAGTTAAAATAAAATATTTCTTTTTTTAGATTAAACCAAAGTTTAAGAAAGAAAATTTAGTGTTTTTAACGAGACCTTTTTAAGTATGTTACAAAAAATTAAAAATAAAGCTTTATTAAAAAATAAATTATTTAAAATATTTTAAACTTTATTTTATACTTGCTAAAAAACTTAAATGTAGTAATCATTTTTGTTTATTTTCAAGAATAGTGCTTTTAAAAAAACTTACATTCACTTTTCATGAAAGAGCAAACAATAAATTAGAAGTGAAAGAGGAAGAATAAATATATTTCAATAATTTGATTTGATATAGTGTTGTACATTCCAAACATAGGATGTAATACAAAATTTGCATGACTATGTCATTCATTCCAACAATCTTCTGTGTTCTGAATTCAATTTTCTCAATTTCTATAGTTTTCAATTGATGGATGAGTTGAATTGTTTGATGCAATTCCAAATAATGTCTAATAGTAATAAAGGTATATATTCAGTAACTTTAAAAATCTTTACAGTTAATCATTCAATAATTATTGCAAACAAAAGAATTAAATAAAATTCTAATTTATATTATTAAATTTTATACATCCTGCACTTAAGAAATTTTATTATTTTTATTACATGCTAAACACATCTATCCTAATCCACTTACACTGACAGTCCTTTTCTGTTTAAAAGTTTGTACCAATATAGGTGAAATATCATATATGAATGTGATCCAGTAATCGTGGTCTAGTAGTGATAGTGTGATAAAATTGAGGAACAAAAATTAACAGTCCCTGTGCCTTCCCCTACTGCCTAACAAATCATGCCTGGCTAAAAATTTCTGAAACCTTCTTCAATAAATGTACTATTCTTATAAATAATAAACATGTACATTACGCAATTTAGAGGGGGATGGTAAACTAAGCAGAAAATTCATATAATAAATTACTTATATTAAATTTTTTTTTTAATATCAAAAACTTCTAGTTTTGTACAGATTTAATTCAGATATTTATGTCATGCAAAATATTATATACAAATCATTTTTCCAATTTCGCTTACACTTACTTCTGCAGGATATTTTCTTCAAAAGAGTGTAAAAAGATAGAAAAGAAAGAAAAAAAAAATTAAGGCAAACTGAAAAAAATATAACTATGCATTGTAAGCCAGAACATACATTACAACTCTGCATGTTAAAGTTTCAGGGATCAGATCGTTCCAAACCAGTTTCTATATATGTTATCTACTTGTACATTCCTGTGGAATCCCGAAGTGCCCTGTTTGAGAACAGGGTGCCCTCTTTTTAACTCCCCCCTCCCTGATGGCCCTTTTTTTCTAGAGTAAAACACTATTAAATCAACTGATTAAAAAAAATCTTTGATTTAAATCAGGGATACAAAACCTCTGCTGCACAGGTCATAATTAGCTCATGAAACCTCTTCAATTCACCTGCCAACCCAGTTGCACGTTGAAAAACAAGAATCAGAATCCACCAATTCAGTTTTAAGAAAGGGAATTAAATGTGAAAATTCGATTATTTTGAATTTTTTTCAATTCTTATAAACAAGATACCAGAAAATGTTCAATTATAATTTAATAATTAACTTTTATCAATATGTGCTATAATATTTTCAAGAACTTTTATTTGATATTTGGGTACTTACATAGTATTGTGATTGCTTCAAGATGATGCATTCAAAATAATTTCCCAAACAAAAAGATCCATATCTATAGCGGTATTTACAGATACGACAAAAAATGATCACTTTTCATATCCCTATCTGCAGATATAAAAAACAGATGATCTGTTTTCAGATCTAACTTTTTAATAACTGGGCACCCCAAAATATGATCAATCAAACAAGAAATTAACACCCACAATACTGTGGAATCATCCCGTTGTCTTTTCTATGTGAGCCATAATATTTTTAAAAACTTTAATTTGCAAAGAAGTAAATGCATATTTGGAAGTGTTATTACATCAATCAATCAGTTTTTAATACATTATTTTTAAGACTATTACTTAAAAGAATGCACCAATTGATTGGCCCTTGGTACTGTATATTTACATTTCTGTGGTGCACAATCTGAAAGAAGTTGTGTGTAATAAAGTGGCGGATCCAAGGGGGAGGGGGCAGAGCCTCCCCTAGAGCTAGATAACTGCTTTCAAAAGTTGTCCACACCACCCAGACATACGGGTACAAATCCCTATTATGAAATTAATATATTTTGAGCTATCAAACAAAGCAAGTGCCTGCCAATGTATAGGGGGTCTGGTTTTCAAAAGAAAGCTGAAGTTGTAAATACGTAATAGTGTTAATGGTTGTAAATAGCAATTGAAGTTGGTTTACTATAGTCCCCACAGAAAAGGACGGGAATTAATTAATCTGGGAAACCTATTGTAATTCTGAAATGTAAAAATGTATGCTGTAAGAACTATATATTGCTTGGTGGCTGTGACATGGGTTCAATAATGCATTCAGAAATTCTACTCTGTACACACTAAAATGTTGATGGGGAGGGCCTGTGAATAACAACATGAATAAAGGCCGTTACTGATAAGCCACGTCTTGCCATCACTACAGGAGGTAATGTACATTCTTCTGGTGAATTTTACAACTTTTTAATGACCAGTCGGGATTTACCAACAAAAGATAATGTGTTAAACCACAACCCCTACACACACAATGGAAGATTTCTTCCCCTCTCAGTGTCCTGCTGTCCATTGAAATAAATAGAAAACGTGGCTTATCAGCATCGACCTTAACTTGATTGGTATAGGGACCAGAGTTTCTTCTTGACGGGCCTGGCATTAGACAACATATTTACTTAGTTGTGATATTTCATGTCTAGTTATGTATTGGGAGACACAGTATTAAAAAATCAATGTATCATTCTAATGGAAAACAGAGGCTCCTTGTTCCCTTAGATGGCTTTTCTGCATCCGCCCCTGGTGTAATACTATTATTGTTATTGCATGAGATTAATATTCATGTTTTATTTTTGAAATCTTTGGTTTTATATCTGTAAACTCAGTATGTGTTTAGTCAATTTTGCCAGGATCCCAAAATCATCCACTTGAACAAATTTATCTTATTTAAATACCAAAGAAGTATTTTAATTACAGATTTATACTATCAACAACTAGATATTTACCAATTGTCTATACTCTACTCTTTATATAAAGTATTTAAACTTAATTTAAAAAATCTGATCTAATTATTTTGTATTTAAAAAAATCATGATTTTTTTCTCCCCCCCACCCTGCTTATATATACATGGCGAAAGTTCCCTGCATTGTCCAACACATGTCAAATGTCTAACCTTAAGTATTTCCCCTCTTTGAGTACTGTCTTACATAAATTCAATTAATACAAGCTTTATGAATGTTCTTTCATTAAGGTAAGTTCATCACCTTTCTAAAAGATTTTAAGCCTTGTTACTTTAGAATAGAGGTATTCATTATTCGGATATTGCTTCAGTCAAGAATCACTGTACTAATACATGTCTACAACTTCAGTAGAATTCCTTAACAATATAGCAACCCCAGTTACTATATCACTACTAAAGTCATTTAGCTTAGCTTAATATGGTACTTGATTAACTGCTAATCTAACTCTTAACTTTTAAAAAAGAAAACCAAATCTTTTGGAGTGCAAAATCTAAAGGAAGATTCACACTTGCAATTCGGCTTTAGTATGTTTGGTTGTAGTTCCTGATTACAAAATGTTGCTCTTTCCATATTGATTTTTAATAGTTAAAAAGTTATAGGGTCAGGTGAGGTAATTACAACCAGCAGAATTTTTTAGAAAATCTACAGATAGATCTCTTCTGCAGATAAACTTCTGCAGAAATATTTGACATGAAGCTTATAATGTATTTTTTATGATAGGCATATTCCATCATTAAGTATTTTTAAGGTAGTGACAATTTGTAAAAAAAAAAAAAACAAAAAAAAAAAAAACACCATTGCTAAGATTCAACAGGTTTTTCCTTGGGCCTTACAAATAAAACAACATAGAAATTAATAAACACACAGTACTCACATCACCATTTTCCATAGATACAAGACTTAAATACGAGCTAGTTATAGTCAAATTAATGTTGGCACCAGCATGATCCATATTTGGCTTTTCAGCAATCATTTTAATTAGTCTTTTATCCACCTTAACAAAAAAAAAATATAGAATAGTTAAAAGAAATTTATTCAAGTGTATCTTTTAAATTTTATAGTTAGTTAAAGCTTGAGGAGGGAAAAATACCTTTCTTTTCTTGTCAACTGTTTTCAAACCAGCAGCTTCACATAACTTGTTTATACATTCCCTTTTAAAGATAAATAAATAAATATATATATAGATAGATAAATATACATCACTTATTTGTATATTTATTAACAAATTAACATGGTATAAAAAAGGATAATGTTTTTAAATAAAAAATGAACCATGAAAATAAATAAACAATACAATAACTTTGAATGGGGAAAAAAAGTCTAATTATTACAAGTACTTAAAAGAAGAAAGAAACAAGTAAGTCACAGCAAAAAATATGTATTGATTTTTTTTTTTAAGAAAGTGGTTTAATAATATTATATTTGATGGATTTGAAAAACCATTTTGACTGCTGTGGCTGAGTGGATGCATGGTAGGTGGCTGAAGCGTGAAATAGTAGTGCAACAGAGGTCAATTTGGCCAAATAAGTAGATGTCAAATGTCCAGCCAAAAGTTCAGCCAGTTTTACCTATAGCAGTAGTATGTTTTCTTTAAAAATTTTATTGTTACTAATTTAAAAAAAAAAAAATTCTCGTTAGCTTCAAATCATTTAATTCAGAAACTAGAAATCTTTAAGATTATTGTACTCATAAAATTAAAACCCCTTCTACTGCAATTAAAGTTGATGCTAATAACACTGTCATTAATGAACCAGCTCATCTTTCAAAATCAGTAATTGAAAAAAAAAAAAAAAAAAAAGTCATTTTCATTTAACTCTTGGAAAATCAATGCAACTTTGATATTTCTTGTATGTTGACCCACCTGACCAGACAGTCTGTCCTTTAAAAAGAAGCATATCCTTTCTTCAAAAGGTATATACTTAAAAAAAAAAAAAAAAAAAAGAAAGAGTAATTTAATTAGAAATTCAGGTTGTATTAAGTAATGTAGCCATAAGTATTTATTACAATAAAAATGAAATTAAGAAAAGAAAAATATAACTAAGAAAAATGAAATTTCTTAATTATTTTTATTATTATTATAGCAAAAGACAAAATGAAAAATAGAGTTACATATTTACAAAAATATATTTAAAATAATCTGTTGCAAGTGTTTGTTCATTTGAATAGGTAATCCATAATTATCTTTATTTCTAATTTATCTTTTAGCAAATTACTTGTTCTAATTATTGCAAATTTTTGACTTACAAGTCTCAATCTAAGCTTTTCAATTTTTGCTATGTGAATTATATCAACTTTTTCTTGGTGTAATTTTTATTTTCTTTGAAGATATGTTAGCAATGTACATAAAAATAATAAAGTACAAAATTATTCACTTCTTTTGCTCCCCAGTCTTAGCAAGAACTAAGAGTAACTGAAAAGGGGGGGGAGGGGGACAAGTTTATAGCAACTAATAAAACCCACCTTTTTATGTCAATAACCAACATAAGAGACTGTATAATCTTGGGAAAAAAAAAAAAAAAAAAAAAAAAAACTTTTTTGACCCAAACAAAATTTACAGTAAAGCAAAATTTTACTCTAAACCAATGTAATTTTTTTTTTGGGAGGATAATTTCTTTAAAAAAGTTCCTTTTACCTATCCAAAGTGTATATAATAAAGCAAAATGTTACCCTTTAACAGTCTCTTGGGAAGGCTGAAGCTCTTAGCACTTCCCCTGAATCCACAAAACCTTTTGGTCAGGTGGGCAGTCACCAATTGCACTGCCTGTAATGATACTTCAGTGTTTAACATCTGTGTTCCTTTTGTTAACGAAATTGATTCTGAGAATCTAATGGTTCTATGTATTCTCTTATTTGCATCCATGAGGTGATGTTTATTTTTGTCAGACTCAGAAAGGACAGGGAATTGAATTCCTAATGCACTAGACTCAGCTATCAGTTCACTGGGATGATTTCAACTACTATGGTATCCATAGAATTGAAACAGGAATATTGTTAGTGGTAGCAGGGTATACAATAATTTTTTCTTTTAAAAGGAAATAAGTTAAGATCCACAATAATAATAATAGTCTTATTTAAGTTTCGGAATACCGTTCCGGTGCACTCCAGTCCTTACTACACCCCTGCTTAGCACAAACAACCAAAAGATTACTACAAGGTGGCTACAGAAATTGAGAAAAAAAGTTCCCTGATTTCCCTGACTATCTTTATCAAATTTCCAGAACTAATTATATTTATATACATACCATAATCTTTCATGTAAATCACCATTGTGTATCATGCACCAACAGGTGAATGCTTCATATAGGGAAATAAATAAGAGAAAGCCACAAAAATACTTAATATTAATAAAATTGTAATTCAATTTCATAAATCCAAACATAAAATTTAGTTGAATACTAAAAGACAATATATAGCACAAAGATTCCTCGTTTTATAAAGATAGTGTTCAATTTTAAGTGTAAGGATGACTGATCAAAATAAACTGGCCACCTAATAACTTATTTTATTTCAATCAATGTATCGTTTCAAAATTTAAAAATATGTAAAAAGGCTTCAAAATGAGCACTATCTATAAAAAAAAAAGACAACATCTAGTCATCTGAATATAAAGACTAGTTGGTGCGAAATCCGAAAACTTTATCATGTGCACCTTGTTTTTTAAAAAAGTTTTGGAGGAAAATTGTAGTACAGCGTACATGCAATAAAAGTATATCTATAAAAAATAAAGTACCATTTCCCTCTTAAACAATTTTTAAAATTGAACTCTGAAAATATAGTTATTAAAAGGAATAAAATTTGGTTACAGTCACTAACGAAAGTAAAAGCAAATTTTTTAATTATTACATTTAGTAATATTAATAATGTAATTTTCAACCCTCTTTGTTATGAAAAACAAAAGTAAGTCTCAGTCAAAAATTTATTTTGTGAAAGCCAAGTTCTCATTAATAACACATCAACATTCTCTACTTGAAATAATTTTGAAAATTGTAAAATCTTTAAACTTTTCTCAAAATAAAGTTAACAATTAATTAGTCAACTTCATAAAAGATCCTAAATAATATAAAAAATACTAACAACAGAAAGATTGAAAATTTAAAAATTGTAACTTGCTTCTACCAATATATAAAGGTGAAAAATAAAATCATTAAATCCAAAAGTTACACTGACTGGCAAAAATATCTCAAAACCATTTTTTCCTTGACTTTGTTTATTGTACACGAGCAAAAATAAATAAATAAAATGCTGTTATCATACATATTGATTCAATTAAAGATGCAAACAAGCATTTTTTAAAATCTGGAATAAATTGACAAAATTTAAAAACAAATTTGAATATTTTCTTTTAACTGCATGTAGTTATATATACAAAACTAAAATGAAATCACAGTTTCATTTTAGGGTACTTACGTATTATCCCGACGGTCATTATTCCAAACAATTTTTCCTCAAATTTGCTGCCAAACTGTTGCCAACCGTATTTCGAACCATTAATAATTTCATGTATCCGGCATTTATCTTGGTGAAAAATTGCTCGTCTTGGTGGACCGCTGGGATAATACGTAAGTACCCATTTTAGTTTTGTCATCACACGATCGACATAACCCACCGCAAACTGCGATTTGGCAGGCCAAGGTAGGTCTGATACAGCAGTTGCGCCATTTTCGGATTCTCTCTCCCCACCCTTTTGATCTTCTGCCTAGCGATTTATTATGCAATCCAAGCTTGTGCCCCAAAACTATCAACACAGGAAGAAAGAAAAAAAAGCATAAACAGACCAAATGACATTCTCTTTACATTTAACGCCCAGAGGAGCACCAGCCAAGAATTAATGAATCAGCATTTGAAGAAGTGCGCATGTGCAAAGAGGATAACATTCTTTTCCTCCTCTTTAAAACTTATATAAAAGGGTGGATTAAAGGGGTGGGGTGGGGTGGAGGAGACCAAAGCCCAGGTCAGGAATTGAACCTAGACCTAGATTGCAATAGAATGGTTCTTTAGCCACAACACAACCTAGGAGACAGCCATGGCAAACTGATTAATAATATTAGTCTGCTTATTGAGAAAGAGTGATTTAATCTCAATTTGTTTTTTCAGGCTTGTGAGTTATGCCAGCTCTATTTTTGAATTTTACTAAAAAAAAAAAAAAAAAAAAAGTGAAACTTTAATTTGTATTTGGTAAATTTTTATGAAACTGATTGCATACAATTAAGTATTATATAGAACAGTAAAAGGAGGTTGATATACATGGTGGAACACCAGGGATTTTACTCCTGCCACCCTCTTATTTATACCAACCTTCACTGACTATTTTATAATTAGAAAACCAAAATTTGTTTCTCTCAATAAAATATTTCTCTAAAGCAAGTTAAAAACTGGTTAAGTATAAATGTTTTTGCATCTCGTTATATACTAGTATACATTATGATATACACTATTTTTTCCACAATACTTCCATTATCAATAAAAAACACATTCATGCCACAGAGAATTTCTCATTCTGGAGTATAAATCTTTTGTCCTTGTGAATTACAGCAGCCACTGAGCTTGCTAGGCAATATGAGGATTATGCCAAGATTGCAGCTATTCTTTAGGACTGCAAGCGTTTTCATGGATTTTTATTATCACCATCTTGACGACTGAATTTCAGTGGCTGCTATAATCTACAAGTAGTATTCAATTTTCAACTAAACAGAAATCAGCAGCAGTGTTGAATTCTAAGAATAAAAACCAAGTTGTTTGTTTCCATGTAAAATTTATGATAGATTATAGGCATTTAGCAAGTTATACAGATGAGTTCAGGTGACTTTATACTAAATTATTTCAGGATTCTCCATAGGCATTAACTATAACTTAAACACATTGACCATCATTTTCCCTTCCTTGTTTCATAATTCCATTAAATATAAATTTGAAAATAAAAGTTTAAGGCAGAAGTAAGTGTGACTATAAATAAAAGTTGCATGCAATGCAATGTGGGTTTTTACAACTGTTAGGAACATTACAAAATTACAACCATATTTATAGGATTTTAAACAATTAAGAAATTTCATGTAAACAGTGTAGAAAAATAAATAAGTTACATATAAATGAGACTAAACTAAAGAGTATTTTATCATAAATCAACATTCTGCTCCAAAATATGCTAAGCGACCATACTTACTTAGCTATGAGTGATCGAGTATCAAAATCTAAACTTTTCATTGATGTATTCACCTCCAAGCATCCAATATACTGTAAAATAGATTATTAACTTTTAGAAATGCAAGATATATAACAACAGATGAACTTGAAATAGTAATTACACCACATATTTTTTAAAGAAAAATGATATTTAGTGCAGCAATAAGAAAAGTTATAAACTATTTAATGTAAGGTACTACAGATTTTACACAATTAATTATATTTTTACAAAAAAACAACATACATAAAAAGTTTGTGTATGATAAAACCAAGATAATTATGCTGGCCTTTAAAAGTCGCTAGAGATCAGGAAAAGCGAAGCCGAGAACAAAGAGAGCTGGAGATGAAGGTAGCAAAAGTGCTGAAACCTGCTGCAGTTACGCCATGTTGTTCCCTGTTAAATGCTCTGTCTTCATTATTTTAACCCACGTTTTAATTTTGTATTTTTTTAAACCTGCATTAAAAATCTTATGTTCTAAAAGTGTTTTTAAGAAGATTACAGAAACTCGGTCCAGCCCAAATATCTGTTTAATTGCCAACAATAATGATATAAAATTTTGCTATTTTAATTATTCTGTACTGTAACTAAGTTACTGGGTAAGGAGTAATGTTGCACCAACATTTAATATTATACATTTAAAAAATGTACTTGTTGCAATATGGCAATACAAAAAAATTAGTTTATGTTCTTCTGAGTTAGTTAAAAATAGGTTGTACAGGTATGAAATAAAAATGAGCAATTTTCACAAAAATGGGATTCTGGATAAAATTCCAGGTTCGACCTCAGTATGAAGTGGTAAAACTGACTTTTAAAAATCTGACTTTATTTTATAACAACTCATAATTATAGTGATTCATTTTGGCCCTGAGAAATTTCAAATAGAATTGCAGTATTAGGAAGTTTTTTTTTTCCTTTTTTCTTTAAATACCCATTTTCTAGTATTTGTTTAAAATTTCTTTGAAGTTCTTTTTAAACCATTGCACATTTTCGGCTTATCTGCTCATTTTCAAAATAACAAGGTATCATGAGAGTAGGTCTGTTAAAAAAAAAAAAAAAAATAGGGCAGCCACATCTACAAACCTTACTTATCTTAAATGATATATGTAGTTTGTTCCAAAACATTTGAATATTATACACATACAACATTATGGCTCTAACAATATTGTCTTAGTAAGGGCTCTAAAAACTTTATCAAAGTAACATTTATATTTATCATCTTACTAAATCTTGTTGACAAGATTTCTGACAAGTTGATCAAATCTTGTTGACAAACAACAAAATTGTGAACTTACACGAACACCATAAGTAATACCACTATCTGATATTTTCTGATCTGGATGTAACCAGCCCCGTACTGGTTTATTAACGAAACTTCCAGTTTGATTCCAATCTTCCATATTTAACCCATTAGTTGATTGTGAATTTGAAGAAAAAATATTGGCATCAAGAGAAGGCGGAGAAGGCAACCATGGTCTCGACATAACTAGAACATGATCACTATTGAAAAGAAATTTATACACAAATGTTACAACATAACAGCATTTTGGTTAATCAAAATCAATAGAAATCAAAATAAACACGATGAATAATAATAATAAATATAACTACGTTGCACATCAATCATTTTAGAAATGCTCATATATTTTACATTCAAAGAAAATTACATCAATATTATTAGAACAACATCAGAAATACAGTGGTCTTCGCTCAATTCGGTCAGAGGTTTATCTGCTGAAAATCGGAATAAACAGAACAAAATAGTCAAATTGCACTGGTTTTCCGCCAGTTAACTGGGAAGTGAAATTTCTGGTTGTTTTTATATTAAATGTAGATAATTTGTGTAGAGTAGTAATGAAATTGCTTCATTTTATGAAGAGTTGCGAAGCATATGTATCGAGCGTGTGCTGAGCTACAGTTATTGTGCTTATTTGAATGCTTGTGATGGATTTATTTTGTGATAAACGCACATTGTTAATGAATAAAATTTGAGGTATGTGTTGCTTTTATTTATTTAAATGTTTATTCCTTGCTTTACAGTACACCGGTGTATAGTTGAGAATATTTATGGTCATGTTTTCATAATTATGTAAGGTTTTTAATATGCTGTGTTATTTTTTGTGAATTGGAATGAAAAAAAAAAAAATTTAGGTTTTAAGAAGGATGGCTAATTTTATTCGTTATATGGGTTTGCTCCTAATTTACAGAATTCCCGTACAATTTTTAGGTTTAATATGAATAAATATGCAAGAATTTTAGAGTTTGTGATCAGATTTGATTCTACTCTGATTTACTAGTGTAAATTTTGTGTGTTTTGAAGATATTAAATAGCAAAAATCATGTGAGGGGAAAAGGTAGTCGGTTTATTATAGTGGTTTTGTGTTATTTTTAAAGAGTGTTTTTAATATTTTGTGAAAATTTTTGTAGTATATTTCTCTGCAGACATAGTGTATTGCATCTTTCTAAGAATTTTTTTTAATGTACGCATAACTCCGAGTTAGTGTTTGTGATGAAAAAATGGAAATTTATGTTTTAAGAAAGATGAATCATTTTGTTTGATGTATGGGTTTGCTTAGGGTAGTTTCCCCAGTTATGGCCACTTTCACAAATTTTATTATTTTTCTAAGCTTTGACACAAGTTAGCCAATCAAATTGTAGGTTACAACAGGCTACAAACATTACACTGTAAGTAGGCTGTGATTGCTGGCAATAACACAGAACAAGAAGGCATCTTAATTTTTTTTTGTGTTGGTATGCAGTGTGAAAAGAAGTTCTTAGCATTTTGCTTAAGCAACATCTATTTGTATCAGCTTCAACCCACAGAATCTAGGAATATCTGGATGTTTTTTCAACATTTATAGGGAAGTTAAAACTATTTTGTTTCACTATTTTCAATTATAATAAATGAAAATTTTTAAATTTTAGAATTAAACAGGGTGGTCATAACTGGTGTCTATTTCAGAACAGTTTCTCCAGTTATGGCCACTACTTGTTTATATGATTTATTTATTTGTAACAAGTAGATTCATGCTTTTATAATGGTATTATATTTAAAAGTCAATATTGGGGTTAAAATTTAATAGTAGCTATTCAGAAGAACAATATTTACAACTGTAAGAACAATACTGGCATATAATATTTAAATTATGTTTGATAAAAACTTTGAAAAAAACTTGATATTTAGTAAATATATAAAAATATATTTAGTAATTGTATTGCTTATTTATTTTAGACATTATAAATAAAATGAGAAGATTTGAAAAAAAAATTATCAGTTTAAAAAATTTGGTTTTAAACAGAAGCTATAGGTAAAAAAAAAAACAAAAAACATATCTAAGTTGTTTTAAGTATTGTTACACTGTAGATGAAGATATGCCAAATGCAGTGAGGCTTGTCAAATGAAAAAAAGAAATTGTGATTGGGAGGTAAATCCGGAAGCCTATATGCTGTTTAAGTTTTGGCTGGATGTGACAAAAGATGCAGAAAATACAGTGGTGATGGTAAATGATGAACAAGTAGATCAAGAACAAGAAACGCCTGATATGAACTCTTTCGATAATTCGCTTCAGCTATGTTTAACAAATCACAATGAAAATACATCTACAGTGATTAGTGGTAATAACACAGAAACACCACGCTCATCAAAGACGGATATTACTGCTCCTAAAAGATTAGTTGAGACAATATTTAGTAGTAATAATACAGAAACACCAAGTTCATCAAAAATAGACAGTTTTACTCCTAAACGATCTGTTGAGACAATATTAAAGGATGTCATTCGATGGCCAGAAGCAAAAATCCAAAATTCCAAAAGAAAAAGGGGGCATATTCCAAGTGTAGTTACATCAAACAGATGGATTGAGTACCTTGAAGCTAAAGAAAAGGAAAAGCAAGAAAAAGACAGAATAAAGAGCGAGAAAAAAAGCTCTAAGAATAAAGAATCAGCAAATGAAACTAAGTAAAAAATTAAATCAGAAAATTACTGATGAAAATTCATCATCATCAGAAGACTGGATGGAAAGACAGACTAATAAAGATGTCAGTAAAGGAAAAGAAAGTGGAAAACTGGTGGAACTTTCTGCAACAGTTAATCTAAAACTTGGAGACTTTGTCATTGTAAAATTCATGAATAATGAAAAAAGGAAGCCTACTATATATCGTTATGTTGCAACAATTTTAAAAGTCCTTTCTTCAGAAGAATTTGAGATAACGTGTTTAAAAAGTGTGAATTTGGAAAAAACGTGTTTCATTTATATCGAAAATGACGTTTCAACAATCAGCATAGTGGATGTTATCGGAAAATTACCGGAACCACAACTCATTCAAAAAGGACGTGTTCTGCAGACTATGTTTTCTGGCACTCTTTATGTCTTTGAAAAAATCTAATTTCATATATGTTAATCATTCAATTTTATACATGTTGATCATTCAGTTTTATCTAAATTGATAATTTTACATAAAGAAAAAAAAAGTGCCAAAAACATCTAAATTTGTATGTTTCATTAAATTCATTTCGAAAGGAAATATTATATTTTATGTGTTTTTCATAAATTATTTTACTTTTTTTCACTTTATTTACAAATTTTTTGAAGTGGCCATAACTGGGGAATAGATGTGGCCATAACTGGGGAAAATGTTAAAAAAAATTTTAATAAACTATATAAAATGAAGTATGTCTACAAAAATAACTTTGATAGTGAAGAATTATTTTACACTCTTCAATGTATGCTGTGCATTATTTTCAAAATCTTTCAATAGTTTTTTAGTACTGAAAAAAATTCTTGAATCTTTAAAAATGCTTAAAGTGGCCATAACTGGGGACACCACCCTACACAGATTTCCAGAAATCACGTGCACTTATAGGTTAAATATGAATCAATATACAGTAGACACTGGTTAAAACGTACTCTCATGGGACCTAAAAAGTAGTATGTTATAAGCAGTACCGCCGGTAAGATTCAATGTAAAAAAAAAAAAAAAATAAATAAATAAAATAAAAATAAAAAGTGGGCTCATAAATTCATCATAATATGCGTTTTAAACAGATCTGATTAAAAAAAAATTATATTAAATAAACAAAATTTTTTATTACTTACAATTTTTATTGAGATAAATAATCTGTAATTTTCTTTTGTTTTAAATGGGCAGATGCTATCTTTAAATACCATTTGGGTCATTCTCAGATAATGGTAAATTTTGGTTTAAAAAATAGAATAAAAGTTTTATTGTTTCAATTCCCAATTTTTTCATGTTAGTCTAATTATCTATGTCTGCTATCACAAAAAAAAAAAAAATCAGCAGAGATCGTTTGGCTTAATCATAGCTTTAATTTTTTTAATTTTCCATTGGAACATGGT
Source organism: Cheiracanthium punctorium (assembly GCA_038373885.1). Lineage (NCBI taxonomy): Eukaryota > Metazoa > Arthropoda > Arachnida > Araneae > Cheiracanthiidae > Cheiracanthium > Cheiracanthium punctorium. The sequence continues at coordinate 762,673 of JAWZYV010003490.1, read as the reverse complement.
AATGACGGGCAGAAATGTGGTAATGACATTTATGAACATGGTAATGACCAGTCACCAAATAATTTACATTATTTATTTATGAACTACTTATTGTTCTTATTCAGCACAATATTCAGAAAAAGCAAAATGTCTTGATATGGGATAAGGTGGTAATAAATCATTCCTGTATGAAGAGTGACTTGTCTACGTGAGCCACAAAAGTGAAAAGATTGGGTTTCTGCATTTAACTACAGGCATAGTTCTCACTAAAGTCTATGTGAAGAACTAGTTTATTTTCAGAAAGGTTATTTTTCAATTGAGTTAGTACTTGATATTGATGTCTGTGATTTGCTTCATGTTTCATTAATTTTGGCAAAGATTCTGTGAAACGTTTAAGAAGCATTTCTAGATTTGTGCATACTTTTTCTTTTTCAGTTACAGATATAATCATAATCTTTGCCATTTTTTTTTTTTACTATAATAGATTTCTTTGTTGTATTCCACTGGTAATAACTTATGTCATTGAACACTTCATGTGCTTCACATTTAAATGCTAATTGCTTCAAACAACATTCTGAACATACACTAAATAAGCAGTCTTCTGTGACAGAATTGCAGCAAATGGTACTGTACATTTCGTAGAAACCTTTTGGTTCTACAACACCAACTTGATAAAGTTTATTTAACATAAAGCGAAAATTCTCATGCTTAGTGCATAAACAAGTATCTCTCTTATTTACTTTAAGCTGAACTATATGAAATGGCTTTAACCTGCAGAAAGTTGAGTATCCTATTTTGATATTAGTTTCAGTGACATATTTTTTGTGCAAATTCATTATAGAGTCATTAAGTTTCTTTTTGACTCTCTTTTGTTTGTTCAATGTAAATTGTATCTTTTTTACCAGGGCACTGGGTGCTATTCAGATAATTCGCTAGAAAATCTCTGATTGTGAAACCTTTAATGAAAGGCATGATCTTTGCTTCCTATCATGCTTGCTCAAATCTTCACGATTTAAATTATTTCTGTAACTTTTATAAGGAAGGAAATTTTTGCAAGTGCTTAACATTCGGTATTTTTTTGAGAATTTTACCTCCTATGGCTGTAGTGAAAAGTCGTTTTTATTTATATGTTGTACAATTACTATAATTCTTCAGTTGACTTTTCAAAACTTCACCCTCAAGTAACTTCTTTTTAATTTTAAGTGATACTTTTGTTTTGCGTATGATTTTCTCGACAGACTTCTTTGGAGTTGACTGTTTATTTTTCAAAAGTCTATAATAATGTTTCCTAAATTTTTCATTCTTGGATTTTTCCATTTTCAGAGCAGTCTGAAGCTTTATTATCTTTCGATACTTTGCAGATTTGTCTCTATGAACTCTTTTTCAGCCAGTTTTAAGTCTTGAAACACTTTGGGGACTCTCAAAGAAATCAGTTATAGTAGAAATAGTTACATTCTGATGACAAAGGACTGAATAAATTTTCAGACAAAGGATTATCAATATCTTTAGAAATAATTTGATTTGCTGTAGCTTGGTTTGAAATTGTTTATGTGTCAACCTGTATTTGGCTGTTGCATCTTTCCATTTTTTTCTCTTTTGTCTCTGTTCTCTTGCTGATAAATCAGACATACTTCAATTTTCTGTTCTTTTCTCTTCAGATATCTTTAATGTTCCTTCTCTTTAAATTTTTCATATGCAATCGGATCATTCTTAATCTTTTCATGGTATTTTCTTTCTCTTTCTCTTTTTCTGGCAAGCTGTTCTTCCTCAGTGCATTTGTTTACTCTACCCTTTTTTAATATAACTACTAATCAAAGCCAGCAGTAACTGCAAAATAATAAAAGAATACAAGTTAAAAGTATTATTAAAACTATCCTCATTAGATACTTTAAAAAATACATTTATAATGGAACTGAGATTTATAATTGTCTCCCCTTCCAATAAATCCAGCATTTCATATACTGTAGCAGATTTATTTTTTTAAGAACACTAATGAAAATTCTAAAAAAAAAAAAAAAAAGTCTGTATAAAAAAAAATATGCCTCATAAATGTTAATTACTAAGGGTTAACTTATAAATTAAAAACTGTTTTATATATTCAAGCACATTAGCGAAAGAAATTAAATATTCACACTCCAACAACTAAGAAAAAAAAAAAAAGAATGACTTTTAAAGTTGTTCCAACTTTGTAATTTAAATTTATTTTCTATAAAGAACTAAAACATATAGAAGCATTTATCATCCTCATTTAAAAGATATATTTTAATGAAATATAACTAAAAATAATATATTTGAAAATAAATTATAATATTAGTAGGTGTTTTGTAAAAAAAGTATAACTCTTGAATGTGAATAAGAGTCAATAGTCTTCATTTAAAAAAAAAAATAATAAAAAATGGTATAAAATTGTACTCTGAAAAAAATGTAATCAAAAATTAAAATGTACCCTTCTTTTATCTCTGAAGGTTAATTTTTATAAGAACAAATCAGGAAAAAGAGCTTTATAATAACCAAAATTATTCTAATAATAAAATGCCAACAATTTCAACTAAAGAATAACGGAATTTTTAAAAAATATCTAGAAGTGTCATTACCATGTCCTTAAACCTTACGACCTTACCATGTTTTCAGAACTCCATGGTAATGACATTTTTAATGTTAAGCCTATTTAGGGCTAAATTATAACAATTGAAAGCTATTGCAATATTTATTCTGAATGTAGTCTCAAAGCTCTTAATAAATCATTCAGCAAAGTTAAATTTATTAATTATGTATTTCAGTAAAAATGAACTTGGTGATGACACATAATAAATACACTGACTATTAATTTGGAACAAAAGCAAGTAAATAAAATAGTGCTTACTTACTTAAGCTAAAGAAGATATAATCTCTTGTAAGAACATGTGTTTCTGTTCTTTTAATAGTTTCGGAACTATCATAGCGCCATCTAGAAGACAACCAAATAAAAAAGACTTGCACACCATGGTAATGACAATTACCTCTGGGGACAATTTTAAAATAAGTACTGTTAATATATTTTTTTCTCCATACATCTAAAGATTCATATATATTGAAAATAGAGAAATAAAAATTTCTTAAATAATTATTACCTTTATTTTAAGGCTTTTCAGTTCATTAAAATAAAGGTTCAAATAATAAAGTTTGATGTTTGGGACAAGCTTTGGTAATGACATTTACCACTTTAAATTTTTTTTTAAATAATGAAATTTCACTTTTTTATATATTTAAACTAGTACCCAGTGTACTGCTTGTAAAGAATTGTTGACAAAAAATTTAAACATCTATGACTGGCACTCTTAATTGACATTGTTAGCCGAGGACATTTAAATTTACCATTATCTGAGAATGACCCATTTTGGATATCCATAATAGACTTTTGTAGAGTCTCTGCATCATCACTGCGGCATTCAAAAAATCGCGATAATGTTTTTGCAGCCTTTAATGCCTTGGGTATGCTTGGTATAGACTCCTCTGTTTCTTCTTCACTATCATCAGAATGATTATAGATAGGGCTTTTCAGGAGGCATTTACATTGATGATGACAAATAAAAAACATGGTCTTGTTCTTAGCCCTACCTAGCAAACATCGCTCCCTTCATTCATACACAATGCATCTCACTAGAGAATCTGAAAACTGACGAGTGTTGTCGAAGGTACTGAAATTTCTGAGAACAAAGAAATAAAATTCTTAAGAAAAGCAAAATTATATTTTTGGCTTTGGTATAAAAAGTACGTTATAGTCGAAGTACGTACTTTTGTTAAGTATGTTTTAACCGAAGTTAAATAACATTATAAATATAGGACTTCAATCGGGACCTAGCTTCTAGGTACGTTATAACCGATAGTATGTTATATCCCAGGTCCGTTATAACCGGTTCGCACTGTATAAGGATTTTTGAGTTGTTTGTGCCGAGTTTCGATTTTATTCTGTTTTAAGTAATGTAAATTTTATATTTTGGAGATATTAAAACTGAATGAATCTTGGGGGGAGGGGGGGGGGTTGGTTTATTTGAGTGCTTTTCTATTAATTTTTAACTGTGATTTTAACATTTTAAGGAGAATTTTGCTGTAAAATTTTGTGCAGAAACATATTTTAGCATTCTGCATCTTTTGAGCGTTATATTTTATTTCTTTTTTGCAACGTACCCATAGCCCACAGCTAGTGCTTTGTTTATAATTGCATTTGAAATATGTCTACAAATCTTTTAATGTCTTTAGATAAGTGTATTGTAGTTTTGGGTTTATTTTGTTCCTTATGTATCTACGTATGCTTATGTTTTGCTTCCCAAGAAAAAAAAGTTGGGGGAAATTTTGTTAGCAGGTCTCCTCGCCAAGTGCCGATGTGTCGCCGAATTTGAAGTTTGTTTACGATAGTGATAGTTTCAGATATCTGTTGCAACCTGTGTTTGGAGTTGAGTTGTTAACTGGTGCTGTAGTTTGATGAAAAAACGCTCGGTGTGTTCATTAAACGATACCAGGATGTTTGGTAAAGGAATTTTGTGATTGGTTTAGGCAATTTAACTGTAATCGGTAAACCGAAGTTTTATAAGAACGGGAATTTGAAATCGATGTGTTAGTGAGTTCTTTTTTTGTGTTATTGTAGTTTGGTGTGTGGTTAGTTGTTTCGGAGAATATAAGGTGTATTTTCGTTCTTTGGAAATGTGTTCTGTTGATTAAAGATGTAGTGAATATTATGTTATTGTTTAAAAAGGAAGTGTGTATTTATTTGAAGGAGGGTGTGAATATAAAGTTAAATAAAAGAAAGAATTTTGGTGTTATGTTATTAGCTGGTGTGCGTTTTGGATATTTTTGAAGAGTTTCTTAAAATAAAGGTGTTTTTTTAAAAGAATTTTTGCTATTGCTTAAGATTTTCAATGTGAATTGTAAATGGATATTTGATGCTGTTATGTTTTCATAAGTGCTATAGTGACTTTATATGAGGTGTATAACTAGGTTGTTTAATCCACCAATGTTTTCTTGAGTTGAAAACGGGCCAGTGTTTGCCCAGTTTACATTAGCTGTACAACTAGGTTGCTTAATCCACTGTTCATTTTTAGTTAAAAACGGTCCACTGGTTGCATAGTTTACATAGTTATACAACTAGGTTGCTGAATCCACTGAGGTTTTTTTAGTTAAAAACGGTCCACTGGTTGCCTAGTTTACATAGCTGTACAACTAGGTTGCTGAATCCACTGAGGTTTTTTCAGTTAAAAACGGTCCACTGGTTGTGTAGTTTACATAGCTGTACAACTAGGTTTGTAGTATTCTGCTACTACTGCCGTGAAAATTAGTTTTAGATTACAAATTTAGCAGGCTACCAAAACAGAATTAAGATTTTGTCCATGCGTTGTGACTGTTGGAGTAGATAAATAACCCAATGATCTCAGCCTTGCCTGAAGTGTGTGTTAAAAGTGAGGTAAAATAAACACAGAGACATTGCATTAGATCACCAAAATACAAATTTTATTCAACAATAACAGGGGTAAACAACTAGTGGCCTCACGACATCAGCATTTAGAAATAAAAGTAAGTAAAACGCAGCGCAGGGGTATTACAGCGCGTGGTAGTAATGCTCAAAAAACAAAAATATTAGAGTGCTTTAATCTCCCATTATTAGCCCTTGTAAAATTGAAAAAAAAAAAAAAAAAAAAAAAAAAAAATAAAAAGGTAATGCGTAATTAAAATTGTCATGACAAAAGTAGCTCGATTGGATCCAAAATTCAAGTTAAAAGGCTCTGCTGCAGCATTAAAAAAAAAATTTATCCTATCAAAAAAAGAAAAGAAAAAATTTGGACAAACAAGTACCCACCTTCCCCAAGCCACACAGGGCATCTGATGAAAATCCCGCACAAAATCCTTAACTGTTACTTGAAACCCACTTTTACAATCCAACAGATGAGTTTAAATAGTTAACAAAATAAATAAAAAGGGGAACTTTGCAATTTTTACACCAAAGGGTGCAGCAAATTCATTGATGTGCAGAACAACTCAAACAAGTAATTACAGAGATTAGCATAGGCCAAGCCAGAAAATAAAACAGATTTTATGGCACTCCAAAAATTAACTAGGTAAGAAAAAAAATAACACAGCATCAACAATCATCATTTAACAAAAAAAAAATTTAAACATGGCGTTACTGGAAGTTATACCACTGGTTACTATTTGAAGAGAAGAGTCATTTAGCTATTGATTTAAATACCCCCCCCCCCTTATTAAACGTTACAAGTTCCAAAAAAAAAGAGGAAAGTTCTAGCACGGCTTGAAGCATGATGACACTGATCCAGCTTTGGTGGAGAACTAGTAACATAAGGATGATAGAAGAAAAGGTATTAGAGCGATCTCACCCACGGATCCAATGGCAGGCCTGGTCTCGGTGTTTCAGGGAACTGACAGTCGGATGCTGGTGGCTCCCGGAGCCGGCATCTTGGTCTCTCCTTGGAGGGGATCCCGGACTTTCGGCCGGCACAATCAGGCGTCGGAGATCTCGCGATCCACACGGAGCATACTATGTAGCACTAGCGGCTCCCGGTTTGGGGAAGATGATTACAGCGTAGTAGATCGAAACGGGACGCCGAAACTGGTAATTGATCTCCGTCGAAAAAAACAGGGGGTGGGGGCCTTAAGCCCAATTCACATCAAAAGTGAGGGGAAGCATATTGGCAGTGACGGTGACGCATCAGCAAGGTGGCCAAATAGAGGCAGACGGCCAATAACCGGAACATGTTACAAACGTGGTGGGGCCACCGGGTGCTTACGCACAAAAAAAGAAGAAAAAGAATAAATTTATACGGTGATCATGGAGTAGCTGGCCCTCTGGCCTACGTGCTAGCCATCACATAATGATCTTGTTGTAAGTCACGACTAAAATGCCGAGTTGGGCCCCTAATGCGTGATGAAACACCCGTTAAGACACGTCCTAGCAGCACTACGACAGCTCTCCGAATGACGCTTTCTTTCTGCCCCACGCTTAAGGAGCTTCGCCGAGACGCCGACCACGGGGACCAATCAGAGCGCGCCATCTCAGCCGGGAAACTTCGAGAACATTCGATTGTCGGGGGAAGGAAGAGAGGAAAGAAGAAAATGACGGCCAGCAACTACTACACGCGGGAAAGAAACGAACTTGGCCGAGAAGAAACGCAGGCAAGAACGGCCATCTTGAAATGGAAAAAAAAAAAAAGCTTAATTGAGCAAAAAGGCATTAAAAATGTTATTAAATTTCCTAAAATTTTAGCGGGAGATAGCTAATCGTCCGAGACAACCCTGGGTAAAATTTGGAATAAAAATTAAATTAGAAGAGAGTAAAACTAATTAAAAACCGGACATGAACAAGAGATATTGCAAGAAATGAGTTAGGCTATTGAAGAGAGAGGGAAACTTAATAGTCAGCAGAAAATCGACAGAATTTACAAGATAATTAAATTTACACCTCCGGAGACAGGGCAAACAACGGCAGAATTAAATTAAAGAAAAGGTCATTATTTAAAAAGTCCCAACAAAAAAAAGGGTAATTAGTAGTAATTTAAAAAGACTAGCTATTGAGTTATAGAAGAAGAGTCATCCAGACCATTATATCTCCTGACAAAAGGTATTTAAATTAAACTTCTAAGTTAATTACAAGAATTAGAGAATAACTAATTAAAGGTTAAAACAATTAAAATAAAAATTACTGCATTTGATTTGTAAAAACATTATCCCCCAAAAACAATACAACAGGTTGCTGAATCCACTGAGGTTCTTTTAGTTTAAAACGGTTCACTGGTTGCCTAGTTTACAAATGTACAACTAGATTGCTTAATATACTGAAATTTTTTTAGTTAAAAGCGGTTTACTGTTTGCTCATTTTGAATTGCCTGTTACTGAAATTGTTGACGTTTTTTAGTGTTAAGTATGGATGGTGTATTTTGTTTTATTGTTTTTTTTTAGTGGAATATCTGTGCAATTTTAATGTGTTTAAAAGCTTTGACTTTGCTGGCAGTGCTCACTGTGTTGTATTATTTTATCGTATTCTAAAATGGTGTTTCACAAGTGAAAAATTTGGCGACCAAAATAAAAGCGCCAGGTAGCGGGTGTTGGCGACAAAAAAAAAGTCGCCAAAAATAGCTGACAGCCACTTACGAAATTACTCCCAAAAAGCCAAGGTTAGAGGTTGGCGAGAAAAAAAGTCAGCAACTCAACCGGCACCAGCTTGGGGTATTACTCCTTCAGTAATGAGTACCGCTTTATCCGGTCAGATAATCTTTAGAGATTATGAAAATTTCAACGTAATTAGCTTTTACGGCAGAAAGAAAGCTTGTCAAAAATGATTCATATTTGTGTGAAGGTGTTACAGTAATTCAATCAAAATAATTTTTAATAGACTTAACAGAATTTTAATAAAAATAATGATCAATCCTACACTCGTAACCAGCGAGACATCTGATGATGTGCCCCGAACTGGTTACTTGTCACAAGAGTAGATTTGCTGAACGCTAGACTTTTTACAAACAGTATTTGAGGGGAACAATGTAAATGATTGCATCACCTCTTTTCAACATTTAGTGAGATTCAATTTGCTATGTCCCTAAAACAGCCTTTAATTTCGAATTTTCCCCCAAAGAAGTAATTAAAAAAAATAAATAAATAAATAAACATACATATGCATTTTTTCTTTTGTTCAGTTCTTTAATAAATAGGTGCATACGTTAAACTACTGACTAATATAGTTCATATTTATGATTTAATTTATTGATTATTTTCTTAAATTTTTTCACTTTTACTTTTGGTACTACCGCTTATTTTGGATTTTGGGTTTCCTGGTCAATTTCAATCCATCATTCTGAAGTGAATGGAATAAGGTGCGACCACTGTAGTTTTCAATTTTATTTTTATAAATTAATGATTTAAAGAAATTTAAGAAAACAAGTGTAATACAAATATATCTGGAACATTATTATCTGGATATTACTGCTGGAACAGCTTTAATATGCCTTACTAACTTTAAAGCAAGAGAATTTTATTTTCCTAATTATGGCTGATGGAAAAAACAGTATTTCAAGGGGATTATTTTGTTTGGAGCTGCAAGAATTGGCTTTCATTCCAAGATTTCAATACAGTAAAAGCACTTATTTTCACGTGCCTTTATTTTCAAGAAAATGAATATATGTGATTTAGCGAGCTGAAACTTTCACGAATTTTATATGAATACTAGCTGACCCGACTAACGTTGTTTTGCCATATAAATTATTCCTAAGATTATTTTAGTAGAAAGAAATTAACTTATTGTAAGTGTGTGAGGATGTGGTATATGAGTGGAAGAGATATGGAGCGCTGTGAACGGTGCTGGAATATAAAAAAACACAGTGGCAAACATTTATTTTTAATTCATTGTAATTTATTTGTTAAATTTATATATATCGCTAATTACAATAATTTTACTAAAAAATAATATCAATCCCTTAACGGAATAGAGTGAACAATATTTTTTGTTATCCCATCTTTAGCTAACACAAACAAACTGGATGGTTTGCCCACTCGAGAGCAGGCAACGTATAATTGTCCATGTGAAAAACATGGTGTGCTCAAATCTAAGCCACAAACAGACATAGTTTGGCCTTGAGATTTATTGATAGTCATTCCATAAAATATTTTGTCCAAAAAAATAAAATAAAATAAGGATGAAAATCTGAAACACTTTCAAGTTTTAAATATGCACTATAGTGCTATATATTAAAATCGTATCATAATTTATACGTCGTTCCTATTTTTCTTCCTTATTCCATTAAGTTGGAAAGTGTATCAGTATTCATGACTGTGCTGTATTTTTCTTTCTCGTTTCGTAAAACCCATCTTTGGAATTGAAATCTATCTTAAAATCGCCAACTAAAACTATTTTACAATCTTCGCCAAGTATATTACAACTATACTACATCGTTTGATATATTGTTTCGAATGTGCATCATAATCCATGGGTGTACCGTGCTTGTGTTTCTTGGGTTGACCTACTTTAACGCTCCGACTCTCTCCAAGGTGGTGATCATGAAACATATGCAGTTACCATGACGATTTTTTGCATTTATGTGAAAATTATGATGGCGATTTGGAACAACATGTAAGTACAGCATGCCATTACATTTTTATTTATTTTTTATTGCCAATTAATGTACTTTTAATAATTAAGTGCCTTCAAATTCATTAACTGGTGCGTTTATCTCTAATTTGTTTACTTTAGTTTTCATCTAGTTCTTTTGGGAGCGTTGAAATGGTACATACATATTATCCCGGCAGTCACTTCTGCCAAACTACTTTTTTGTCAAATTTGCTGACAAACTGTTGCCAATTGTATTCCAAACCATCAACAATTTCATGTGTCCGGCATTTATCTTGGTGAAAAACTGCTGGTCTTGGCGGACTGCCGGGATAATACGTAAGTACTGTTGAAACTTGTGCATAAGCCCCAGAGACCCATGACTGCAAAGCTCACCAAAGTACGGGATTTTTTAGGTTGGCGAGAGTGGGGGCATTAAAACAGGAATCAACTCTTTCTTGTACCATAAAACACATTTTTGGAATCAAAATCTATCTTAAAATCGCATACTGAAACTGTTTTACAATCTTCGCCCGGCATATTCGTCCTATAGGCATATTACAACTATACCACAAAGACATTTTAAATACTGATTGGAATGGACACCATAATCCATGAGTGTACCATGTTTTCCTTTCTTGTTCAATGAAAGGAACAATATGCCAGTTGTTTTCTAACTATACTCGAAATATATTTATAATAAATTGCCACAGTGATCAATTATCAAAAATTGGAAACCTTGTGCGACTTTCAACATTTTATTAACGCGCCCCCCCTTCCCCTCTCCACGTCATCTGGCAAACACATTTGAAAAGTGACTCGACGCACTAATGTCTACACAAAATACCTGATTGAAATTAATAGCACTCTGGTGCTAAAAATTCTGGGGTGGTCCGCCCTTATGACTTAGGGGTATGAGACATAGTTAAAAACCTATTCTCAGACCTAACGAATATACATATAAAATTTCATTAAAATCAGTCGAGCCGTTTCGGAGGAGTATGGTAACTAACACTGTGACATGAGAATTTTATATATTAGATAATTGAAAGTTGAAAAATTCTGAAAGTACCTAAATATAGTACCCCTTTTGCATTATAAGAAATTTCCTTTTGTCCTGAAGTTCGAACCACGCACTCCCCATTTTGAATGGCTTCAAAGAAACTGGTATAAATAATGGGTACTTACGTATTATCCTGGTTGAAGAAATTAATTATATTAAACTATTCAACGAACAAGTTGAATTACAAATTGAAAGTCATTGACTGAAATTGATCTGTAAAATAAATTTTGTAGATTTTAGGCAGAGTTGAAACTCATTTAACTTGAGTTGCACAGTAGAAGTCTTTGGTTTGAATATGTGTTTAAACAAGAAAGACAAAGTAGGTACCTTTTCTGTAGTTTATTGAAACAAGATGACTATGGTAGACTTACACAGTGCACATGATGAAGACACAACACATTAAACAGCATTTATCTAGTAGCACAAGAAAACAAGCTTTTAGAAGAAGTCGCCAGCGGCGATCTTTTGGATTCAAAAACACATCACACTGAATACATCAGCACGGTTTGCACGGATCCCCGGATCCGGTTCTAGTTGAATCACATCTGTTGAACCACACGGTTCATGGCTCAATCTCTTTACACACACATCACAATAGTGGTGGCTGAGCTTTCAGAGAGACAGACCGCGAACTGAAAAATTAACTTGTGATGCCCTTTTATACCTGCCAGTTAGTGCGAGACTACGATAGATATTTGCATAGGAAAAAAAAAAGAGTTCTTATTTTATGCAAATTAGAAACAGCGCCATCTATCGGCGAGAAATGTAAACTTTTTATTACGGCTTTAAAGATATGACAATGTTTTTACACCGCCATTTTCAAATGCTAACGAAGTTACGTTTTCACTTAGAAAATTTTTAAAGGAGTTTACAAAAGTTTCGTTTTTCACTTTAGCAAATTTAGAGATAAAATGTCATGGAAATAAAAGGTAAGTAAAGAAATAGCGTTTTTTCCTAACAAGGGCCCACCTTCCATGACATTTAAGAAACTGGCAGATTCAAAGTAAACGAAAATTACAGAGATAACCTTTCCTCTTAAACGAAAAGTAAGTTAAACATGATGCATGAAAAAATACTTCAAAATTCACTAAGGGTTAGTAGAAACACTATATACAGTTGTTGCTGGCCAGCATGGTTAGTACACGTTTCAAAAAATTACTTCATTTCAAAAAATACTTCAACTTACTAGAAAATACTATATAGATGCATTCAAATATAAACACTTATACTAGAACATTAATAAACACATATGCTAGAACATTAATAAACACATTTCTAATCATAAAAATATTCGTACTTCAAAAATACTCATCATATACATTCAGTGCACTTTAGAAAATACTTACATTTTGCAAAGTTCATTCAATATAATCCAGTACAGTACATTGCAATGAAAAATACGAATTAAATTTGAAAAAGCTCGAATTGAAATCTAGCTGAGATCGAGCTGAAATAGAGCTGGGATGCATCCCGAAAAATTTTGTAAAAAAAAAGTTTGTGTTATAGGTTAACACATTATATGCCTGACACAACACCTTACAGACTAGGGTGGACATATAGGAGCTTCCACTAGCAAAAATGGGACTTACTGAAATAAAACTAACATCTCCTGTGATTGGGACGAAAATACTCTACTCTTAGAACTAACCAATCACCTCAGAATTCTCTGGCAAATTACAATTTCACCTCGCGAGACGCTTTTGAGGCTGCTCAAAAACTTCAGAAAAAGAGCAGAGCTAAGAATATCGCACTCCGTGGGGAACTTTACTCTCTCGACTGTAAAGATGTCAGACAGACATAATAGGACAAACACAATTACATAAAGTTCATTTTTCTTTTGTTTTTTTTTTTCATCAAAAATTTCCCCCCTTTCCCCTCAAAAAAAGTCTCAAGCCGAAGGGCTTATAGGAGACAAAAAAAATTGCCTAGGTTCCCACAAACGGGAGTAGGTCTTTCACACTTAACTAAAAATTTTGTCATTAAAAGTGGAAAGGCTCATTTTGGGTAAGGGTTTCGTGAAAATGTCTGCAGGATTTTGTTTAGTGTTAATGTATTCTAATTTAAACAATTTTTCTAAAACGAGGCTTTTTAAGAAATGGTATTTTACATGTATATGTTTAGTGCGATTGTTCTCTATAGGAGAATTTGAAAAGTCTATAGCTGCACGATTGTCACAAAATAAGATAACTTTTAAATTTTCTGGAAAAATGTTTAAACTTCTTAGTTCATCTAGGATTCTATACATTCCTAACAGTTCCTTTGATGCCTCTGTCAGGGCAATAAACTCAGATTCCATAGATGAGAAGGCTACACATTTCTGCTTAAAATTTCGCCACAAGATTGGGGTTTTGTCTAACATTAAGATGCGACCTCCCATTGACACACGATCATCTCTATTTGAGGCGAAATCGGCATCAAAATAACAGTTTATTGAAATTTCACTAATGTTTGAAAGTTTAAGCTTTAACTTTGATGTTGATTTTACATATCCCAGTATTTTACTAATTGGTTCCAATGATGTTGGCCGGGGTTAGATTGAAATTGAGAAAGTTTATTTACAGGGTAAGATATATCAGGTCTGGTTCTACTGGCCAAGAACGATAAACATCCCAAAATATTGCGGTAGGGCAGTTTTTCCATTTTCTTAGTCTCTGCATCGTTACTAGGACTTTGCGTCTTTCACATTACAATTCCAGGTGCGATTGGCAATGAAACTAATGGTATCTGATACTTCTTAAACCGCTCATAAATTTTATTGATGTAATCTTCCTGGTGAATGAATAATCCTTCCCGATTTTCAACAAATTGTACCCCGAGTAGTTTCTTCGTTCTACCCAACTTCTTTAGATCTACTTTATCTTCTAAAAGTTTAATTACCTTCTCTATTTTTTCTTTAGTTTTAGATATAAACACCATGTCATCAACATACAGAAGTAAAACTAAACTATTTTCATAAATGTAGACACAATTAGCCCATTCTAGCTTATTAAAATTTAACTCACTTAGAATTCCGTGTATTTCATTGAACCATTCACGTCCACTCTGCTTTAAACCGTAAATAGCTCTGTTGAGCTTACAGACGTAGTTTTCGTTACCTTCCTCTTCAAATCCTTTGGGCTGCTTCATATAAATATCTTCTTTTACTGGGGCGTATAGGTACGCAGAATTTATGTCTACTTGCATATGAAACCAATGAAAATGTCCAATGAAGAAAGAGAAAAATAATCTTATTACGGAAAAATTGACTACTGGACTAAAAACTTGGTGGGGGAAATTTAGTTAGCAGGTGTCCTCGCCAAGAGCCGATCTGTTGCCAAATTTGAAGTTCGTTGGACAGTTTGTTTACAGTAGAGATAGTTTCAGATATCTCTTGAGCCCTGTGTTTGGAGTTCAGTTGTTGACTGGTGCTGTAGTTTGATGAAAAAATGCTCGGTGGGTTCATTAAACGATACTAGGATGTTTGGTAAAGGAATTTTGTGATTGGTTTAGGCAATTTAACTGTAATCGGTAAACCGAAAAGCAGGTGAATTTGAATTCGATGTGTCAGTTCTTGTTTGGTGTTTGTTGTGTTATTTACGGGGAATATAAGGTGTATTTGGAAATGTGTTGTGTTATTTGAAGTGTAGTGAATATTATGTTGTTGTTTAAAAAGGAAGTGTGTGTTTATTTGAAGGAGGGCGTGATTATAATGTTAATAAAAGGAAGCGTTTTGGTGTTATGTTATTAGCTGGTGTGTTATGGATATTTTTGAAGAGTTTCTTAAAATAAAGGTAAGTGTTTTTTTTAAAGAATTTTTGCAATTGCTTAAGGTTTTCAATGTGAATTGTAAATGGATATTTGATGTTGTTATGTTTTCATATAGTGACTTTATATGAGGTGTATAACTATATTTAATCCACCGATGTTGTTTTGTGTTGAAAACGGGCCAGTGTTTGCCCAGTTTACATAGCTGTACAACTAGGCTGCTGAATCCACTGAGATTTTTTTAGTTAAAAACGGACCACTGGTTGCCTAGTTTACATAGCTGTACAAATAGGTTGCTGAATCCACTGAGGTTTTTTTTAGCTAAAAACGAACCACTGGTTGCCTAGTTTAAATAGCTGTAGAACTAGGTTGCTGAATCCACTGAGGTTTTTTTACTTAAAAACGGTCCACTGGTTGCCTAGTTTACATAGCTGTAGAACTAGATTGCTTAATATACTGAAATTTTTTTAGTTAAAAGCGGTTTACTGTTTGCTCGTTTTGAATTGCCTAAATTGCTGACATTTTTTAGTGTTAAGTATGGATGGTGTATTTTGTTTTATTGTTTTTTTAGTGGAAAATCTGTGTAATTTTAATGTGTTAAAGTGCTTTGTCTTTGCTGACAGTGCTCAACGTGTTGTATTATTTTATCGTATTCTAAAATGGTGTTTCACATGTGAAAAATTTTGCGACAAAAAAAGTGCCAAGTAGCGGGTGTTGGCGAGAAAAAAAAGTCGCCAAAAATAGCTGACACCCGCTTACGAAATTACTCCCAACTTGGTCGTAGTTTTCACCTTTCCTTTGACCGAATCCTTGAGCGACCAGTCTAGCTTTGTATCGTACTATTTTACCTTCTGAGTTGTGTTTTACTGTGAATACCCATCTATTGCCTATTATTTTTACATTTTGAGGTACGGGTACAAGTTTCCACACTTCTCTTTCGTACATGACATTCATTTCTGCAACCATAGCTTTCTTCCATTCATCTGAATTTTGAGAATCTATTGCTTGAAAATGAGTTTGGAATTACTACATCCTCTAGTCAGGAACTGGTTAGATTCGTTTCGTCTTTCACAATGCCGGTATAGGTATCTTTACCTTTAAAACTAAATTTTTCTGGGTCATACTTAAGTCCATGTTTCTTGCAATATGCCTCGACCTCTCTACAGGATCGTAATCTTATATTGCTTCCTGATATACCGTAGTATATATCATTTCTGGACCCGTCTGATCTAGGGATGGCTTTTCTCATCCAAACTACATCTTTAGGTGGTGCTACTCGGTCTTTAGACTTAGAAAAACAAATTGTTTCTTCTCCCTCCTCCTCATCGGATTCACCGCTACTTATTTCAAATTTTTTTTCGGATGTGCTAGGTTTCTCATAATCTTCTATTTCTGGTTCCCTTTCCTCATCGGAACTTTCTTCTGCTGTAATGGGTTCCAGCACGACTCCACTGCTCTCACGAGTGGATTAATTTTCATCAAAGGTTACGTTACTTGTTTCTACAACTTTTCTGTCACTCGGTAGCCATACTCTATAGCCACGGGTAAACATAGCGTACCCAACTAGTATCCCTTGTTTTGCCCTCATTTCGAGCTTACTTCGTAATTGACGTGGTACATCTACGAACGCTTTTGATCCAAAAGTTCGTATATGATTTACTGAAGGTTTGCGACCACAAAATAGCTCAAATGGTGTTTTAGATTGGTTTGCGTGGCATACCCTGTTCCAGGTGTATGTGAAACATAACAGTGCTTCTGACCAAAAACCATTTCCCAGTTTACTGGAGTGTAACATAGCTTTTACAGCATCCAAGGCCGTGTAATTAAATCTCTCACTTACACCATTCTGTTCCGGCGTATAATCGTTGGTTCTTTCAGCTTTAATGCCCTCCTCCTCCAAAAACTTTTTAAATTCATTATGGCAGAACTCTATGCCATTATCAGTTCTGATATTAATAATTTTTCTATTTAGAAACCGTTCTGCACGTTTTTGGTACCTCTTAAAATTTTCGAAGACTTCATATTTCTGCTTCATAGGATAAACAGTGACTTTTCTCGAGTAGTCATCTGTTATCGTTAAAAAGAATTTATGTCCCGATATTGATGGGTTAGGTAAAGGTCCACAAACATCCATGTGCAGAAGTTGGAGGGGTTTGTTCGATCGAATCTTGGGAATACTTTTAAAGCTCTTTCTTCTAGTTTTGCTATTTTACAAACATGACAGGGTTTATATGATTTAGACTTAAAAACGGGGAGGCCAAATACCTTTCCCTTACTAGTTTCAATTATAGCCAGAGCCTTATTATCGCATGGGCAAATCGGGACTTTGCCCAGGGCCCCCGGCTCTAAAGGGCCCCCAATATCCAATGTTGCTCTGAAATATTCTTTTCTATATCAAAATTTTATGAAAAATAAAAGAAATTTCATAGATGGGGGCCCCAAAATTCATCAATGCCCAGGGCCCCTGTTGGTCATAATCAGGCTCTGATTATAGCATTACAGTTAATATGACAAAAACGGCTATACCAAAGTTCTAAGTTTTGGTTGTCATTTTTTGAAGAAAGATTAGCTTCTACTTTCTTTTTACTAGTTATTATTGTAGGGTAAACATGGTACAGACCACGTTTCTTGTGTGCTGTAAATAATTTTTGTCAGTTACATGAAAATACATCTACTTTGTTATTTCCCCCTCTAAATGTAATGCCCTCAGTGTCCAACGCAGGACCTGACAGGAGATTTCTCCTTAATTTAGAGGTATAGAGGACGTTTTTTAATGTTTTAACAATTTTACCACCTTGAAATTTTAACTCGACTGTTCCCCTTCCCTCTATGGAACAATCAATGCCGTTTATGGCGACCGACATCGACCGGCCTTTAATTGGTTCAAAGTTTTTTAAAAGTCTTTTATCCCGACAAAAATGAGCACTAGCCCCTGTATCAAAGATCCATGAAGAATCATTTAAATCCTCACTTGTGTGGGCTTCTATCATATGATTCTTCGGTTGTCGTTTGTTACTTTTACGATTACTGGCGGGAGGGATTCTACAACTAGCAATTAAATGTCCGATTCTACCACACCTATAGCACTTTCTAGTGTCTTTCTTTACACTATTTTTAGGTGGGACACGCTTCACTTGTACTTGACTAGACATTGCGACGGTAGCTTGATCCCCTACACTTTGCTTTAGTCTGGCCTCCTCAGCCAAAAGTTCGGCTAAAACTAAATCGAACTTAAATGTTTCATCAGGCCAGCGGTAAATTGTTTGAACAATTCCCCGATACTCCGAGGGTAAGTACCTTAGCAATTGAAATGACTGATACCAGTCAGCTGGGGGAGCATTAGCATCTTTTAATTGCTTAACTATCATCCTCAACCTGGCTGCAAATAAGCCTATGTCCTCCCCTTCATTTAATCTACATGAAAAAAAGTCATCTGTGAGTCTCATAGCACAAGCTCTGGACTCAGGTTTAAAGTGTTTATTTAATTTTTCCCAAACTTTGTTGGGGTCATAAGTGCCAGAAATAAGAGGCTTGTATTCATTTGAAATGTTCAAAAATATCATGCTATAAGCACGCCCGTATCTAATCTTGTAATCCCTCAATTCCTTAGCGTCAGTGTCAGGGGGTCTTTTTTCTACACCACTGACTATTTCCCAACAATTCCTATCCATCAACAATACCCTTACGTCTTCCTGCCAAGACTCATAATTGTCGGCAGACAATTTTTCTATTTGGGTAATTGAAGCTTCCATTTTGAAAAGTTGGGATACAACACTCTTTACAAGAAAAGATTAAAAACACTACAGGCCCGCCCTCTTATAATTTTAAGGCACTTAAAATCTGTTTGTAAACGTTAAAAACACTTTAAAAACAAAACACATTATAAATACACTTGACATATTCAAGAACACATTTAAACTTGGGCAAGGAGGCCCATAACCGTGAAGAAATTAATTATATTAAACTATTCAACAAACAAGTTAAATTACAAATTGAAAGTCATTGACTGAAATTGAATAGTTACTTGATTTTATCTGTAAAATAAATTTTGTAGATTTTAGACAGAGTTGAAACTCATTTAACTTGAGTTGCACAGTAGAAGTCTTTGGTTTGAATATGTGTTTAAACAAGAAAGACAAAGTAGGTACCTTTTCTGTAGTTTATTGAAACAAGATGACTATGGTAGACTTACACAGTGCACATGATGAAGACACAACACATTAAACAGCATTTATCTAGTAGCACAAGAAAACAAGCTTTTAGAAGAAGTCGCCAGCGGCGATCTTTCGGATTCAAAAACACATCACACTGAATACATCAGCACGGTTTGCACGGATCCCCGGATCCGGTTCTAGTTGAATCACATCTGTTGAACCACACGGTTCATGGCTCAATCTCTTTACACACACATCACAGTAGTGGTGGCTGAGCTTTCAGAGAGACAGACCACGAACTGAAAAATTAACTTGTGATGCCCTTTTATACCTGCCAGTTAGTGCGAGACTACGATAGATATTTGCATAGGAAAAAAAAAAAAAAAAAAAAAAGAGTTCTTATTTTATGCAAATTAGAAACAGCGCCATCTATTGACGAGAAATGTAAACTTTTTATTACGGCATTAAAGATATGACGATGTTTACACCGCCATTTTCAAATGCTAACGAAGTTACGTTTTCACTTAGAAAACTTTTAAAGGAGTTTACAAAAGTTTCGTTTTTCACTTTAGCAAATTTAGAGATAAAATGTCATGGAAATAAAAGGTAAGTAAAGAAATAGCGTTTTTTCCTAACACTGGTGGTCTGCCAAAAAGAGCTATTTTTCACCAATATAATGCTGAAAATTCAATTAAATTATTCATGGTTCAGAATATGATTGGCAACAGTTTGCCAGCACATTTCATGAAAAAATAGTTTGGCGGGAATGACCTCCAGGATAATACGTTAAGAAACAAATAATGTAACTGAATGAGTTGCATTCTATTTTTTCTACTATTCTTTTATATTAAAGTAATAGTTGCATAGTATTCAATAAATAGTTGTAAGGAAGAAAGTTGCTGCCAAGAAAGAGTTTGTAATTGTGCAATAAATCATTAAATTTTGTTATGGCGCTGTTCTACCTGAAAATGGAGGATTTCGGTTGATTTTCGACCAAGATAGGGAGTAAACTTATAATCACATAACTTTGAGAATTTTCAGAATGTTTCCTCTAAAACTAGAATAAGAACTGACATTGCGAGAAAAATTAAAAAAGTTATTTAATTAAAAAAAAATATTATTAAACTTGACACTTATTCAGAGAAAATGCTATTTTCTCAAATTTCGCTCAAGATTAGAAATAAATTTACGATGATATAATTATGAGAATTTCCAGAATGTTTCCTCAGAAACTAGATTGAGAACTGACATCAAGATAAATTTTGAGAAACAATTTTTTTTTTTTTTTTTTTTTTTTTTTTTAATAGTGAAACTTGGCACTTTTTCAGAGGAAAATGTTTTTGATAGACTTTCACTTAAGATCAGAAATGAACTTATGATGCTAGAACTATGAAAATTTTTAGACTGTTTCTTCAGAAACCATACTGTGAACTGAAACAAATTTCAAATTTGAAAAGTTACTTCATTTTTTGAAAAAAATTATTAAACATGCCACTTTTTTGGGGAAGTCTGCTTTTGGTTAACTTTCACTACAGATAAAAAATAAACTTACATTCTTAGATCAATGAAATTTTTCAGAATATTTCTTCGGGAACTGTACTGTGGACTACTGCAAATTTAAAATCTGAATAACCAGTCAGTTTTCATAAAAAGAAAGAAGGAAAAACATTGTTTTTTAAACTCAAAATTGGCTGACTGAAAAACTTTCTTTCAAAAGTAACTTTGAAGTATAAATTTAGAGATGTATTTAAGAATGTTTTGAGGCCAAAAATGTACTGCATTTTGCTTTTACAAATTTTATAATTGAAACTCTTAATTGTTTATGAAACCTAATGAACATGACTTCTGATCAAGATTTAAAATAAAATTACAGTAGAAAAGCTACTGAAAAATTTATAATGGTTCTTCTGAAACTACTTTACGATGCTTTATAAACATTAAGTTTATAGGAGCAATTTAATTTAAAAAATAAGTAAATAAATGAAGATGATATTTCAGATGGAAATTCAAAGAATTTCAGCAGTTTTATCGCGTTTCAATCGAATTTCATTTGAAAAAATCAACTCGCGCTGATCTCTAATACTTACTACAATATTTTACATCAATAGAAGTCCATTTTATCGTTTCAATTTTAAGTTATAATTAGATTTCTAAAATTTTTCAGAGAAATTCTAAAAAGTACAGCTAATAATTATGTCCATTACATGAATAAAGATGGCGTGACATATATCCTTAAACCCCCAAACCACCCATATTTCACGGTTTTCCCCTAGTCCTCGAATCGACTTTCGCTCGTCAGGTTAAACAGCCTTAAGGGAAAAATGGTACGTAGATATTACCCATGCAAAAACCCTTAACTGGTTAAAAATTTGTGACGCAGCATTTTACTTTATAGATCTATGAATTTTAAATATGGGTCTTAAAAATAATGATATCAAATTTTGAGTGACGCCCTGCTGGGAATTTTAAAGGTTTGTTTTTAAATTCCATTACAGTTACTTTCGTTTTATTTTCTAAAGAAGATTTATGCATTTAAGCAATGCTTTCAATTATGAAATACACTGTCAAATATATCACACTTTCACCGAGTCTATATAATGTATTCAAATGAATTTATTTCAATAATTTCAGGGGTCAGTCCAGGTTTCTTTCCCAGGGTCCTATTTTTGTGAAATTTTACCTAATTTTGTGAATTTATAATTAATTTTGTGAATTTATACCTAATTTTGTGAATTTTTTCTATTTTTGTGAATCTTTCCTTATTTTGTGAACTTCTTCCAATTTTCATTTTCATTTTTGAGGAAGAAAGCAATCACGAAATAGAATTGAATATTTTTTAAAAAATTAAAAAAAAATGGGTATAGTTAGTTCCCTTAAAAAAAGTTGGCCAAAACTGAATAATTCTTGTTCACTGAACATCCGGGATAGTCATACCCTGGAACAATATTAAAAAAAAAAATTGATTAAAATTAAAAATATAAAGCTTTAAATCTTTACTTTTAAATGATTAAAAAATAGATTTTATAATAAACGTAGGCCATGGTAGTTTTGATTTTAAATTGCAGGTACTAAACACTTATTTACACCCCAAATTCAAACTTTAGTAATTTTTAAATATTACAATGTCTGTCAGTTTCGACTGGGAAGACTCTAATACTAACGATGTGAAAAATGCAATTTTTAAATCTAGTTAAATTTCAACAATTGAAGGGAAAGCAAAAATAAGTTGCAGATAATTACAGATGGGAGAAATTAACTAACATTTTTAAAAATTAATTTCAACTTGTACCATTAAAGAAAAATTACTTGTCAGTGTACACAGAATATCCCAAAAACACTGACCTGGGGTTTTATTCCTTAAATATTTTACAGTAAATCGCAAATTTATGTTTAAAAAAAAAAAAAAAGCACAGAATTTTACAGTAATGATTATAAATGTTGAAGATTAAATCTAAATAAATACAAATGTACATTTTTATATGGTCTCCAAACAGAAAATTCCCAGTCTGTAAGATGTGCCCATGCATTAATTTTAAAAAATTTAATTAAGTTATAAATTTTCAGTCTTCAATCAAAAATGATAGCTTCTAGCAAAGAATTGCTCGCTACGGCCCTGCCTATGCCGATAGCATTTCTCTGTAGTGTACCCCTATGACCGCTCTTTAAAATGATATTAAATCCCAATAAAATCACTCCTATGCTTTGTTGTTCACTCCCAAGAATGAAAAAATGCAGTATTACACTATTTCTACACCCCCCTTTTTTTTTCAGCTTTGAGCAGTGATGGACCTATATTTATCCCATTTCACATTCCACAGTGTGGATTCTCGAACGATTAAACAGGGCGCGGCACATATCTAGGGGCGACATTAAAGGGCGCTGTCCTTTAATGTCTGGCAGTCCTTTTTCTCCCCCCTATGCCTGGGTATGTCGGTCCGTTTTTCCATTCTTATTTGCCAAAACTTTTTCTCCTTCCTTACCATACAGTTTTCTTATACAGGAGACAATACAATGAAGTCAAAATTGATGTTTAAATGACCCTTTACAAAACAGGAGGTATAACTGTTCCTTCAAAAAAATCTAATCAGCTTTTTTTTTTTTTCTTCTTCTTCTTTTTCTAATGCAACGAGATTAAAATGTCCTTTTATAAATAATTATTTTTTCTGTTTTCTTTTATTTGCGTGATCTGAAAGATGCCCTTGGAATGTTTGTTTTTTCAGCAATGTAAAAGGGCCATCTGGCACATTACGCTTTCAGTTGGGGGGAAAGAAGGGAATTGAAAATGATTTCACCCGTAAGGATGTTATGTTTGATAAGTATGCAGTTGTAAATTAGTAAACAATAAGCTTAGACTTAGCCATGTAATGACGGCAGCTCCCGTTGTTTTGAATTGGATGTTATGCACTCTTGCAAGTTGTTCTTAATGATTGCTTTTAGTGTAATCATTACATGGCCTTTCTACTTCAGATTATTTATAGTTATTACAGATATTTACAAAACATTAGAGAATTACGGATTCATTTCAAAATGCAAAACGAATTATTGCCAGTTAGAAAGTTTGCGCGATTTCAAAACATTGCATTGATCTGAATTTATGTCTGTCTTTTAGAATAAGATTTAGGACTAAGTTAATCATTTTGAGATTGCATCAAATGATTTCTGAACATTTAATACATGGTGCATAAATGTGCCAGTTTGGAAAACAAAGTGCTTTCTTTTAATCTCCTCCCCAACCTGGCTGTCCTTTATTCATGAAGAACGTTGTAATTATCCGAGAATGACAGCTGTCATCACCTTCTCTTCTGGCAATGAGCCTTACTAATATTATAGTGGAATACGTCTTGATGTTTAATTTTTTGGCATAAACACAACTCACATGAAAAAAAAATAATAAATGAGCGCTCGCTACTAGTCCGATTTTTATTCCCAGAAAGAGAGCTCCTACATAGCAGGTGGGGGGAACTTAGGAGGAAGAACAAACAAGTGCAGGCGTCTGCTTCAAACTGCAATCGTAGGCGGTGTAATTTACCCCCCTGGCTTAGGGCCTCCAATCAACCTACCTCCCGTCATCATCGTCAACGTTGTTTACATTTAGGCCAAGATATTATTGGGTGCCGATCGGCGATCGCTAACTGATAATAATTCCTAAACTCAATTGAAAAGTGCAATAGTTATTTTGTGAAAGGGCCGTTTTGGTCAAACTGAATTTTGTGAAGGGTCCGTTTTTCCGATATTGAATTTTGTGAAGGGTCCGTTTTTCTGATATTGAATTTTGTGAAGGGTCCGTTTTTAACTTGTTGAATTTTGTGAAGGGTCCGTTTTTAACTTGTTGAATTTTGTGAAGGGTCCGTTTTCGGACCCGATTTCGACCTGGACAGACCCCTGAATTTAATTTATCTTTTGCGTCATGCTATCCAAAAGGGCAGGTAAAATTTACGTAAATATTTAGTTAGTGTCATAGTAACCAAACTAAGTGAAATGTATATGAAAATTTTGCTTGCCCTTTTAGATAGCGTGACGCAAAAGATAAATTAAATTATTGAAATAAATTCATTTGAATACATTATATAGACTCAGTGAAAGTGTGATATATTTGACAGTGTATTTCATAATTAAAAGCATTGCTTAAATGCGTAAATCTTCTTTAGAAAATAAAACGAAAGTAACTGTAATGGAATTTAAAAACAAATCTTTAAAAATCCCAGCAGGGCGTCACTCAAAATTTGATATCATTATTTTTAAGACCCATTTTTAAAATTCATAGAGCTATACAGAGACGGCCCGAGGGGCGTGCGGGGCCCCAGGCGAAGTGCAAGTGCGGGCTCTCTTCTCTATCGTGTCTTATGAGATAGCAATAAAATGGCCCAGGAGCGGGGCCTCTATAAGCGCGGGGCCTTAGGCGATCGCCTACATTCGCACCCCCCTTGGGCCGGCCCTGAGCTATAAAGTAAAATGCTGCGTCACAAATTTTTAACCAGTTAAGGGTTTTTGCATGGGGATATCATTACTTTTTAAGGGTATGGTCAGAAGATAATAAATTAGTTTCAAGGGCGAATTTCGGAAGTTTGCTTGACACTAAGTTATGTAAATAAAGATACAAACCTGTTTTCATGCAATATCAGAGTATTTGATTAAAAAAGTCACAGCAAGTTCTTTTGTAACACGTAACAGAAAATTGACATATTTTTGTTAGAATTTTATAATGAGAGACATAATACTGATTATAATCAATAATTTTTTGAGTAATTTTCTATTTATAATTTGGGTCGAGTACAGATTAGTATCCCTGCCACCATCTTTGATTTTATTTCATAAATTTGCATTCAGTTTAATGTTAAAGGTAAGTTAACTTTTTTACTATAATTATATAACTATTGGGCCTCATCAGTGGCCGAGCGCATAGCGCTCTGAACTGAGAGACGGAAGGTGCCTGGTTCGAAACCAGGTTGCGTCCGCCGACCTAATCGTTCGGAGTTTTCCTCCAAAACAGCGTAAATATGGGTTAGGACCCCTTAGAAAGACCCCCACGGAGGGCACCTCACGCCTCGGCTTAGAGCCTACGTGTAGCTATAATCGGCCGTAATTCTAGAATAACAACAACAATACAGTGGAGCGCCGAAAATCCGGATGCCTAAAAACCGGACAGTTTTTGGATTTCAGTTTTTTCCCTCCCCTCAAAAAAAAAAATAAAAATAAATAAACTACAGGATGCTCAAGCATTAGACTAGTTTGTTATCATAACAATAGCGTCAATATATATATATATATATATATATATATACACACACACACACACACATATATATATAGTATAGTATATACATATACATATATATCCAAAACCTCAGGGTAAAATCTGACTCGCGACCTAACTTCCCTTCTTTGCATTCGAAAGATTTAACTGTTATTTCTGAACAGAAACGCAAAAAGGGGGGTGGAGACACTTCCTGTTAGTGTAAAGCATTTAAGCTTTAATAATCGGTAGAGATATTATTTTTAATTTAATGTTATTCTTTCTAAGGAGGCAAAGAAATTAATTAAACTCTTTATAACATCATTCAAGTCTGCAGTAAAAACATACATTAGCCTAAATACCATTGGAAGCCTTGTTTAAAAAAACACATAAATAAAAATATCAGTAAGCACCTGCAACGAAGACAAGAATGTAACAACTTGTTTGGAAAGCGAAAGCTCCAGTCACAGACAAACCAGCTCCAGTCACTCCGGTGAAGGGGGGAGCTTCTGCGCTTCGACCCCACAGAGGATTAGCGTAGACACCCACAATCAGTGTTTTAGTGCATGGGATGGTGATAAAAATTGCTGTTATATCTTTTTATCCATTGATACCAGAAGATTTTTTTAAATTTTAAGTTGTGACTACGTTCACGTTATTGGGCAAGCAATATATACGCGGCAATTGGTAGGGCGCCTTTTTCTTTTCTTTTTTTTAAAAGTGAATTCAATAGAACAAGTTCTACAGTACAACCTACGGATTGCGGCGATTTCAGAAAACGTTATAAAAATACATAGTTCACGACCAGACCCCGTAATCCATGACGTAGCCGCTACTTTTTTTTTTTTTTTTTTTTTTTTAAATGAGCAATAATCTGGAAAATCCGAGAATCCGGAATCTCCGTAGTCCCGTCCATTCCGGATTTTCAGCTTTGTACTGTATATAACTATTGGTTCTATTGTTTTAATGCATTGTGATTCATTAATTTGCATTCAGTTTAACGATAACCGTAAGTTAAGTTTCGTTAAAATTACTAATTTAATAATCTCGTTCTTAATTAATGATAATCTAGTTACTCGTTCTATTATTTTAATGCAATATAATCTATTAATGCAATGTTTGCTTTCAGTTTAAAGCTATCTCTAAGTTAAATTTTTAACTATATTATGATACACTATGACTATATAACTATATTATGATACACTATATAATGATACATATCAAAATTGTTGATTAAATTAATTAATGACTATAATCATTAATAAAATAGAAAATTACTCAAAAAATTATTGTTTATAATTGGTTTTATGTTGCTTTATAGAAAACTAACTTCATACTGTGTTTGTTTGTTTTTTAATCAGTTGATAATTTTATTTTTTTAGAGAATGTTTAGATGAACTACCAGTTTAAGAATTAAGGGTCTTGCGCGGTTGACTTTATAAGTGCTTCTAAGCGTATTTACGTTACATCGTGAGAAAAACCGTCCAAAACTCCGAATTTTTAGATTATCAGCCATCCGGTAGACCAGAACCCTGGACATTTATACTTCAGTTATCTACCATCTTCAGTATCTTATCAACTCGGCTCGGGTGGGCACAACATCTTGTTTTAGATGCCATCTCCGGCCATCAAATGTCTAATACAAAATATAGTGCATGTATAAATTTAGATTAATTAATCAAATTTCTATCTGAAAAGTATTGAACAAAATTTTAAATCTGGTATTTAAAGGAATACAAAATAAAAGTGAGAAAACCTAAGATTTGGAAAAAATATTGATTTTAAAATAATAATTCAGTAATTTCAATAAATTTTATATATACATGAAGAGTAAAAGAATTAATAAAACTAGTTAGTATGTAAAACTACTATTTATTTTCCTTTGAATACTAAATAATTATTATTAATTATGTGAGCTTTCTGAAGAGAAAAAAAATTCATTGAAATATTAATTACATATTGAATTTTCCAAATAGAATTAATAATATTAGAAAAATAAAGACTTAATTTAATTAGAAATAGCTATCAAAATACTAGGGAAACGAAATACTTAAAGAAAAGGTTAGGAAGGAGTTTTGGCAAAAAATACTTAAATTAATTATTTTTTAATTCAAAGTCTTAACTATTTTTAATTATTAATTATAGCAAAATAAATTACAGAAAAAATAAGTAAAGTATATAATAATCTGTTATTATTTTTTAAAATGAAATAAAACAAAAATGACAGTAACACAAAGTTCATCTCGCAAAAGTGCTACATCGGGTACAGTACCTAAGTTTTCTGGTCACAAACCGGAAACGAATCGCCCTAGCTGTCTACGACCAAACTGGTTTAGGATATAAGGTAACTTGTACAAATCTTGTCATGGATCTACAGCACTGTATTCCTACTCACTGCCTTGTTTACCACCTTTGAAACAAGATCATTTTCCGTATTTCCTTACGCGGGTTAAATAGTTCCTTCTTTGAACTGGATTAAATAAAAGAAGCAAGTTTTCCTAGCTTAACTGGTGACGTCACTCATAGAATTTGGCACCGATTAAAATCATATATTAATTGTAAAAAATTCGTTAGAGCGGATTCCGAGATCCAGAAGAGAACTTTTGAAAATAGAAAAGTTAGCTGTAATATATAAGTGACACGAAATTTTACGGTTGGTTGGTTGGGGCTGGCTGCGTCACTCGTAGAAACTGCCGTTCTACATGATCGTGGAGGACAACTAAGAAAGAGCAATTTTTCACCAATATAAATGCTGGACACATGAAATTATTGATGGTTACAAATACGATTGGCAAGAGTTTGCCGACACATTTTACAGAAAAATAATTTGGTGAGAATGACCGCCAGGATAATACGTAAGTACCAGAAAATTTTTTGATTTTTTATTATTTAAGACAGAAAAAAAAAGTGTTCCACGAGGCTTTCATTTTTGTGATTATGACGGGCTCGTGAAAATAAGTGCTTTTACAGTAGTTGCCAAGGTATGGTAAATGTAAAAGCTGCATTAACAGTTTTCTGTCTGTCATTATAGTAGCTGGGAAAGCAGAACACTTCAGATATTTCCTTTGGGACTATATTCCATATCTGGTGCTGCTTACATAACGATGTTTTTGTTTACATAATCCATTTGATGATGGTTCTAGCACCATCATGGGCGATGCATAACGGGAGTGAAGTAGTACCCTGCCGTTGGTAGTTTTGACTGGTAACCCTAAAGGCAGTGTATATGGTAAATTTATCATGTATTTATCGGTAGAAGGTAGGAATGTTTGAAATTTGAAGTTTTTTCATATTATGGGTGGAAAGGAATGAAATGTTATTGCATGAAAAGGAAGTGTGTGTGTTTGTTAGAAATGTGGTGTGAATATGAAGTTAAATAAAAGGATGTTGGCGAAAGAGAAAAGAGGGAGTTATACAAATAAATTAAGCTGGTGTGTGAAGTGGAGGGGGAAGAATGGGACGTGATTGAAGTGACTCACAGAAAAAAAAAAAAAAAAAAAAAAAAATAAAGTGCTTTTTAAAAAATGAATATTGAGTTCTTTAAAGTTTTTTTTAATCACTTTTAAAGTGATATTTGATGTTTTTGTTAGTGCTATTTATCTGCTATTCTAATAACGCTGACTTTAGATTAGATATATAGCTAGGTTGCTTTATCCAACATAGTTCTTTTTTTTTTTAAGTTAAAAGCGGGCCAGTGTTTGCCCAGTTTATATTAGCTATACAACTGGGTTGCTTAATCCCCTGTAGTTTTCTTAGGTTAAAAAAGGTCCACTGTTTGCTTCTTTTAAATCAGCTGTTGCTGATTTTGCAGGCGTTTTTAGATTAAATATGGACCGGTGGATGGAGATTTTTGAAATGAATTATGTGTTTTTATCTATTTGTCAGTATAATTTATTGCAATTTTAATTTGTTAAAGTTTTTTAGTTTGCTTGTTTAGTCGTGCAAAATGGCTGGTGACAATCACTAGAGCTCGGTGACCCTCAAGCTGAGACTGTTCCTTGTTTACATGGGGCTGGCACAGTCTCGGTTGATTTTACCTTCCTTTGACTTAAATTGCAAAAATCGGCATAAAAGGTAACATTTAAACAAATTTTAGAAGATTCTTTTTACAGTAAAGTATGTATTTTAAATTTTGGAATGATATTGATATGTAACTACTTTTGGTACTTATTGTATTATCCCGGCGGTCATTCCCACCAAATTATTTTTTCGTAAAATGTGCTGGCAAACTGTTGCTAATCATATTCGTAACCATCAATAATATCATGCGGCTGGCATTTACATTGGTGAAAAATTGCTCGTCTTGGCGGACTGCAGAGATAATATGTAAGTACCCTATTTTTTCCTTACATAAGAAAGAAAAAAAAAAAAAAAAAGAAAGATGATTACAGTTACAGAAATATCTTTCTAAAATATTGCCTGACCAGTGGCTGAGCTCGTTTGCGCTATGAACTGGAAGACGGAAGGTGCCTGGTTCAAAACCAGGTTGCGCCCGCCGACCTAACCGTTCGAAGTTTTCTCCAAAACTTCGCGTAAATACGGGTTAGGATCCCTTAGAAAGTGCCCCACGTAGGGTCACC
Source organism: Cheiracanthium punctorium (assembly GCA_038373885.1). Lineage (NCBI taxonomy): Eukaryota > Metazoa > Arthropoda > Arachnida > Araneae > Cheiracanthiidae > Cheiracanthium > Cheiracanthium punctorium. Next base: position 732,336 of record JAWZYV010003490.1, on the reverse strand, counting down.
CCCCCCCCCATACCGGTTTAGATCCCTCGCGCAGATAATTGGCCATAACACCACATCTCACATTTCTTCCTAAAATGTCAGCTACTGCTAAGTAAAAAACATTCGCAGAAACAATTTTAAAACTAGTATTCTTTAGTAAGAGAATTATTTACGTATAATTTCCTGTTATAAAACTGAACTTTGAATAACTTTTGTTTAGTTAGCTTAAGCTTGTAATAAATTATGTCTTACTTTCTGCAGCACTAATGTAAAGTCAAAGAGTAAATTCTGTTTTTTGTGCATACAATAATTCATTCCTTGCTTGACACAATCAATGTGAACTCAGACATGCTGCACAATGAAAAAGTAAACATTTAGTTACGACTGCTTTCAGATTAATAAAATAACTAAATAAAAGAAAATATGTACTACTATTCAACAATAATCCTCACAATCGTCAGCTTTTAAACTGATACAGAAACCCTATCACATGCTTTTAAATAACAATTAGTTTAGAGAAATTAGCAAAACATTGTAATGATTACTTTTATATGCATTTTTTTAATTATTAAAATAATACGCACCTTTAAGTTAAAATAAAATATTGATTAAACTTTTAAGTTTGTAACACTTAAAAATAAGGTAAAAAAACAGATAATTGAACTAAAATAACAAATTTAAAAGTCCCAATTTTTCAAGTCTGTAAACAGCGGAAGTAACAAGGAGACAATGCGGAAGTGTTCTATGTGTATTTCTGAAGCATGTGACATACATATTGAGAATTTAATTTCAGAAGTATAATATTTCTTTAAGTGAAATTGAAATAACGGAAGGGAAATTTTCATACTTTATTTTCAAAAGCTTTAGATGTCACAATAATTTGCATCTAAAAACCGCGAAAACACAATTTCTTTAATCAATACAACTCAACACAGTCTAGTTTCGGTCTTCGACCACGGACGGAACCACGGGAAAAGTTTTGCAATGGTTATGACTGACAAATTTTTAAAATATATAAACGTAAGAGTAATGAATAATTAAGTGAATCAAAATCTGCCACAAACATTCACTGATTTCATTCACATTTTAACGCAACCACTCATTTTTAAAAATCTTTTTCATATTGCAATTTTAATGAAATTAAATTTATTAGGGTTTTATTTTTTTTATTTTTCTGTACTAATATCCGCCTATGTTAAAGTAGACTTTTTAAAAAAGCAATCTATTGAATTTTCATTTGTTTCAAATATTTTTTTCGTTTTGTGTCATTTTATGCTATTATTAATTAACGTATGAAGCTACATCAGGTTATGCCTACCTGAAGAATTGTTTATTATCTTTAATTTAGCTTCAAGAGTAGTATTATCTGTTTTACGATTTTGTTTCTATATGTGATAGCAATTTGAATCAAATTAATCTTGGTGAGACTATGCCTATGTATTGAATTTGGTTTTATTATAAGAAAAAAAGAAATGTCAACTTGAAAGAAGAATATCCTTTTCTAAAAAAATTAAGATTTTTGGAGGTAAAATTAAGGGTACTTGTGAAAAAGTGTGTGTTAAGGGTACTTTTGCAAAGAAATTCAATTGCCGACCATTTGAGATAATATGTTGAAAAGGGTTGCAGATCACACCTTACATTTGCAGATTAATATATAGCCCCTGACCTTTTCTTTTTTTTAAATAGTGCAAGTTATGTTCTGTTTCCATTTCCATTCAAATTTTTCTTTCTTTTGCTGCAATGTTAGTTGTTTGGCTTATATATATTGTATGTAATGAATTTCCTTTTCGTAAATGCAATACATTTACACTATAATTATGCATTTGAGCAGGGGCGTAGCCTGAGGGGGCTGCACCCCCCCCCCAAAATTGAACCCATTACTTAATTAGCTTATAATTGAACTTTTAACTTACAATTTGATACATAGCCCCCTCTGAAATAAAATCCTGGCTGCGCTACTGCATCTGAGCTTATTCATCTTCATCTGTTTTTACATGTGTACAACACTTTATTTCTGTCCTTACCAGATATGGAGCATATCAATTAATAGCTAGCTGAACTAACTTTATAAAATAAAAATAAATAAAGTATACATCTCTACAAGTGTCTGTTAAAATTGTGTCGTAAACTGACATTTCTGGATTACTGCCAATACAAGGCTCTTGCACTATACATTATAAGCTTTAAAATGTAAACCTTCAAAAAATGTACCAATCACCCAAAATAAAACTCTCTTCTAAAAAATTTCTTCTTTATAGACAATATTGTAGTATATCAACCTTTTTATAATGAAAGGATGCAACTTTTCCCATTACGTGATTTTTTTTTTTTTAATCCTGTACTCAACCTCGGTTTCTCAACCATCAGTCTCTTTCGGGCATAAGCCCAATACTATCTTGAAACAAATGAAAAGTAATCTTCCACAGAATTTCTAACTGCAATGTCAAACAGTCCAGGGCTAGTGTATAGGTGGTCACCAGTCATGTCATTGAGTCCACGTAAAGTGCAAGTTGGAGAGTCTATCAAACCTAAACGGTGAAGGTGCTATTATAGATAATCATGTCCTGTCTTGATATAAATTTGCCACACCCACGCGCTTGTGGAGGTTGCACGGAATGGGCTTTGTTAGTGAAGAAACCCGTGCTTTCCCTCTCGTGAATACCTTGTAAAAATTTTTACTATAGGAAGCAATATTTGTTTAATAAGCTTTTTAACAGTGTGGTACTCCAAAGCTGGCAAGGTTGCTGCAAATTTGAGCCAGCCTTTGCCAACTTGTCAGCTGAATCATTACCAGTGATACCGCAGTGACCTAATTAATGTATGGGGCACATTTTACTGACTGGAAACAGTATTTTCACTAGAGTGCAGGAATGCAAGAATCTCACATTTTTTTTTTTTCTTTTTCTCGCATTCAAAAACTATTACTTTGAGAAATTCTTTCACCCAACAAATTGGTTTCATTCTGCCCAGAATTCTCGCATTTCAAAAGATTCGGGCACTTTTTCAAAAAATGTCCCTCACGCTTCCGTACGAGAATCATTTAATTTCTCCTGTGATTGTTTATTGAACTCATTTATGTAAATGAGTTCATGTCTACCTATGGCTTCAATTTGTGGCTCCTAGGGACTCATAAAAGTAATTATATGGGGTCCCTTGCTGAGTTTTGGGGTTAAAAAAAAAAAAAAATGAAAACAGTTGTAAGTTTCACCCAGAGTGTAAAAGTGAATTCTCAAGATCTCCTGAAGTCTATGGAACAAAAAAGAAAGGGTTCTGGGGACACGGTTGATCCTCAACTCATTGAGTTATTTTTATTGCATGTAGCTCGGCCTAACTTACAGACTTGGAGGCCCAGTTACATCCACTAAAAAACATAAATACTCTGATTTTGTTGTTTACTCAAGGCAGAGTATACCCATTTATAAATACCTTACCCACTGGGTGGGTATTTACCCAACCCACATCTATAGTAAAAAATTCTCACTCATTTTTTCCCCCCACAATAGAAACCCTGATAAAACCAGTGACTTCCTATCTTTCATTAAAAATTACAAAAATTCGACTTACTAGGTTTTGTGATACAATTAAAAATCTTTAACACAAAACTGAAGGTACCAAAATATTTTTTTGTATTAAAAGAATTTCGTGTTTAAAGATTAATAAAAGAAAAGAACAAAATTTATCAATATTTTTGATGTTCTTATATTTTATTTTAACTTCCTGTTATACAACAAGTAGGTTACATCCATTGGGAGGAAAAGCAAGTATAAAAGATATTATTTTTGGGGGAAAAAATCAGTTATCTCTTTTTGAAATGCATTTTTCATCACCATATAGTCCATAAATTGTTCAAGATCGTCGACCATTTTATTACCGTATTTACCCAAGTTGAGAAATTTTGGACAAAAAAAAAAAAACAAAAAAAACTTTAAAGTGGGGGGATCGACTTATATGAGGGTCACTCATATAAGTCGATCCCACCACTTTAAAGCCTTTTTTTTTTCTTCCTTAATATTTTTTTTTAAATCAGAAGTCAAAAATGTCCGTTTGAAAGACAATTGTTCTGTTCCCGCATTCCATAACACAGTGACCTCGATTTCAATACCAAAAAGAATGTAGCGATACAGAGATTGAAAACGTTTATCAAGATGAATCGATGACGATGAAGGAATTTTGTGAATTGTTTGCCGAGTCCAATACTGAATCGGACCTTAAATCAGTTTAACTTTGTATATTACTACTTTACCCTATCAGTTGTGTCATTTATTACTATTAATTATCAGTTTAATTTTTTATACTACTTTTATATATTGTTATCTTTATTATTGCATATTTAGTGCTTTCTTTCTTTTCCCTGATGATTTGAATAAATGTATTTTAAAACAAAATTTAATTTCTTGACTGGGAAATTGGGGGGTCGACTTATACACAGGATTTTAAAAAATTCAAATTTCTTGATCAGGAAAGTGGAGGGTTGACTTGTACGCGGGATTGATGTATACGTGGGTAAACATGGTAATTTCTCCATTTGAATGTGCATCTAAATGATTGCGCACACTGTTAATCATTTTCTGCATTTCTGAAGTAGAGGGGGCAGGAACTGCATCGTTGAATCCGTACTCAGATTCGTCGTCAGAATCTGCTGAATCTTCTCAATTTTGTACAATCTTCAAAGTCTCTTTTTCTGCCATAATCGGTGCTGTAGACACACCATTATCAACTGAAACGTATTCATTTAATGATATTGTTGAGCAGTCCAGTAATTCTGAGACTTTCCCAAATATTTTGTTAAATGTTGGCTCACTCGCAATATTGGCTGATTTTTGAAGTGCTAAAAAATTTGTTATTTTTGAGAATCCTGCATGGGTGAAACAAATTTTGATGGTTGTAGGTTTCACTGAAATCCATACTGAGTGCAACATGTATAACACATCCAATACACTAATGGAGAATTCTTTTTTTGCTTCGATTGTGACTAAATATTTTTGAAGCAATTGCTTTTGATAACCAAATTTTAAATTTTGTGTAATGCCTTGATCACATGGTTGTAAAGTACTTGCCGTATTTGGAAGCAAAAATATAAGCTTTATAGCCTTTAATTCAGTATGAGGATGTGCTGGAGAGTTATCAATAATAAGTACAACTTTATACTTTTTTTGTAAAATCACCCCTCATCCTAGGCAGATACTCTGCGTGCAGGTTTGCCTTAAAACACAAACACACACATTGGCATTAAAGACGTCTTTGGGTCATATTCTTCAAGTATTAAAGGCAATGTAGAATGCAACCCATCTATGGGCATCATTGGCAAAACATTATTTGCTTCACCACAAACATTTTTTAACACAATGCCATTTCTTTTTTTGAAACGCTCCAACCAACCTGGATTTGCCAAAAAATTCAATACTCGTTTATTTTGCCTGTTCATCTGCTTTTTCCAGCAAGAAAGGTTTTGAAATAGGAGCACTCTGTGATCTATCTTGTTTAAACCAAATAAGAACAGCTGTCTCTAAATCTTTATGCTTAGCTGTTCTCATTTGTTTTCTTCTGACTCAAACATTGATGTGATTTGAACTGGTTTTTTTTTTTTTTACTATCGTTGATAAGATAGAATTGACAATTCCAAACTCTTTACAGATTTTTCTTTTAGGCCTCTGTTTCTCATCAACTGCATTAAGCAGCTCTATCTTCCTTTTAAGCAAAATGGCCATTTGTGTTCGTACCGATTTCTCTGCCATTATGCTCATAAAACAGAAGCTAATTTACGAGCAAGGGCGGCTCCAGTGAGGGTGCCATAGGGGCCATGGCCCCCTCCGAAATTTTGTTTAACAACTTTAGATTCGCATACTTCACGATTTCACACGTTCAATTTGCATTTTGAACAATTTATAGACCTAAGTAAAAAGTTCGATGGCCCCCTCCGAGAATTAAGTCTGGAGCCGCCCTTGTTTACGAGAAATATGAAATTCACTGATTTTCACCCAAAATTCAACGGTTATAACACAAAATTTGCCACGTTCATCTCAAACCAACTGACTCTGGAAACGAACTGAAGAACAAGAATGCGTTTTCCTGAAATGCGTGGGAATTTTTTGTCACTAAACTCCCTTCATTCCTTCTTCACGGGAAAAAGAACAGGCCTGTGCGAACAACTAAAGTGCACCCCCACAATCTGCAATTCTTTGGTACAGATAAGAATTCTATTCACTAGGGGAAGGGGGAGAGACCTGATGGATGATACTATTGATAAATCTAGGATGACCAAAGGAAGAGAAACCAGTACACAGAATTTAAGTAATGCCACAAAAATGTTCTAGTGACTTGTCACAAATATGCCAGAGATTAAAAATGAACTTTTTTGTGTGAAATGATTTTATTTTCCTGTTAAAAGAACAAAAATGCATTAAAATGCATATTTTGCGGTTCGGACCGTTGTGTCGTTTCGTGTTAACCGATTTTTCATGTTAAGCATTTTTGTGCTAAACGCATTTCACTGTATATCAATATTTGACTCTTTTTTGAGAAAAAAAAAAAATCTGGTATCCCAATCATATTAACCAATATTTATTTTTCCTCTATTGGTTCAATTTACTGCCAATAATGGAAAACTATAATAAAATTTCCAATTATGAAATTTACTAACCTTATTTCATCATAGTAGACAACTGTTAATTTCTTTAACATGGTGTCATTTTTTAACCTTGCTAGCTATAAAAAGAGATTTGGCTATTAGAATGATTAATGTCACTTGCCCTGGCTGATGAATACCTACTGTTTTTCTTTTTATGTTAAGAGTTTTAGAAATTTTTGTTGCAGTAATGCAAGCTTTACGTTAAGTTATCATAATCTAATTATCCGTGAAACTTGTGTAACATTATTTAAGACTTATGCATTTCTGGAACTCACTATTAAGTCATTGATGGTAATCTACACACCAAATTGGTTCAATCCTTTTAGTGCCTAAGTACTTTTCTTCATGATTTTATGATGAATTGCATAATAGCAGGGCTTAATTTGCATAGGAGCTCAGCTCCTGTACTTTCAGAATGAATTTTTACATTTTATATTTTTTCAGAATGATTTTTTACATATTAGACAAGAAACAGAAAAGCACCTGAATACTGCACTCTAGAGTCCACCAGTACATTAACTTGAAATTTCCTCCCCTTTCACACACATATGAATAATATGTCCAGTTCTATTACATGTGAAAATCTTTGAATTATCATTATTTTAACAGAATGTACTACCGACTCCCGTATTGCAGCAGTTGCGGGAGTTTACAGTATGCTACTGAGTGTATGAACATGAGCTCCAGAGCAACATTTCCGAACTAGTGGGCAAACCCCCCCTTTGGGGTGTGCAAATCGCTTGAAGGAGGGTGCGAAAAAAAAAAAAAAATAGGCAAAGAGCAAGTAAAATGCATGCTTTAAAAAATTCTTATTTTTATTTTTTTTATATTTTTTTTTTACCTCCAAACCTGTCTATTTTCCTTCAAATATTGATTCAAACTTTACCAATAACATTATGTTGCAGGAAAGGAAACTCAATGTTCATTGCTGAAGAATAAAAAAAATTGTATATATGCTGAGTAATGCAGATAGGGGCGCCATCGCAAGTTATCCTTTGTTTGGAGATTACAATGTTAAAAGGCTGGGAACCTCTAGAGAAAATTAGAGCTCAAGCACTTCTTTTGTTAGAAATTAATCCCTGCATAATAGCATGACATTATTGACACTAAATCTTTTGAAGGAAAGTTGTTCACAAAAATAGTCAGTAGGATAGCATGTAAGCTGTACCACAACTATAGTATACATCATCAGGGACACTGTAATGAGGTTGCACTTCTCACATAGAACCATAACTGATTTCAGCACCCTAGGGCACATATACTGTTGGCCTTCTAGTTGTGCCTGTACTGTATTTTTACATCTTTAATTACTAATGCTATGCACAAAAAATATGCGAATGTGGAATAAGATAGTACATTGTGATTCTTTTTAGGTGAATTAATGACATTAGCAAGAAAATTATGTTTGATTTCTACTATGTTGTATTTGACTGATTATGGCTGATCCATTATCAGGTGTTGGAATCATAATTTGCATTGCATCTGGTATTCTAGTGAGTATTTTTTCATATTTTCTTATGTACTTTGTATAATTTTAAATTATTTGCAAAACTTACTGGCAAGGAAGGGGGGAGGGGATTGCAATCTAAAATCAAAGAAAACTCAGATATTACCTATTTGAAAATAGTATTTTCTGCAATAGGAAGCATTTTGCCACCCACCCCATTGTTACATTCTAATACAAATAATTATTTCAATTCGATTTGGGGGAAATATTGATTCATTTAAACATCTAAGATTTCATCAATAAATATAGAGTTTTCTGAAGGAGAAAAAAGTAAAGCTTTCTGAAATGCATTTCTACTATATGTTTTCTAAATGCATTTCTACTTTGTTAGTCATACCTCACTGATACTTAAAAATATACGGATATTTTATGTAGTATATTTTAAAGCTGTAAAATGGAAGTAGATCAAACTAGATACTTATGGTACTAAATGGTTCAACTTAATAAATTATAAATGTAATGTAACCTCTTTAAGCAACCATATTAATCAAATGACCATGTGGAATTTTTTTAAAAGCAAATTTTCTTAATATACTTTGCTTATTTCATTAAAATAAATGAAGTGTATTTACATAGTCATTTGAAAGGATTTATGTTTTCTTCTATTAAAAATTGATTATTATTTTTTTAATAATTTATCTCACCTGAACATACATAATTGTAACATACTATGCACGAGAAATTTATATAGTTAAAGCAAATGCTTTATTTATATTTTTTATAAACTAAATTGAACTTTGATTTATTAATTAATTAAAAAAAATTGTTTATTTTTAAGACCTTTCAATCAATTTCTTGCAATAGATATTAACTTTTAATGGAACCAGAGCTGATCAGTTTAAAGAAATTTCACTGTAATTGATTAAATACTTATATGGTGGCTTGAGATCACTGCCGCACACACAACACCTGGCCATAGGTGTAGAGTTATATGGGCCTGTGGGGCTCGAGCCCCCCAATAAATTGTGAATTGGGACTGAGCCCACCCAATAATTTAAAACTAATTTATACTAACATAAAAAAAAGTATTTCGAACGTTTAAAAAAATTTTCATTTACAAACGTTTTTCAGTTACAAACGTTTAAAAAAACCTTTACTTGTACTATTAAAAATTTTCTTCTTAGATTTCAATCGTGATTTAGTATTCATTGTGACGCCACTTAACACACTATGTTACTATAATCTGCCCTCGCCAGGCTCTGGTTAATTAAAATCAGATTATGCAATGTAAAGTATGAAATGGAAAAAAATTCAGATGTGTCTAAAATGCACTATGTCACCGAAAATGTTTTTTTTTTCCCTCCTTTGGATTTTTTACTTTGCTTCTATTTTTAACTTATAACTGTTAGGTCCGTGGATGAAATGCCAAGTATGTCATGAAAATTACCCACAGTTTGAGTTGTACCACTAGAGGTGAAGGCTTTAAAAATTGACGACACTTTATATTTTCTCTACTCAAATTTATTTAAACATTGCACAAAAAGAACACTTACAAAACAAAAAAAAAATTTAAAAACAATTTCAGATTTTAAGATAAACCAGGCCATCTGCAATAAATTTAAATGGAAAAATTTCCAGTTCCAATGCAAGCCTTTTATAAAATATCTGGCAGAAATACATCAAGCCCTTCCCATGACTAGGGCAACCTTCTAGCTGTATCAGCAGCCTGGCCTGTGTGTTTTCTCATAAAGCAGACACTTTATATACTATATAAAACAGGTTAATTTTACAGTTACAGAATAATAAAGTATGCAACATTTACAGAATAATAAAGTATGGAACACTTTAATACAATTAAGATAGGTTTAACCCATGGGTGAATAACATAAACAAAACTTAAGCCTAATTGCCACATGAAAAAAACTTTATGAAATAGATGGCTGATGCAAGGCCAGGGGAAAACAATTGGGCAAAATAAATTTTTAGCGTCTTAAATTTGAATTCAGTTAAATATATTTAGTTTAATAAAAATTATTTAGCTCCAACAATAACATGGTAGGAAGATACTAGCATGGATACTTACCTTACAGAGGTTTAGAATTCTATATGGACCCATAGAGCTTGAGCGCCTCCAATAATTTACACTTATATATAGTAAGTCATAGCTGCCAACTACTGTGGAATATAATTAACCACTTTTTGTAAACAGTATAACTTTTAATTAATTTTTTGAAAATAGTAACCAACTCGCGCACACAGCACAAAAAAGTGCGATATTTTAAGCCGAAAAATCATGTGAGAAAAAGTGGTTAATTATATTCCGTAGTAGTTGGCAGCTATGAGTAAGTTATATGTACGTGAATCAGTGGCTTAGCCAGAAATTTTTCATGAGGGGGGGGGGGGTTACGACTTCTGCAGCTCACATATATGTATACGGGTGTATGACAAGGGAGTGAAGAATATGCATTTTGTATGGCAAAAAATTCCTACCCCCCCCCCCCTGTCTACGCCACTGACGTGAATATATGTGGTTGAGGGGCCTGGCCCCCCCAATAATTTTGAAAACTTTACGCTTATGCACCTGGCAATTGAAGTCCGGTCAAAACGGTATCTTTTGGCCTGGCTGGAAAACAACACAATCTATTTTCTGGGTTCAAATCCGGCTCCCGCTTCATATTTTTCCTACACTTACTTTGTTAAAAAACAAAGATTAAACCCTTATAATAAAACATTTTGAGTTTTATGAAACATATTATGCTGTTTATTACATGGATTTAAGATACATTTAATTTATTTATATGAATTTTACTAACCATTTACTGCATAGTTTTTAAAAATTCAAAGTAAAAGTTACTTTTGGAATGGTTGGGTGATAAACATATACAGTGAAACCTCTCCGAGCAGCCACCTCTATATAACAACCCCCCCTCTAAATAATTAATTAAAAAAATTAATTAAAAAAAATTGTTTATTTTTAAGACCTTTCAATCAATTTCTTGCAATAGATATTAACTTTTAAATAACTCGCCAATTTTTCATGGCATGGATTTTTCAGTTCATAGACCTAATGTTAAAATAACCTCTATCAGCAGCCACCCGACTCCCTCTAAACGTCCACCGAGTGGGATCGTGCATCTCATTTTTCAGGAAATTCTACTCACTCCATGCTTTAATTTTGAGCAGAAAAACTCAAGGTCAGGTTTATGGTTGAATATAAGACCCAGGAATTACTACTTGCGATGTCCATTCGCACAGTTTCTGCTCCCTTTCTTAGATGCAGGGTTAAAGATTGAATCTGTTATGGAAATTAAGGGAGGAACTGGACAATCAGGCATTGAAGGTGTCAGGAGGGTCTTCCACAGCTTTTGGCTGGATATGATGACAGGGACATATTTAATGTGACCTAAACAGCACTCTTTTTTCGCTCTTTGCTCAATAAGGGCATGATGCAAAAATCGGAAGAAGCCAGATGTGTCCTTTGTTGTGTACAAATTGTATCCTTCTTTCAAAAAATGTAAGAAAGCCTTAAATAAAGTATAATTTTCTCTTTAGATAAGTTTTAAATTTTATTTTGAATAAGGAATATGTGTCAGACTTGTTTATATTACGCATTATAGCAATTATCTTATAATAGTAAATAAAACCCTTCAGAGCCGCCACCCCGTCTGAGTGGCCAAATATTCTCAGTATGGTGGGGTGGCTGCTCAGAGATGTTTCACTGTATATAACAACAACAACAAAAAAAAAAGAGGGGGGGGGAGAGAGAGAGAGAGAGAGAGAGAGAGAGAGAATGTTAAAAGTAATAGAATGATGTGAAATTTTAGAATGTTTTAGAATTGATACTTTGTGTTTAGAGGCACTTTTCTTAAAGCATAATCTTATGCTTCATTTGATATCAGAAGCTACTTACCTGAACACAAATAATAATAATAAAATAAACTTACAGGAAAAACAGTGTTGTAGTATTGAAATTGCTGCACAATTTCATACTTGTCTGAGCTGAAAATGATGAATTTAAATTACTGCTGGCCTAGACTGGCCAGGTCATCTGGTCGGCGATTGCTGAGGCCCCCACCCCAAGGGCAAGGGCGGATTAAAGGGGGGTGGGGGTGGAGGGGGCAACCACCCCTCCCCTGAGACAAAAGAAATTAATGTAAAAGATCCTATTTTACTTCCATAAAATAGACGTATATGTCAATTTTCTAACTGCCCCCCCCCCCCGACAAACTTGCATTAATTCGCCACGGGGGGATGGTGATGACCACAGAAATGGACATACTGCTTTATAATTGGAATAATTTAATATATATATATATCAGAGTAATTTGATTATTTATTTTTTAGAAATGTTAGGCTTTTATACAGTGGTGCACTGGAGAACCACACAGACCCCATGGGTCGAGGGGGGGTCCCTGAAGAGTTAAGGGCCCCAAAAGCTCTAAAATAGTTAGATGTGGCTTTTGGGCATGCAAGCGTAATCTTCAAAATTTTGCACATTCTGATATTTTATTCCCTCTAAATTCCCCAGTACGGGGCCCCTTTTCAATCTCTGGCCGTGGGCCCCCACAGGAGCCAGTCCAGGTCTGTTACTGCTTTTAATATTTCTGCTCTGAAATCTATTAACGACCGTATTCACCAAATACTTGATGCATGTTAGGTGTTAATTCATGTGTCAAGTGTTTGGTGAATACAGCCGTAAGAGTAAGTGGTTCAAACAGTAATTTATGTGTATATTTTATTGCATCAAAATTAGTTCAATGTGTACCAGTGAAACAAATATGCTGGTATTTTAATATAACAATAAAAGAATATCATGTATCACTTATGATACACTATGCATTGAAAAGTTAAGTGTTATATGCAAGTAAGTACACACACATAAATATTTAACTTTTGCAGCATAAAATTGCATGAATAAAATGGGACAAAGATAATATTAAGTATACAATCGATTCATGAAGTTAATTTTAAATAGTGATGGGTAGTTCATGAACGAACTAGTTCATTGAACTAGTTCACTACAATGAACTAAAGAACTAAATAGTTCAACTAAATGAACTATCTAGTTCATTTTGAACTACTTAGTTAATTTTGAACTAGATAGTTCATTTTGAACTAGATAGTTTATTTTGAACTAGATAGTTCGTTTTGAACTATTTAGTTCATTTTGAACTAGATAGTTCATTTTAGTTCAACATGAACAAGATAGTTCAACTTCAACTACTTAGTTCAATTTAATATTATTCCACTCCACTGCAAATGTTCTTTGGGGTTGCTTCTGCTTCCGCGAGCATACAGCTTGGGAAAAGTAAACGGCTACTGTTTGAGGGCAGCGGGAAGGCCGGTCGTGGGGGGGAGGGGGAGAAAATGTGCATTCTTCCTGGAATTCAATTCGTAGCTCGTACTGTATTCTTCTTGTTCTATAATGGCATTATGTATTACGTGGCGTCACAATGAATACTAAAACATGATCGAAATGAGAAGTAGAAATTTTTTAAAAATACAAGAAACGTTTCATAAATTGAGTATTTTTGCTTTGGTTAAATTAGTTTTTTTTTATTTAATGGTAAATTATTTGGTGGGCCAGTGGTGTACCCAGAATATCTATTTGGGAGTGCATATTGTCGTTACTACGAAAAAAGTACTGCATTACTGGGTAAAATCAGGAAAATATGATATTGTGAGTGCCTATATATAAGGGTAGGTTGGGGGGGGTCAAGTTTTCCCTCCCCCTTATCACAGCTATCCATTTCATAACATACTGAAATCTTTCACATTAATATCTGAAGTGTTTGAAAACTCAAAATAAGCCCCCTCCTCCCCCCCTCCAAAAAAAAACCAAAACGTTCGCTAATGTCTGTTTAAGATGTAAAATATTACAGCGTTTAAAAATTTATTACTGCTAATTGAAACTGTTTTTAATGTATATCTTCCTGCTTCAAATTGACGTTTGGATTTTTTTTCCACCACAGTTAAAATAACTTAAAAGTGACTACTGTTTCGCTTTACTCATTCTCAGATCAAAAAGTTAAATAAAAAATAAGCAAATTTATAGCCATGAACTTAATAATTCGAGTAAAACAAATAGGTTGACCTATATTTCCTAACGTCTGTCCGTTTATGAATACGGAATCAGAGAGTATCACTACTGTTCGGAGAGGGGGCATCTTCCATAGATATTCTATAGGAATGCACCCCTTTTCTCTCTCCTCCGTCTACAAATGCTGAGCACTGGACCCATAAACACAAAAGCACATTTTTAGAGTGATTACAGACTTTCTATTCTTTTTTCAGGCATTCCTTTAGCTGGAATCATGCATTCTCTTTCCTGATGGGGGGGGGGGGGGGAAGGGGATGAGCATGAAAAAATTCATCTTTTTTCTCACCATTTAAAATATCTCATCATTCATCATTTCTAATTTGAGACTAAATCTTGAGAGGTGCATATGTCCCTTTGCACCCCCTCTGGGTACACCACTGTGGTGGGCTCAGCCCCAACTCACAATTTATTAAGGAGGCTCAAGCCCCATGGACTCATATAACTCGACGCCTGTGCATTAAATAACAGTTTCAAGTAACAGTAATAAATTTTTGAAACTGCAATATTTTACATCTTAAATGGACATTATTTGAACCGTCTTTTTTTCCTTTTGTGTGTGTGTGTGGAGGGGGGGGGAGTAATCTTAAGTTATTAAACACCTCAGAACTTAATTCATTTGAAAGATTTCAGTTTGTTATCAAATTTTTCACAATACCGATAGCCTACCGATAACCTCCGACTTCCCCATGCATATTCTTTAGATTTTACCTAGTACTACAGTGCTCCTTATGGTAATGACGATATGCACCCTCAAAATGAATTTCTGGGTACGCCACTGCTACGTCAAAAAACACTCCGATACAAAAAAAAAAAAGCTCTCCCGATCCCGACGAATCAGAGAAACCATGCATCAGCCATGCTCCGCGCGTAGTTTCAGTACCTGAAATTGATCTAAACTATTTCCAGTACGGAGACCACTGGAAATAGTTCTGTACTATTTCCTGTAATGAACTAGATAGTTCACCAAGAACTATATAGTTCATGACGAACTACATAGTTCAATATGAACTATATAGTTCATCCCAAATTGCATAGTTCATAATGAACTATCTAGTTCATTGAACTATTTAGTTTATTGAACTACTTAGTTCATTTTGAACTAGATAGTTCATTTGAACGACTTAGTTCATTTTGAACTAGATAGTTCATTTGAAGATTTGAAGTACTTAGTTCATTTTGAACTACATAGTTCAATTTGAACTAGATAGTTCATTACGAACTATGTAGTTCATATAGTTCATTATTAAATCTCCATAGTTCATATGAACTATTTCGAAGAACTAGTTCATGGCATGAACTAGTTCGTTCAGAACTAGTTCACTAAAATGAACATCACTAATTTTAACAAATAAAAATAGCAATAGATTTTTGGTTAACAAAGAAAAATATGAGACAAATTAATTAAAAAAAAAAAGAAATACCACTGTTGAACTACAACATTGTTAATGTAAACAATTTAAAACATTTTATCGAGAGAGATTGCTTAATGCAGTGAAAGAAAACTTAGTCTGACTATTCAGGTAACTTCATTGTTTTTTTTTTTTTTTTAAAATGTTGCTTTTGGTGCTCAATAAACAGCAATTCTTTTGTGTAGGAGAGAATTGGTTTAACTTTCTTCCACTCTTGTTTCCTCTGTCAATTATTTACAAACATAAAATATGTTGTTTGAAGCTATTTCTGTATTATTAGTTTTTATACAAGATAATAAATTAAAATATTTTTCATGTTGTAGACTGTTGTATTATTATTTATTTTTGCAAATCGACAAATAAAAAGATTTTCTCTGAAGTCAAAGTATGGTCCTCATATGCCAATCGCACAAGATGCACCCAAGGTAAATGTGAAAGCATTCATCCTCAGTTTTTTTTTTTTGACAGATTTATTTATTATAAATGTGTAAATCCTAAAAATAAAAATTGTTTTACAGAAGTTTTGATTAATATATATTTAATTTGTTGCTTTGAAATATTCTAAATATAAAAATACATATTAAGTATATTAATTTACTATTCAACAGTTCTTTAAATGCATAATTAATTTATTTGATTATTATTATTGTATTGTAATTATTAATATTAATATTGATTGATAATTAATATTAATATTGATTATTAATATTGTAATTTCAGCAATCAGAAGACAACAGTACTAAACTAGTAAAAGTAATTTTTTTTACAGTGTTTTGATTTGATTGACGATTTTATTTTCTCTTATAGAGTTTACAGATTGAAATCAATCGTCGCTTTGATATTATCAAAAGTATTATGTACCAGCCACCACTTTTGAAGAAATCAGATGAAATATATTTTGAAGATGAAAATAACTCTCTTAGTAAGTTTTTTTTTTTTAATTTTTATATTTTGAAAAGCCATTCAAATAAAGGTTCAGGAAAGTAATATTTATTAATAAAATCAGATAAATAACTAGTAGGAAAGTAATGTTTATTAATGAAATCAGATAAATAATAATGAAATCAGATAAAATTCTCATAGTAAGTTTGTTTTCTATTTCAAGAGAAAACTAAGGGCTTAAAAAAGTAATAATTATAAAGGTAAACTGCATTACATAGTATCTTATTTTTTCTTTTGCATTATTTTTTATGGTACTTTATTGATATTGTATTTGAATCAATTCATTAATACTTTTCTTACATTTTTAGTGCCATGCCATTTATATCGAATGAAAGCTTTGGATTCTCTTCCTACCTTAGGTAATTTTTATATTATTAAAGATTTTACAGTATTTCATTATTTATACAGATTAAAATTTTTTTAAAAAGAAAAAAGATCCAATTTTATGTTGCTAGGCATAAAGAAGTTTTCTCTTATTTTATAAGAATAATATCATTCATATAGTAAAATAATAAAGTTTAGCAATTCTATCAAAATATAGAAGACATAGAAGGTAAGCTTGGTGACTTTTTATTTACAACTACCCCCTCTTTACTTGCAACCCTTTACTTTAAGCAATGGTTTAAAACATATTTTTTATTCCAATTTTCTGAATGAAAATATTGTCAGAACTTGACCAAATTAATAAGGGACCTCACATTTAGTACCCGTTTTTGAATTAAAAAAAGAAAATCGAAATTGGCCCATATGATAAAAAGTTATTGCTGAAGATACATACAAAAAAGGTTCTTGTGATAGTCTCTTCCTTTTTGTAGTTAGTTAATAAGTTTATTGCATGAAACACTCTTAAAAAATATTTGTGTTATTAACCTTTTATTTTTTACATACACAGAATGATGTATAAATCATGGAAATTGGTTTTGCTAAAAAAAAATTATATTTCTTTTGTTGTTGACATTTGTAAGATGTTACTAATTTAAAAAGTCTTGCTTTTAATTAAATACTCTTGGTAACCGAATTGTCATTGAAAACTGGTTGAGAATATTCTCTTACGGCATTTCTCTTTAAGGCATTTAAAGGATGCAAATCATTCAAATCTGCATATACTTCACAAGCAGAGACTTAGATGTTTCCATTACAGATTCTGATAAGATTGATAAGTTTTTGAAGGTTAAATGTCAAAATATTAATTTCCAATTCTTTAGTATTTTCAGGAAAATTGCAATTAAAAACTTGATACAGTTATACCAATTTTAACAATGAGTTGCCATTAATGGTCACTCAGCGATAACATTTTGCACTGCAAAATCTAAGGTCTTCGCATTGAAACTGGCTGTCTTAATTTTTGTTTCTTTAAAGAATATATGAGTAATACTTAAAATCATCCTGTTAGAAAATTAGTGCAACGGAATCTGTAAACGCTATTTTTATTTGTTAGAATTTATCAAGCAGAATGAAGCGCATGACATATTTAGGGAAAAAAAAAAAAGATCATGCATGTAATATATGGTTATGCATTTTCAGTATTATGTATACAATTACATAATTCTTACTTTTATGTATACAATTACATAAATACTAAATTATAAAATTTATTTTTATTTAACATATTTCCATTGAAATTGTTTTTAGATGCTGCTATTCTTTCTGCTGATCCTTCTAAAATTCGCCCATTTCACCAAGATTATAGGGTTTATTTGATTCGTCTGGCTCAAGGTGGCTTATTTAGTCAGATTGAAATGGGGACTATTCACAAATTTGCTGATTTATATGAAGCTGCAAGACACGAACCTGGTGTAAGATACATATATACTAAAATTTATTATTAAAAATAAAAAGTTCAAAATTACATTTCAAGTTTAAATAGTTGTACATATTAAGCATAATTTTTATTGCACACACACACAAAATAAACATCTTTATTGAGACTGTAATTCATAGGCAGTATTTTGAGATGTATTCTGTACATATTTACATATAATTAAAAATATAATAATGTCTTTTTGTGTATAAGCTTTTGTGGAAAAAAGCTAATTGACAAAAATGTTCTTGAGTTAAATAATCTTATCAGATTACCATTTTAATATTACTATTTTGGATTTTCTGTATATTTTTTATATAGTAAATGTAAGATAACTAAAGTAAAAAATCAGTGTTATGAAATGTTTTTGAAAATAGGCGATCTTGTACTTGCTTTCCTATATTACTATTTATTTTTGTTTTGAATTTCAATTTTGAGTAGGAGGGGGGGGGGGAGAGAAAAAGAAAAAAACATAATAATGTTTTTGATAGAGCCTTTTGTTTTCATCTAAATTTTATGATTCTACTTGAAAAAAATTCTGTTCCTTCTTCCATTCTTTAGCTTTTTACAATAATCAGAAAGGGCAATTTTCTTTTTTGTACAGTTTTGAAGGTTTTTTTATTACTGAAACTTTTTATTGACTCAATATTTTTATGTTTTATTTGAGTAAATTTTGAGACTTCTTTTACATTCATTTTACAACCACCAAACAACTAAGAAATAATTTTTAAGCAAAGCCTGTGTTTTAGTATTAATGCTCCACAAATAACATTTTTTAAAAATTGGAATATTTAGACCCAGAAAGCAGTATTTGAAATAGATACTTTGTAAAATTCCTATAGTATAATGAATTCAGTCATTTTTGTTAAATGTGTCTTGTTCAAAAATGTATAGCATTCATTGAAGTAAGATTCTCCATGAAACTCTATTGATTTTATCTCTAAATTCTTGTTGCTTTTTTAAGAAATAAATTCTTGGAAAAAAATTAAGTTAATCTTCTTCTTTCTTTCCCCCTTTCTTCCTTTTCCTTACAAAAATTTCTTTTTTGTTGTTATTTACCGAATTATTTATCATAACTCATTTGATTATATTTATTAGTTTATTAATATGCTGTGTTATTTGTCCCTATTGCTTTAGGACTTTAATAAGGAAAAATATGAACAGTTCATGTATTTGATGTCTCAAATACAAGAAAGGTAAGGCGTATGTTTTCCAGCTTTAATTTTTTAAGTAAAGTTAATTAGATTTTAGCTTTTCACCTTTTGCTCATGAAATTGATTTCATCAAAAAATTTCTAGTCACCTTGAAAAAGCCCGTTTTTTCTTGAAACAGTTGTATTTTTCATGCTTTGTAGAGTTTCGCCATTTTCCTTTTTTGGTCATGGGACTATTTTCATTTAGTTTGTGAAGAAACTACTTGAATGAATAACTCATTTCCAATGAAATTTTATCCTTTATCAATATATACATGGTGCTTCCAAATTAGGACAAACTGCTTTGTGTGCGTGTGGGAGGTAGTATGCACTAAGAGGATTCAGAATTGCATAGCAATGTAGAGTTGGAAGCATTGTTCTCATTCAGTGGTGGCTCATGAACTGTTTCAGAGGTGGGGGTGGGCTGAAAAAATAGTGCCAGTTCAAATTGGGTAAAAATATATACATATGGAGCAATTTATACACACATTGTAAGTATTTAAAACAATACACCAGCGTACACAGTGTAAGTATTTAAAATTTTTCAAACAGCATTCGATAATCAAAATTACTATGCAACTTTTACTGTTCTTAGTTATATTAATATTAAATACCTAATTATGTTAGTATTAAGAAGCTAATTATGTTAATATTAAAAATGTTTTCTCTATTACTAATCGACAAGTTCTGTTAAATTTTTCTTTAGTATTTATGCTCTTTATATCTGCTTGTTCATAATTTTTAGATGATCTCTTCATTTTAAAATCAATATTAACATATAAAATACATTTACACATTACATTTTGTTAATCTAGAAATGAAAACAGGAAAAAATATGTGACTGCAAAAAATGCAAGATTGGGCAAATAAAAAATAGTTTCCTACTGAGTAGAAAATTTCATTTATAGTAATTTCCCTTTTCAGTTGTAAAGAACACCATGCTAGGGCTCTAAAATCTCTTCCTCAAAGACAGTGCCAAATGTGCCATTTTGAAATGAAGTTAATGCCAGGTCAATATGGCTTTTGTGCTAAATGCCAAGTATGCCAACACAGTGAATGGAGAAAGAAGAGCCATTCCACAGAATTTCTACAAAAATGGGCTGCCACGCCATTTTTAATTTTCTTCATATTCTGTGTGTGGAAACACATGTTAGAAGAATGAAGTGAATAAATAATAAGTATGTTAGAAGAATGAAACTAATGATGTTAAAATCCATTTGAAAAAAAAATTCCATCTTAATAATATTTTTTTTATTTGGAGGAGTCGAAAACTGCAACTTTGGCCATTTTTACAAAATTCAGGGGTTTCTTATACAAGTCTTATACATCGGAAAAAACACTCAAATTACTGGTGTTAAACGATAAAGTAAATAAAAAACTTTGTAAAAAAAACACACATAAGATATTATAGGTAAGAAGATACATACGTTTCGACCAAAAATTGTTTTGGCCTTCGTCAGTCCAAGCCCTTCGTCACAAGTAACACAGGGAACTGAAAAGAGCTTGGCTTGTTTATCTCTTTTCAGTTCCCTGTGTTCCTTGTGACGAAGGCCAAAACAATTTTTGGTCGAAACGTACGTATCTTCTTACCTATAATATCTTATGTGTGTTTTTTACAAAGTCTTATACATGTCTAATATTGCCCAATGGCTATTTCCTAAACCGTTAGTCAGTGACACATAGTTCCGGTTACAAAAATGCTTTAAATTGAATATAATCAAAAACAATCAAAGACAATAATCCAGTTCCTATAAAAATTATGAAATTAAAATTTTTATATGGTCCCCCAATCCTATAAGTTATATTTAGGAAAAAAATTCTTTATACA
Source organism: Cheiracanthium punctorium (assembly GCA_038373885.1). Taxonomy (NCBI): domain Eukaryota; kingdom Metazoa; phylum Arthropoda; class Arachnida; order Araneae; family Cheiracanthiidae; genus Cheiracanthium; species Cheiracanthium punctorium. The sequence continues at coordinate 711,010 of JAWZYV010003490.1, read as the reverse complement.
ATTTCATGCACCAAAAATTAAAAATGCCCTGTTATGGTAAACCGTTAAGGGACCATATAAAGATTGAAATTTTTAATTATAGTTTTTAATTTCATTTTCTTACATAATGTGGAGAAAGAAACAAAACTAATTTTAGAATACTGATCTTTAAGCAGAGGGTTATAATCAGAGTCTATAAAAATCTACCCGGAATCAGACTTACTAAATAGTATATCTGTAGCATACAGATGTGTAACACCGAATACTCTACACAAAGTACAAAAAGAGTTTTCTATACAGGTGCATATTTGCATTGCACTCAAATGAAGCTACTTTGAGCAAATGTTACACTAACAGTATTTGTAATATTATTTTAAGTTTCTAAAATGTATACATTTGTATTTTAAAATGTTTTATTTTCTAATTTAATGCTTAATGAAATGTTTTATTTCCATGTTTTTTTATTTTAAGTTATTTAACACCAGTTCATTAAAAAAGCTCCTAAAAAATTCTATTTTCAGTATAAGCTATATTTTCATGTTAATTTATTGGATACAACAGGGTTCCCACTGGCTACTAAAAGGAGACTATTTGCTACTATAATTGTGAATAGGCGACTATTTACATGTAAAAACAGCTAAAAAGCAACTATTTTGAGGAAAATGGCAACTATTTTTCTAGGAGTAACAAAATGCAATTTCTGTTTTTCACCTAGAACGTTTCAGTTTAGTTCGTGTAACCACACTCCTAACAACATATGATAAACACTAAGCGTAGCTCAACAATGTCCACCTCTAGATTTTGAGAAAGATCTGGCAGGAACAGATAATCTAGATTCATACCGCCTGTGCTGTTCCATTGTAGTTCACTACAGTAAAAGAAGTATTTTCATATTCAAAAAATTGACAAAACTTCAAAATTCCAAAAACATAATGCAGCCAAATTTTGGAACAACACAGTGGTAGATCATTCACTTTGCTGTAGAAACTCTGCTGAATTGTCGGATTCGTATTTGAGAGTATGCTTACTGGGTTTGTAGAAAGTTTTAGTACCTGTCGAGGCGTCAGGACGAAACACAAACATAACTATTTTTAGAAACTTCTCAAACAATCTTCAAAGCACAATTTACAGGAATTTAGAAGCAGTCAATCGGCGAAACTTCCTCAAATACTATTATCACGTTACAGTAAATAAAATTGTTCCATTTGCTAAAATATCAGAATACTCGAGCCGAATCCTTGACTGCTTCACAGCATGCAACAATACTGAATTCATGAACAAATATTAAATTACAGCTTGGCAAAACAACAGTGCCCCTGGCATCAAAATTATGCAAAGCGTTATGTCCTTAATAGCTACCGTTTGATAGAAAAGCCAATTCAAGACTGAAACAGCGGGATGACCTACTCACGTATTTATACTTTTTGGGGAGTTTTCTCTAAAGTTCTGGCAAAATCTGTCTAGTAAATTCTCTATCATTTTTCTTGCATCATTTGTGTAATGCTAAGCGGGTAAGTAAACATTGCAGTTTTTTTTTTTTTTTTTTTTTTTTAAAGTATGTCAGATATCGCCGATTTTGATTGGTGACAAAATTGGTGCAAAAAAGCGATATCGCTAATATTTAACAAGAACCCCCATTTCTGATGCTATCCTATGTGAATATTAAATGTGCCTATCTTGCATTCTAGTTAACGATTTACATCCAACAAAGTGCAAAACTTAATTTTAGTAACACTATTAACTTTTATTATTAGTAATGTATGCTTCATGAAAATTAGTACACCTGCTGCTTGTCTTTAAACTGTGCATTTTCCCCTCATTTTTAAAAAGAATATTTTAATTTTTAAAAAGGTTCTTAACTTTTTTTATTTTGAGTATTTATTTTTTAATTCACATAATATTTCAATAAAAGGTTATATTAACAATTCTATGACTAAAATTCTATAATCTGCATATTTATTGATTCTGGTGTATGTAGTTTTGAGAGAGTCTACTGTGTTTTTTATTTCATGTTTAACTAAAAATACTTGGAAAGACATTGAAAACTGTTTACTTTATAATGCTTTATTGTATGAACTTCTGCATCTAAAGAAACAAAACTAAACCACAAGCTTCATCTGCTATGGAGTAATATATAATGAATTTAATCTTCATAAATATTATATAAACTTCTTTCAAAAACAAGAATGTGTATGTAACATTTTTAAAACTTTGTTTAGAAGAGTTCAGTCTGTTTAGATTGTTAAAAAGGATACTATTTTTACCATAAAGGCTACTATTTTGTAACTTGAAGGCTACTGTCAGGCTACTATTTTGTACCCTGAAGGCTACTAAAGCAACTATTACTGTGGCTGTGCTGTGGTGGGCACCCAGGATACACATAGCTAAATGTTAATCTTCTTTATAGCAATCTACATTCATAAAATAGTTAATGAAATTGCTAATAAATATTACAAAGCTCAAAACCATGTAAATTAATTTTTTTCAAATTCATTTTGTATACAACCCCTATTTTGCAGCTTGAAGAGTGCTATAAATTTAAGCAGCTGTAAGTCCGTGAATTCGGGTCGTAGGAGGATGAAATTTTTTTGATAGTGCATAAAATTGTACAAAGAAAAAATTTCTGAATATAACTGATAGGACACGGGGCCTGTATGAAAATTTAAATTTCATAATTTTTGTAGAAATTGATTTATTGACTTGTTGATTGATATGATTATACAATTTAAAGCATTTTTGCAACTGGAATTATGTATCTCTGACTAATGGTTTAGGAAATAGCCATCGGGGACCGTCAGCACTGCACACCTTGTATATTTTCTGGAATAACAAAGATAAATCAAAACTTCAAACAGATTTGAAATTGTTTAAGTTCCTTATTCATTTTATATAAGATTTGTAGTTCTATATTTTTAAGAAATTTCAGAGTACTCTAAAAATGACTGAAGTTTTGCTCAAAATACCAGTTATTGAAATTAAATATCCCAGAAAGGGAAAGAGGTAACAGTATGAAATTTTTACATGCTTTATTACTACTTAGTGACTTGTTCCTGAAAAACTCTCAGGCTCTTATTTCCTCTCATTTCTGAAATATAACAATTTAAACTTTGAATTTTTTAAAAAAAATCTGCATTTTTGACAGCTTGTAACTCAATAGGGGGACCTGGCATTATCACCAAATTTGACATGGAAGAACCTTTGTATATAAACTTTATAATCTGTAAATTTCATTGCATTATTCCAATTGCTTAATGAGATACAGAGTCTTGGAGAAATGACAGTCAGCCACAAAAGACTTCTAAGCCTAATTACCATTGCACAGCTATGAAAATGTAACCAAAACAAAATAAAAAAGATAATGATGGTAATTCATTAATTTTATACTTTAAGTTTTAATGCTTTTATAAATCTATTAGAAATAGTTCTGGGGAAGGGGTAAAGAAATAGGAGATGTTACCTTTGGTAGGTCTAATGCCATTACACTGCTACTGAAATGGGAATTTTTTAAAAAATGCCTTTGTCTTTTAAAAAAGATTCTGAAACTGTAACACTCAGTTCATGTTTAATGCTGTGTACAGCTCATATTCAAAATATTAGAATCATTGAGAAAAAGTAATAAGAAAGAAATTATTTTCCATTTATTTATTTTTGATACTAAATAAGTGCAATAAAATTTCTTATAAATTAAATTTGGATTGTTTAAATAAGATGTTAACATTTACAAAATATAAAATACAATAAATTAGGTATATAATAGCTTTTTGAAACACATCAAAATATTAGAATAAAATTTAGATTGGTTCAAAATGTTAGAATATTTTATTTTATGAAACAATATTACCTTTTGAATATTATATAAATGGTAGTTAATATTTTGTAGCATCCCCTTTAGCTTTAATAACAGCGTACAATCAATCTTGCATGCTATATACAAGGTGTTTACAAACATTTCTATCAATATTAGCCCTAATAGACTTTATACTTGACACTGACTCAGTTTTACTCGAAGGAGGATTTTCTTGGAGTTTTTTCTTTATTATACATCATAAGTTTTTGATGGGATTAATGTCTAGTGAGTTTGTTGGACAAGGAAGTACATTAATGTTGTGTTGGTGGAACCAGTTCTTAGCTGACACCCCAGGTATGCAGGGACACTAAATCTTGTTGAAAGATGAAACCATCTTCAAATAAATCCTCTGATGATGGAATCACGTAATATTACAAAATTTCTTGATATAACCGAGACTTAACCTTTTCATAGGTGATGCATAACTTTTTAGTCTTTCTGCGCCCATGCAATCCCAAACCATGACACTAGCAGCAAATTTTACCAAGCGTTTAAGGCATTCTTTATCAAATGCTTCTTGATTCATTTTCCAAACTCAAATACCTTGATTACCGTACGAAACACAAAACATACTCTCATCACTAAACAATATTTTTTTCTAATCTTCTTTGCTCCATAAATGTCTTGATTTACACCAATTCAATCTTATTCGCTTTTGTTTTGTTGGTACACGAGATTCAAACTGAAATTTATGGAAACATCTTAATCTTGTCAATGTAGAAACTTCAACTCCTTCTTCTTTCCATTTTCAGTGCAAGAATCACACACTTTTAAAACAGTTTTTCTTAACTGTATGCTTCAGTTTCCTGTCATCTCTAGCACATGTTTTTGGTTTACGGCTGCCATTTCGGCATTTATTTTGAGTTTTCCATTGTTTGAATATTGTGTTAGTATTTTACCAATGCTTGATTGCAAACAATGTAAATAATTCACTATATAACATTGATTTTTACTGTGCCAATACAAATCAACCATACGAAGTTTAATAGATGTAGGAATATCACTCACATGACCTATTTTGAGGCAAAAAGCAAACAAACTGCTAAAAGAATACTGATTTTAAATAAAATCGTCTGAATTTAATCAATGATGCCACCAGTTATGAATTGGTAATAATTAAAGCAGAATTAATGTGAAATATTCTAATATTTTGAACCACTTGAATAAGTATTCTAATATTTTAACTTTTCAAAATAATTTTATTTCCCATTAATCTTTTCAAAAATGATATTAATTTTAATTTAATAAAAAAGTTTAATCAACAATATGTTCTTAATAAAAATATTGTTTGCATATTTCTATTAAAGGACATTAAGTTACCAAACGATATTTTCAATTTGTAAAAAAATGTAATTATTCTAATATTTTGAATATGAACTGTACTGATTCTGTTGGTGTTAACAAATCCAATAAAGATAAAATCAACAGAACATTTGTTTGTTCAACCCATATGCTATCATTCTTTGAAATCTTAAGGTTATTCCTGGAATCCACCATACTTATACCAGAAAAAGGAGAATTTTTGTGCCAATATGTGTAATTCTTCTATTAGAATATTAAATACACTAGGTTACCACCAGGGCTGGGAAGTAGCACGCAAAAAATAGCAAAACTACAGTAGTCGCTACTTTTTTTTGTAGTTTGTAGCGTAGCATGCTACTTTTAAAAAATGTAGTGTAATATGTAGTGCACTAAAAAATCAGTAGTTTGTTGCACGTTTTGGAAACTACTTTTTAAAGTTACTTTTGCCATGTCATTGCTTCCGGTGATTGATCATGTGGTGCAATTGCTCTTTCTTCTGACTCAGCATAGAACTGGAGTTGATGCTTGAAGGAACCCCAGTCCTCCCCCCATCCTCACACATATGCACACACACTCATACACATACACAAGTGAAGGGGGGGGGGAGAGGGTTTACTTGCCAACGTTTTAGCTTTCACCTCCTTTGTTATAATTCTTGGTATTATTTGTAGAAACACCATTCTGCCAGAAAGACAAGACAGAAAATTGAGAGAGAAAGGAAGGTCCGTAGCTGATCATATTTAGATGGGGCCCTGCGGCACTAGGTTAATTTGGGGCCCCCTTTACTATACCCAGAGCCGGTCCTAGGGTGTGACTGCACTGGGCATCATCTTTATGGCAGTGCCAAAATACCTTACTATATAATATATGTGTATTTGAGTGTCCATACATTGTTGAAATCCTCGTTTCATCTCTTTGAAATCTTTTTTGGTTCTCATGATTTTTCTTATGCTTTCAGAGTTCACTTTCCCTTTTTATTTTTATCTTAGAGGTATTGAAACTTCAGCAATGCTTTAATAACTAAGCAGTAGTTGTCAGTAATGTACAGGGTTAGCAAGAAATGAATTGCCCACTTCAGAGGGCTGTAGAATGCGTTCTATTGATCCAAAGGAGATAAAATTTGAACTATGGGTAATTCAAATGATGTGCTTGAAATTTATTAAATAAAAACTTTTTGTACAAAAATTCACCAATAGAAGGCACTGTAACACAAATGGCATTTACTTACATGTATTGCATATGTTTGTCATTTGCGTTACAGCGCATGCCAATTAGCATTATTCTTTGGATAAAAAGATGGCGGATACTACAGGAGCATTAGTTACTTCTCTGCAATGGCTTACCCAAGGGGGTGCAAAGGGACATATTCACCCCCCAAGATTTTTCAGAATTGAAATATTTCATGTAGGGGAAAAAACCCCGATTTTTGACAAACAATTTTTTCATCGTGAAAGGAAAACATGATTCCAGCTAAGTGAATTCTTGAAAAATTAATAGAAAGTCTGATGACTAAAAATGTGCCTTTGTGTTCATGAGGCCAAGGCCAATGGTCAGAATTTGCAGAAGGAGAGAAGGGGAAGGTGCATCCCTATAGAGTATCTATATAATATTATATTATTTCTATAGAAGATGTCAACCCCTCTCCGAACAGTTAGCGATAATCTCTGATTTCTTATTTATAAACAGAAAGCAGTCAGGAAATCTCATTCAATTTATTTTCTTTTGCTTGAATTGCTAAGTTCATAATTTTATAACTTTTTTTAAAAATTCGTTTCAATCTTTTCTTATTTTTTTTTTTTTTTTTAAATCTGAGAATGAGTATAAGGAAACAGTAGTCACTTTTAAGTTTTATTAAATCTGGTAAAAGAAAAATTCCAGACATCAATTAAGCAGAAAAGTGATTAGCAATTAGCATCAATTAGCAATTTATAAAGACACATGAAAGTGAAGCACCCTTGTGTTCGGTTAAATGATAGAAATGTCGAAGAATCCTGTAAAGAAAGGAAGAACATGGCAGTCAGTGTTACAGGAGATGAAAATATACTAGAGGAAGAATCTAGAATTTCAGAAGAAATTGTTTCAGTTTCGCCAAAGAATCAAGGTAAAAGGAAAATTCAAATGAATATTAGCCAATTTGTGCTTAAGAAGTTGACCAAAACTGGCGCAAACAAAAAAAATGAAGCTCTAATGCGATTATTTATGCAGTATGTAAGCAACATGCATGCCAAACACTTTTTACATACATGCTATGAGTAAGGACAACAAAAGTAAATAAAAAGCATCGGAAAAAATTTTGATTTTAGAAAGATGTTCATATTTAACAGTACATTATAGAACGTTAATATAATTAAAATATTTTCCCCAAAAATTACTTAATATACTTGATTAAAGAAAGCTAGTATGTTGGTTGCAAAGTTTTTTTAAACATTTTACAGTTGTACTAAAGTATAATCCATGTTAAAAAGGACGTATATTTTCATTTTTAAATTGAGTAAAATAGTCACAATAAAGCTACCATAAATCAAAGAACCTGTTCTCAAAAGAACAGGAAAAAGAACTGTTCTTTAGAAAGAACGGGAACAGTGAACAACTGTTCCCGTTATGTTCTTTGAATATAACGGTTTTCCCCATCTCTAATTTTAATGATACAAAAAATCACTAAAGAAAATATCTATTTTGAGAGTATCTAGAAGGAAAGTTACATAGCTTGCATTTATGAAGAAAAGTGGTGGCTCGGTAGAGTAAAAATATGTTTAATGTTGAAAAATAATTCAAAAATTTTTTTTTCATCCTTCTGGGCCAGGTACTAGCTTTCACCCCCCCCCCCCAAAAAAAAAAAAATTCTTGTGATATGTCAATATCAACAGGGTGATTACGCAGCATTAAATCTGAACTGAGTGCTACAGTTTCAGAACTTTTTTTTTTAAATGACAAAGGCATTAAAAAATGTTAGCCCTCCCTCATTTCACTTAATGTGCTACAGTAGATTAGACCTACCAGAAGTATCATCTCCCACTTCTCTGCCCCCCCCCCTCCCACTATTTCTCATAGACTTATAAAAGCATTAAAACTTAAATAAAAGAATTAAATTAGTGCATTACCATTATTATCATTTTTATTTATATCAAAATTTCCTTGTTAAAAATAACTAGGTAATTTTTTTTTTCAATTTAAAAATCTTCATTTTGTTTGTAATAAAGTATGTTTTTTGATGTCTTCACTGGTTGTCTAGTCCTACATTGCACAAATGCATCAGGTGTGGCATAATTTGCTTTAAAAAATTATCTACTGATGTTTGCTTGTATAGTCAGCTAATCAGCTCTAGGCCTGTTTGAAAAACAGAAATGAGGTTATTTTCTAGTACCACCAGTGTATAAAGTATATATGAGTCTTAAAAACATTTGCCATCATTTTAAATACCAGATGTTTAATTTTCAAAAATACCTGTTAGCCAGAACAATCAATAAACTTGAGTTTTAACCTCATTCTGTTCTTATATTTCAAACATTTTCTTTATTGCATTGAATCAGCATGGCTTTTACACAATGTCCGTTAGTCAGATCTGCTCAAATGCTCAGCCCCAGTCTCCCTTTAAATCTACGTTCAATTAAAGGGGGTGAAGATTGAGTTGCTATAGAAACCCTTCAGCAAGGAAACACATTTCAACACCTGGCAGCCCAGCAAAGAAGCCAGGGTGAAAATTTTTTGTATTGTCTTCTCCCCTGGAGGATTGAAATATATTATATATATAATTAATATATATATATATAATATATAAAATACATTATATATAATATATATAAAATATATATAAATCTGATTTCGTTTGTTTCCTTTGGAGGATACTTTACCAACTGTGTTGTCTTTAAAAGTTAAATAAAAAATATTCTTATTTTTATGTTTGCATCTTTTATAGCATATCAACAAGATCCTCCAATCGCCAACATGGGAATAAAACTGCATCAAATTCTAATTGTGAATCTGAATCTGCAGAACAAGTTAAGAATTGCAACAATGCTAAAATGTCAACTGTTCCTAACTGTTTGCAAGTTGAACATTCTGAGGAAGACAAATCCACATATGAGACTTCTGTTTGAAAAGAAGTCTCACTTTTCCTTTATCTAAACATAAAGGATATATTCCTGCATTTTACCAGGGATGATTATTACTTGTAAGATATATATATGTATATATATACATACTATAGTATAGTTTTCAAGTGATTCCACTTAGTGATAAGACCATTATTATTTATAATATCAGAGATTTAAATTAGTCTTCTGCTGTGAATTTAACCACAGCCATTTTGTTGAGACTATTACAAGTATGTATTGAATTTTATAAATAAATTTCACTTGTTAATTTTTATACGAAGAATGTAAGAAGAGTTTTAGTATATTTTTTATGAAATTTTCCAAATAATCATGGTTTTCACTTTTTACATTGCCGTGCTTAGCCAGTGTCAAAGACTTTTCTTTCTGAAGTATAAACCTTAGTCCAAACATTGACATTTTATAAGTTAAATTAGTTATAGTTTATAGTTATGTCACAGTTATAAAAAATAAGGTTTAAATTATAATTTTTTTGAATTAAAAAATTTAAAGCAACTTTGAACAGCTTTATAATTTTATTTAAAAGACTAAAAAAATTATAAAAAGCATAGAAAAACGTATTATTGTAATAATTAGCTATTAGAGAACAGTTATACTTCACTAATGTATATATTTCTTTTAAAAATCCACTTTTATTTGTTGTTATTTAAAATTTGATAAAATATTTGAAAAAGGTGTATTGTTAGTATTTTCGTTTTTTCTATTTTCATTTTACTTTTACAAAATATGTGCTATAGTTATGTTATTAAAAATAATTGTCAAAAGAAGTATTCTTTAGCAGTCAAATCCAAATTATAAAAGATAATGGGAATTTTCATTGTCTTTCACTGTAAAACATAACACTTCCTATATTTTATAAAGATATTGTTTCCCCCATTCTCAAATGATTTCTGACAAAGTTTTTGTTGCCTCTGTTTGTCCACACATTATGTTGTAAAAATGATACAAATAGTTCAAATTTAACTATATTAACAGTACAGCTTTGAAATGTTTTGTTGTTTAGTTTGTTATCCCAAACAATTTAGTTTTATGTTGCTTTGAAAAAGACAGTAGGATGCGAGCAGTAGGTGCGAAGATCAGGAAATATTGGACATTTTCATGTATTGGAAGAGTATTGTTTTTTTAATATTTGTTGCTGACGACAGCTCTTTTAAAAAATATCCATTAGAAAGTTTAGGTATTGTCATATTTAGTCGAATAGTAATGTGTTGTTGATTCATAAGTACCAATTTACATTTTTTGCTATTGTTTTGAGTGAACAAAGGTGACTTCAGGTTGTTATATTTTGCCTAAAAATGTTTATTAGTTGTTCCTTTTGTTTATTGTGAAAAAAAAAATTGTCCTTTAAGTAAGGCTGTTAATCTTTTTAAGCTTAACTGTTCAAACATAGTAATCAATGCTTTGTTGTGATGTTTTGTTTGAATCAGACATAGACTAATGTTGAAAAAAAATGGCATCCTTGGTGAATTCGTAATTAAACTACATAATATTTGTAAAATATGAAATGTGATTACATTAACTTAGTATGCATCAGCAATTAAGTTTATTTGTTAGATATAAGTTGATAGTTATGATCTTATATAATTCTTTACTGATCTTGGAATGAATTGCTAATTAACTGTGAGCAATCATTCATGATTTTTTTTTTCACTTAGTTTCAAGTGCATATTTGTTAGATTTTTAATATTTACTTTCAATGACTTTTTAACCTATTTAATAGCTAACTAATGGACATATTGTTGAAAAATTATGCGATTGCCATTTTGTTAATTTCATGTTTTCATTTTGTAATTTAATGCAACAAATAAACTTCAATGTTATTAATTTTATTTATTTCTTATCTTATAGTCCAGGCAAATTAGACCAAAAAACAGTAAATGGGGGAAAAAATTTATATATTTTTGAAACTTAGGGAAAACACTAATTGGGTATGTAGTTGTATGAAACAGAAAAGTTCCCCCCTCTCGGGGTGCCGCGTCCCCCCTTTCCCCCCCCCCAAAGGTCACTTTTTTTAGATTTTTACTTCTATCTCAAAAACCGTTCGTCTTAGCAAAAAAAATTTCAATTACAAAATGAAAGCTGATAAAATTTCCTACAAGATTGTAAATGGTTATTTTTTTCTACATGCAATAGCTTTCGAGATATGTTTTAGACAAAATCGCAAATTTTTGGAAAAATCTTCTTTTTATCCCAATTTTTAACTAATTTTGTCTTATAGCTCTTCAACCCTCAGTTTTATAGCAATTGTTTTCATAACAAAGTTGTAGAGTATTTAATTACCTTTAAAGTGAGTTATTATTTGTAACTTTATCTTTAAATTATCAAAAGTTATTGCAATTTGAAATTTTCAATAAATTTAGCAAATTCGAATGAAAACTACATTGCGCGTCAAAGTACGACAAAATCTAGGAAAAAAATTATACAGTTTTGAAATTTGAGGAAAACATTGATTGGGGATGCAGTTGTATGAAACAGAAAATTTCCCACCTCTCGGGGTGCCGCTTTCCCCCTTTAGCCCCCCCCCCAATAAAGACTTTTTTTTTGGATTTTCCCATTTATCTCAAAAACTGTGCATCTTAGCAAAAAAATGTCAGATACAAAATGAAATCTGATGAAATTTCCTACAAGATTGTAATAGGTTATTTTTTCTAGATGCAAAAGCTTTCAAAATGTACGTCTTAGAAAAAGTCGCAAATTTTTGGAAAACGCTTCTTTTTATCACTATTTCCCACTAACTTTGCCTTGCAGCTCTTCAACCATCAGTTTGACAGGAATGGGTTTAAAGCAAAGTTTTAAAGTATTCAATTACCTTTAAATTTAATTTTTATATGTAATTGTATTTTTAAATGATCAAAAGTTACAGCAATTTGAAATTTCAGTACATTTTAGGGAATTCGAATGAAAAGTGCATTGTGCGTCAGAGTGCAAGAAAAAACCTAGGAAAAAGCTTATAAACGTTTGAAACTTGGGGAAAACACTGGTTGGGTATGTAGTTGTATGAAACAGTCTTTAGGGGTGCTGTGTCCCCCCCTCTTAGCCCCCTACCCCTCAAAGTTCCCTTTTTAGATTTTCATTTTTATCTCAAAATTGGTGCTTCTTAGCAAAAGCATGCCAATTACAAAATGAAAGCTGATAAAATTTCCTAGAAGATTATAATTTTTATTTTTTTTATGTATCGAATTATTTATTATTCGATATCTTTATTATTAGTATTTTTTTTTCTGTATCAAATTTTTTTTTCTATATCGAATAGCTTCAAGATATGTTTTAGAAAACCTCGCAAATTTATGGAAAACACTTTTTTTCATCCCATATTTCGACTAACTTTCCTTCTAGATGCTGATTCTTAATTCAGAGAATCAAACAGTCGAATTATCAAAATTTGTAATCTCCCTTTTTCAAGAAATTCCCCTCTCTTCTGTTACATTTTCCTTATCTTTAAATCATTGTCCGAAAATCTGGGAAAAATCTTCAAAAGACAGCCAAGTGAAATGAGCGGGGATAACAAAGAACAATTTGGAACCCAGAAACTGGGGGTGGAGAGAACTGAACTCATCGCTCTCTCTAGTTTATATGAAATGAAAACCAGCTCCAGAAACAGTAATATTGCTAATTTCATGAGGCTGCATTCAAACTTGCAGAAAGAAATGCACATGTGTGAAGGCCAATTTGTGCTGTTCAGCAATGTGCAGGAAGACTATGAGGATACATTTTTATAAAAATAAAATTGTTCCATAGGTTTGTTGCGCTATTATTGTACAGATGTTGCACACAAGAGAAAGTAAGTATGCTATAATTATGCAGTAATTTTTTTATTAATTTTGCAGACATTATTAATTCTGATGATGAATGATCACTGAAATGCAAATGTCAAAGTACATAATATTGAACAGATGTATTGCATTACAGAATTCTATTGATGTAAAAAATATCACTTTCAAAACACTTTTTTTTTGGGGGGGGGGGATTTTTCTGTTTCATACAACACAACTACATCCCCGAACAATGTTTACCCAAAGTTTCAAAACTTTATAATATTTTTTCTTAGATGTTGTCATACTTTGACGCGCAATGTAGTTTTCATTCAAATTTGCTAAATTTATTAAAAATTTCAAATTGCAATAACTTTTAATCATTTAAAGATAAAGTTACAAATAATAACTCACTTTAAAGGTAATTGAATACTCTACAACTTTGTTACGAAAACAATTGCTGTAAAACTGAGGGTTGAAGAGTTAAAAGACAAAATTGATTAAAAATCGGGATAAAAAGAAGCGCTTTCCAAAAATTTGCGATTTTGTCTAAAACATATCTTGAAAGCTATTGCATATAGAAAAAAATAACCAATTACAATCTTGTAGGAAATTTTATCAGCTTTCATTTTGTAATTGACATTTTTTTGCTAAGACGAACAGTTTTTGAGATAGAAGGGAAAATCTAAAAAAGTGACCTTTTGGGGGAGGGGCAAAGGGGGGACGCGGCACCCCGAGAGGGGGGAACTTTTCTGTTTCATACAACTACATACCCAATTAGTGTTTTCCCCAAGTTTCAAAAATATATAAATTTTTTCCCCCATTTTTTCTAATTTGACTGGACTATTATGTCTAGCACTATATATACATCCATGAATATACAGTGCTAGACATAAACTTAATCATGCAGTTTTTCTATAAAATTTCAACTGTTTTTATTTAAAACAAATCAAAGATACTAGAATTAGAAATAATTTAAATATGTAATAAAATATTCATTTAATAAAAATTTCTTATTAATTTGGGTAAATTAATAGTTTAAAATTTTGTGTTTTTCAGCTGGCTCAAAATATTATCACATTTATTATTAATGCATTTTCTTCATTTGTCTTCAGTGATATTTTTTTATAAAAATGTTTGCAGCATTTTGAATTATTGGTGCAAATTTGGTTAGTAAAATGTTTTTCCAAACCAAATGTTTCATAGAAGAAGGGTAAGTCAAAAGATTAAATTTACAACAACCGTGCTGAGAGTACTATTATTTCAAAAACAGAATGTCTTGTTAGAAGACATTGATTTACTGTCTATCTGATGTTATTCAGGAAACACATTCAATCTAATGGAAAAGGAGGAGTGAAAATAAAAAAAATATAATAAAATATGGATAAATAGAATGTTCTGTTTGCAGATTTGCTGCAAATGAATATCTGTTTGGAGATAAAGTAAGATTAGGATTAAATGTAGACAGAAAAGTCTTATACAGAGGACTTTTGGCCAGTAAACATAAAATATGCAAATTACAACATGACTGTGATTATTATTATTATTATTATTATTTTTTTGTCAACACTATATAATCAGGCCTGCCATCTTCTACTGACTATGGCATGGCTTTGTAACAGTTAATTTGTTTCAGGTTTTCAAAGTTTTTTCAATATGTGGATAATATCAATGGAGTTTAAATTGTAATTGAGTCTTTCAAATTTCTACCTATATCTAAACATTATTTAGTTTATCAGACAAGACCAAGATGTTATAACCAAGATTGATTTACTTAGCATCCATACTTTTTATAAAAAAGCTTTATGGTATAACAAACTAAACATTTGATAAATGATCTCAAAGAGACATTTAACTAATCTTGAGCATTTAATAATTTTATTCTGCCATTGATATAGGTCTCTTCTTAAAATGCATTTATCTGAATTTCATAAGCACAGGAACTCAAATTTATTTATGCAATTAATTGCATTAAAAATATTAATGAAATCTTAATATTGATTTTTTAAAGAAATTTATCTGTAATGAATACCCTATTTACAAGCTTATCTGTGATACTTTTAATGTTAAATTCAATATTTATTAGATGGATTTTACAAATTTATTTTTTTTTGTTTTTGTTTTATTAGTTTGTTAAAAACTGTTAAAGGAATTTGTTGTGTATTATTTATTCTTTATTTTGAGTTAAACATGTTTTAAATCCCTTTTGGATTTGATTAAAACAAAGATATGTTTTACTGAATCAGCATGTGATGAGTGCTGCCAAAGCTGAACTGCAGATTTAATCTGATATCTTTTTAAAAAAATTATCTATTTGTCATTTGAAAGTTAATTGTATGTTGATAATCAACAAATTAATTTATAATTTGTTATTCTGGATTTTATGAGTTAAGCTTCAATTCAAATTCAAAAGTTTTAAATTCAAAAGATTACTGTTTGACTTATCTAAAGCTGTCAGTGTCAAGCTTGGGCAATTTTAATCACCTTAGAATTTTTAAAAGTGCAGTTCTTTTTTAACACTTCTTGCATGAAATAATTAAAACTTTGTCAAATAACACCCCAAAAGTGCTTATTAACAGTTTGATAAGTAGTAGTTTGATACAGTCGGATTAATATAATCTTTTATTTGTATTATTTTTTAGTATCTTGTATTTGTATTTTAAATTCAAAATATTACTGTTTAACTTATCTAAAGCTGTCAGTGTCAAGCTTGGGTAATTTTAATCACCTTAGAATTTTTAAAAGTGCAGTTCTTTTTTAATACTTCTTGCATAAGGCTTAATTATTTCATCTTTTAAATACCAGTTTCTTTGTGTTTTTTGTTACTCCTTGTATGTTTTTGTATAGCTGAAAAATATAATTTTTCTTTCTTGATTATTGCTATTGTTTTTGCAAATATTACATTATGTATGCATTCTGCACTTTTTTTGTTTTAATTTTTGCTGTAAAAGAATTTATTTTTGTTAAAGAAGATTATTTGGAGTATTTTATTCATGTGTGCAGTGATATGAATAGTAATATTTGCAATATATTTATATCATTGTGATGGAAAATTGTAATATAAATATTTAAGTTATGAAGTAATAGTATAACTAAAATTATATTTACAAAGCTATCTTACAAGATAAAATGCCTTAGTAAAAATGTATTAAAACCTCTTAATTCACATAAATTATGAATAATAATATAAGGGAAATACTACAAAAGTGTATGATAAATATCATTTATTTATTTTTTAATTATCATTTTGTATTATTTTAGTATAAATTCAGGGTACATCAGCAAGCTATTTAAAAGCCGTAGCTGGAACAAAAGAAAAAAAAAACCCTCTCAGATTTTGTTTTTTTACAAGTTGTACCACACATACTAAACAAAAACCTGTACTTTTATGAAACTTCCTGAAAATATTCTGTTGTTGTTACTTATCCCCCTACTGTATGAACGCCTACACCAGGTCCAAAAGACCCCGACACACAAGGTCCGCATAGATCTTATCCTGCTCGGCCCACAGGTGCCTCCAAGAGGCACCTAGACAGGTAAGATTGTGAGCAGGACTGGCAGGAACAAGGAGAAAAAAATTTCTCCCCACCCAGAAACCTCAAACTTTTTAAGTGGCCTCTTCTAAATTTCGCCATGGCCGATTGAAGAGGTCGGGGCCACTGCAAGACAGGGACAGATCCGGACTTTTAGCGACATACCAGTGATGTACCGGAGGGAGACGCCAAGCAGTGAGCAGTTTCTGTTTATTTAAGGAGTGGATTTCCGAAGGGGTAAGCTCATTAGAATTAATGATCAGAAGATTACAACTATCTTTGGCAAGTGTATCCTCTGTCTCATTTCCATACACACCAACGTGCGATGGGATCCACTGCAGGCATATAGATTTTTTCAGACCAATCTGATAGAGAAGCTGTAATATAACTTGGTCTGGGACATCATAAATTTCAAGCCAGTTTTTTAAAAACTGAATAGAGCTTTTACTATCTGTCAAAATCCAAATGCTATTTTTATCAGTGGTCTGGGCATAATCAAGAGGCCTATAGCTATGATTTTGGATCTAAAAACTGACAGTAATCCGGGTTTCTGATACTGAATCTACTTTCTCCCTCACTATTTCTCTCAATATTGCTAACGAATAAACCAATCCTGGTTCTACCGTCATCCAATTTGCTTCCATCTGTGTAGATGACTAAGGCCTCGGAGGGAATCTTGTTGATGACCTCTAGAGCCAACTGATTTGAAAGGTCTGGGTGGTCCACCTGTTTACTGGCATGGGACATCAGATTCTCATTGAAACTAATATTCTCAAGTGACACTGTAGGGGGCAAACAGTTAACAGTAGTAGAAGGAACAACTTTAAAATCTGTAAAACCCTCTTTCCACACATATATAAGTGGGGTGTCTCTTTTCAAACGCTGGTTACTTTTCAAATTTAAAACATAGTTGAAGGTCCTGTTAAAAGTTTCCAAGACTTGTCAGTTTAATAAAATATCTAAAGGAACTTATCCTATATCTCGTCGGTCAGAGGAATAATGTCGGCCTCATAAAGGACCACATCATTTGGGTAACTGTTCCTTAAACCTGAGATTATTCTTGCTGCACTGAGTTGAACTCTACCCAAAATCCTTAAATTAGAGACAGAAGTTGTTTGGAATATTTGGTAACCATACTCAAGAATAGGACGTACAAGAGAACAATATGTATGTTTGAGAGTGGAAGCATCTGCTCCCCAGTCTCTACGTGAAATGTACTTCAAAATCTTAGTCTTTTTCTAGCCCTGGCTGCTATTTTCTCTACATGTTTTCTACAATTTATTTCAGGATCCAGAGTAAAACCCAGGTAAGTTGGATATTTTTCACTATTCGGCATCTGACCAGCAAAGTAAATTTTTGGACTATAGTTGTAAAGGTGTCTATTTGTGGTAAAGAGACTGCTAACCGACTTGGAAGCATTGAAGTTTAACTTGTGGGAGTCTGAGAAATTTTGGACTGCCTCCAAAGTATTGTTTAGAAGATATTCTAGTTTCGTTATGTCGGTGCCACTGGACCATAATACAGTGTCATCTGCGAAAATGCCAATCTGGCATGGAGATACTAGTTTTTCAATTCCTGCAATAAACATAGAGACCAGGGCTGGACTAAGAACGGAACCCTGAGGGATTTCCTGGTAGAGCCTGTAAAATCCGGATTGCCGATTATGAAAGTTTACATGGAAATTTCTGTGATTCAAAAAATTTGTGATCCACGGAAGAGCTCTACCCCTGATGTTAAAATCGTTATAACATTTGTTTATTTATCTATACTTCCAAACTCTATCAAATGCCTTTGTTAGGTCCAGAAAAACCGCCAAAGTATGTTTTGTTGGTTTGCAGTTTTGAGCATCTCTGACACTCTGAGAGAAGAAAAATATCTGGTCCATTGCACCATGTCCTCTTCTGAACGCGTATTGCTGAGGTGGAATTAAGTTATTTGATAAGAGATGGTGTGTTTATCTTCTCAAGATGATTCTTTCTATCAGCTTGCATGTAATACAGGTGAGAGAGATAGGACGATAGCTATCAACCAAACTGCCTTCCTTGCAGTAGCGTAGCCAGAAAAAAGTTTTAGAGGGGGGGGGTTAGGCACTGATGTAACGGATAATCTACATTATGGATCGCATTCTTCATGTCAATAATAGAACTCTGCTAAATTTTAAGGGGGTTCTGACACCCCTCCCCTCGCTACGCCACTGCTTTCTTGCCGGGTTTGCGAATGGGGATGACTATGACAGATTATCATTGATTCGGCAGTTTTCCAGTAGTCCAGGACAAGTTCAAGTGATGGAGGAGCATCTGCCTACCCAGAGTTCCGAAATGACTAAGGAATTGACTATGGATTCTATCCGGACCCGGTGACTTAGTCAGATCTTGATTTTGGAAAGTGTAAGATAATTCAGCTGCTGTAAAGTCATCATCAGAAAGAGGATTCTCTACCACGACATATCGGCAGGATTTTACAAAGTTTCTTGTAATTCTGGGCAACTTCTTATCCGCTCTGTTGAAAATCACTTTACTTTGTTTTGCATAGTGTTTGGCCAATGTCTCAGCCGCCTCTAGTGACTGAGAAACTGAGTGAGATTTAAAAAAATGGGTGAGAATCTCTATAGATCTTAGTTGAGTAAATGCACAGTAGGTAAGGTATTTATAAATGAGTATTTACCCCTGCCTCAGGTAAACATCCAAATTGTTATTTATGATTTTTAGTTATTTTTATTGCATGTAACGGGCCTCGAACTGTTCCTGACATAAGTCAGGCCCAGTTACATGTAATAAAAACAACTCAGTTGAGGAACAACCATGTCCCCAGAATCCTATTTTTTCTTCCATTGAGTTTAAGAGTTCTTGAGAATCCACTTTTACATTCTGTGTTAAACTTACGACTGGTTTCATTATTTTCTAATATTTTCTTAAAGAAACCCAAAAAATTCAGCAATAAAGAATAGAGGTAAAGAATGAAACTGCGATAATTTTGCATACATAACCACTTCATGAAAAAATCTGGAGTGACTCCACTCAACTTTCCGAACACTTACGATTAAGATCATTATCAAGCATTTAAATAAATTTTAATCGATGAATAATTCAAACATATATACCAAATTGAAGCTCAATGGAATGCACCGTTTAAACGCTAGCGCACTTTCAAGAATGTCTCCCCATAGGCCATAATGTAAAAGAAATCTTTGTCGTAGCCCTGTAGAAAAACTATAAGTTCTATACACATCAAAATCAATACCTGTCTTATAATGTTGGTTTATAACATGTATACTTAATTTGAGCTCAATCGAATGTATCGTTTAAACGCTAGCGCATTTTCAAGAATTTTCTCCCATAGGCCATAATGTAAAAGAAATCTTTGTCGTAGCCCTGTAGAAAAACTATAAGTCCTATACACACCAAAATCAATAGCGGTCTTGCGACGGTGGTTTATAACATGTACACCCAATTTGAGCTCAATCGAATGTACCGTTTAAACGCTAGCGCACTTTCAAGAATTTCCTCCCATAGGCCATAATGTAAAAGAAATCTTTGTCGTAGCTCTGTAGAAAAACTATAAGTCTTATGCACATCAAAATCAATACCTGTCTTATAATGTTGTTTTATAACATGTATACGTAATTTTAGCTCAATCGAATGTATCGTTTAAACGCTAGCGCATTTTCAAGAATTTACTCCCATAGGCCATAATGTTAAAGAAATCTTTGTCGTAGCCCTGTAGAAAAACTATAAGTCCTATACACACCAAAATCAATACCGGTCTTGCGACGGTGGTTTATAACATATATACCCAATTTGAGCTCAATCGAATGCCCCGTTCAGGAGCTATCGTGTTCACTCACATACATCTCGTAAAAATAGCATAAATGAATTCAGAAGACCTCAAAACGTGTAAATACACCAAAATCTCGAATTCGAATTTTTTCATGATTACAATACTTTTCTTACATGGTACATGTTCGGAAAGTAATAAAAAGGAAGCATAGGTGACTATTTTTTGAAAAGTGCCCGAATTTTTTGAAATGCAAGATTTTGGGCAGAATGAAACCGATTTGTAGGGTGTGCAAATCTCTCACAATAATAATTTTTTGATGCGAGAAAAAGAAAAAAACTGTGAGATTCTTGTATTCTCGGACTCTAGCAAAAGCACTGCCAAGAAGTTTCATTGTTTACTACAATGTGTAATATAGCGAGTGAAGACCAGAACTTAAATTCTAGGAAAATAGCAGCAGGACCCCTAAAATATGCACAAGAAGTACAGGCTCCCATCCAAAATAATCTATTGCGCAGCACATTGACTGTATTGCACATTGACTGCACATTGATTTAGTATTAAGGCTCTGAAAACTTTGTAATTCCTTGTGATTTCGATGGACAACTACTGCCATGTAGTGGGCGAAAGAAAACAGATAGATCAACATATGATATAGCTCACATTATCAAACCATAATTTTCACACATAGTGTAATAAACAAGTAGCAATTACAGTGAACATATAAATGCTAAATAATGATGTATACATGTATGTCATGGTTATGGGTCTCAAGAATTTCATTACGTATGCATGGTGCTCTAGAAGTTAAGCCCTGATGTAAATCCTAAAAATGTCCTAGAGCCTAATGTTACATTATTGCCAAAATGTAACATTATTACATGATTTTCTTAATTGCTGGCTTATAATTATCCTCTTAAACATCTCATTTTAATGTTAAGTTAAAAATGCACTGAAAAATGTATTTGCATGTTTTTATGTTATCTTGATTTGGCTTGGGGCGGTTTGTAGTCATGAGGGGGAAGGTCAAAAGCATTAACACATCTCATGGATCATTTACACCCTACCCATTTTACAATGTAGGTCTGACTCTGTTTCTTGGAGAACATCCTCTTTCGAAGATGATAACGCCCCTGTATACATGGCTCACTGTGATCAAACATGTTAAGATGAACCTAATAATGGTGGGAACATCTTACTTGGTGTTCTTGGTCCCGTGATCTCAACATCATTGAGTCTTTATGGGGATTTTTAGAGAAATGTCTGTGCCCAGTTTCTCCTTCCTGCACACTATTTGAACTTGAGACCATTCTGCTGGAGGAATAGCTGCAAATTTCTATAAACTTTCTGTGCTACCTCCATTTATCAATCCCACGTAGGATACAAGCTGCACTTTGGGTCAATGGTGGCAACTCCTTACTAATTAAAATTTTGCAGTATTTCAAGGAGTTTGTATTATTTTGTCCTATACTTGTGCATATACAGTCCATCTTTGAAAAGGAATGCCTAAGTTGTTATAAAAACATTAATGGGACTAACTTCATATTTTGCCTAGCCAAAACTACTTTAAAGATGTTCATCATTAAAAATAATCTCCATGATTAAAGTAGTATAAGTAAAGAATTGAAGTTTTTTTTTTTTTTTTTTAACCATTCATTTCCCTTTGGCAGCTTTTTTTCACCTATTTACAGCTTGGTAAGCAGTTTATTGAAAAACAAAAACTGGTGTTTTTAATGTTGATGGGATCTTTAAATTCTGGCACAATTTTTGTGTTGCTCAAAAATCAGTACTATGCTTAGGTATAACTTTTGGCTCTATGTATAGCCTTGAAGTTCATATATAAATCTGATTCAGACATATCATATGTTGCGTAATATTATTCTAATCAGTACACATTATTTAAAGAGTGTCTAAATTGGAGCTTAATATAGTTGAATAAGGCTAAAGTTACCGTTAAATTGCTTTTGCAAACTGAAAATATTTGTTTTTATTACTGGGCTAACTGAAAGCTTGCTAATTACTTTACCATACATATCTTAATGTAATTTTTATGCATTTATGTTTGGTCTTAAAAAATTTGTTTTATTTCTAGACTTACTGAAAGTTCTAAATAACTTTTATTTATTTATTTTTTTTTTTTTTTTGTGTGTGTGTGTATTATTTTAATGCAATGTATATTAATCATAATCTTTTGTGTGATGTTAAAGTTTTACAAACTATTGCAGTCTTTTTTCCGTATGAATTCATAGTTAAATAGTTGCTACAAATATTATAGCATTAGATGGGATAGTTATGACCATTTATTGCAACTGGCAAATTTGTGAATTTTTAACTATTTAAATTATAGGAAAAATATTATTTTCATTAACCCTCTCGTCACCCTGAACCTCATATGAGGCTCCTATTTCAAATAGCAATATTTAGAGAGAAAACAATTGAATTTAGTAATATTTTCTTTCAGTGATATCAATATCATTAATTCATGTAGAAAGTATATGAGGCTCTTAACTAGATGCATAAATCGTGCCTAGATTGCAGTACTAGTCAATTTAGATCATTTTTTACAGTTTTCGCTTCATTGTTTCAGGAGAAAAATTAAGAAAATATTTACGCTGCTTTTTTACCGTTTTTTTTTCTTTTTAAGGTAAGTATAGTTTTTTTCTTATTCCTCAACCTTCACCTAATATGTGCATCCTTTAAAATTAATTTTAGCATAACAAAATGCTTCGAAAATGCAGAAATTATTATTAGAAAAATTATTATTATCGACATTAATCGACAAATATTAATCGACATTAGAAAAAAATATTTTTGCATGATTTATAATAGTATTTCAGATGCATTAAATGCTAGACAGATTTATTTTCTGTGATTTTTCATAATTCGGTGACGAGAGGGTTAATTAGGGAGGAGGGACTTTGACCTTTTAAGATCATGCTGTAAAAATTTTGTTTCTGTAGAATTATGTACTTAAAATTTAAGGATGTAGTTGTAATGACCCAAATAAAATCATAAAATTGAAAAAAAAAATTGGGTAATTATGTCCACAATTGGGGTAATTATGACCTTTTGATACTTCAGCTTACAACTTTTACTTGAAAATACCATTCTTTTTGTTTTGTTGTTTTGTGTGTGATTAAAGTTACCCTGTATCGGAAATAATTGTTACAAATTGAATAATAAGGTTATAATTTCTATTTATTCAACCAAAATTGTATTGTATTGCGAAGATGTGTTGAAAATCATTTTTTTTTTAAATAAAAGGAAAAATATTGATTGTAAGAATTGTTGAAAAAATTGTGTTAGGTATTGTTTTCATGACCTTTTAAGAAAAAAATAAAAATAAAGCAGTAAATGGAATGCACTTTGGCTCTGTTTACAGTCCAGTAGTACTGGTCATGGCTTTAAGTAGCTTAAAATTGCATTACTGCATCTAGTCTTGGACAATGTAAATTATTTTGAAACTATTTGTTAGTTAGCAGCTGATTTTATAGATCTCATTCAATTGTAAATGGATATTTTATTACATTTATATGAAAAAAGATTGAATTTCATAATTTTAACTAATATGATGTTTTGATTATTGCGTTTATTTTATGTGTTTTTCTCATTTCATTTTGAGGAAAAAAAAGTTTGAAGTATATTGTTTTGCCATGTGCAAAATATGATGCTTACTTTAATTAATTATATTATGAATATTTAGGTACATTGTTGTCAATCTATGATGTCTTTTTAAATTAAATGTTCTTATTGATTGAATTCAAACATATTCAATTGGAATTGCATTTGTAGTTTTATGTATATTTGTTTTGAATCTCGTTTTAAAAAAAAAATAATGGAGTGGAAAATGACTTTTATTTAAAAAATTACTATTCTAGTGCATGCATTTAGGACTTAATTATGATACTTGACTTTCGTATTATTAACATTTTTGCCATCTGATAATAAATTGAACTTTTTATTAATTGAAGATACTTACTTGGAACATAAAATTTTCTTGTACGAAAATTCACTTTAAATATAATTAAAGGATTTATAAGGATTGTTGTGTTATGTAATTCATCATTTAAATCACACTAAAAAATTTCTAATAAACGTTTATAAACGTAGAAAATGTTTATCAGTATTAAAAAAAAGGTATTCTATGGCTAATTTACTTAAGAAATAAAAAAATTCTGTATTCACATATGAACTCACATATGATATCAAAAAATTCTGTATAACATGGAGTTTTTCAAAAGATGAAATTTAATTTTAATCCTAAAATAATTTCATCACGTTTACATTAGATTTTCTGGATTATTACTACAGTCGAACTCGTTTATAGCAAGCGCCAAGGGACCGGCGATATTTGCTCATTATACCGGGTGCTCGTAAAAACCGGGTTGAGAAAAATCATAAAAATTGCATACACACTTACTATGGTATACTACTATATACTTATTTTATTTCTTTTTTACTTTTGTACAGTGTAAAAGAACTTTGTTATTTTGCTTTGTACTCTCTTGGTGTCTCTTTCCTTTGTTATTGTTCTTCGGAGAAGACCCATGGCCCGAAAAACATCGTCATTTGCGCCCCTCACTTCGAAAAACATTTGAAGCACACTCTAACTCCATTGAGTATGATGGGGGCGGTTCAGCTTCAGGTTCTTCACATTCGTTGTCATCATTCTCGCTTTCATTATTTTTTCATCTGCTTTATCTTGAACGTCAGCTACAATATCCTCGGGTGTAGGTATCTGTGAAGGTGTGAAGTGATACATTGTCGTCAACAGATACATATTCAAACTCTTCTGTACTCATCTCCAAATTTTGCAATTTTTTTACGTATGTTTCTTCTTCCTTTTGAGAAATGTCAAATCCAGCATTGCGGAAGCAATTCCTATTGAATGTTGATGTAACGTTTTCCCATGCATCGTGTAATAAACGTAATCGTGGTTTATTGCACGTTGTTCATTAGCATTTAAGGTTGTTCGTATTTTTTCTCTTCTATGGAGAAGCATCAAAACCAAGTGCTTATGTTGAAGGTGTTTTTCCAAGAAAGAATTAGCTAAGCTGGAGAAGTGAAAGCCAATAAAAATTTTAAGAATGAAAAAATACTGTTCGCTGTAACCGAGGTTTGATCATTAAAAGCGAGTTATGTTCCCATAGACTTAAAATTGTACCAACCAAATGTTTCCGATTTCCTCGATAAATCCGGGTTCTCGTTAAATCCAGGTTCGTTATAAGCAAATTCAACTGTATTGCTTTAACTGTCCTACATTTATAGAAATTTTAGTATTTAAAACAAGCGGTATTAACTTATTTAAATAAACTGAATCAACTAAAAAACAAATGAAAAGAAAAATACTATACTGAATCCTTTCAAACTCTTAAAAGCACTAATCTAATTCGAGAGCAGAGTAACAGAATTTCTTTACGGTTTTGAAACAATGTTTTAAGGGGGATTCTTAAAAAACGTCACAAAACTAGCCTCTCCTATTTTCCTATATTTTTAGATTAAATATATATATATATATATATATATCTTTTTTTCCCCAAGTTTTACACAAGAAGGAATTTTTATAAAAAAACATTCATTGAGCATTCATGATTTTATTTTAAAATTTTAGCTCCGTAAAAAACGTTATTGGCATTTTGGTAATTGTCCCCATCATTTCTGTACCATATGCATCACTTCTGTCACACCAAGGCTACTGAAAATGCCAAAGTAATGAGTGCCAAAGACAACAATTTGTTTTTCGTTAGACATCAAATATAACGTTTTGGATTAAAAGAAATAAAAAGAAAAAAATCTTTCCGTTAAAAATGATGCAAAATCATCAGCCTTATTTTATCCCTTTCGTGGGAATCGCCCTTCACAGCAAAGGGGATGTCCTACAACCCTCCTGCAATACTGCTTATGGCTATGCAGGGTTTCTCACAAATACCGCCCAAATTCTGCGCAGCCAGATTCCTCGTTCGGATTACATAAAAAATATCCAAAGAACTGTACGACCCATGTACGATACTATGTTTCCTGTACGACCCATAGTTTTCGAGAAAAATACGAAAAACAGAGTATGACGTCACACCGGTGCAAGAAAAAACACTTTATTGGACACACCAACAGCTGTATTTCCATATCTTTTCAGACGATAATGTTCAAAGCGACTGAGTAATTTATTTACAGGGTCACCCAAAAGATTTTCAATACATTAAGGCCTATGGATACCTTCAATTCTTTAAAAGTCTGTGATGAATCATTATTTCGGCTATGATCAAAATCTCGCTATCTCAAGCTTGTCGGCTTTTTGCGAAATATCGCCCAATTTAGCTCCAAAACAAATCTTTCAAATTGAATACAGCTTGGCGATATCAAAAATATTTGGATAGCAATCGCTAAACCTTAGTGTTATTGTAGTATTTTATCTCTTTCA
Organism: Cheiracanthium punctorium; assembly: GCA_038373885.1. Lineage (NCBI taxonomy): Eukaryota > Metazoa > Arthropoda > Arachnida > Araneae > Cheiracanthiidae > Cheiracanthium > Cheiracanthium punctorium. The sequence goes on along the minus strand of JAWZYV010003490.1, from coordinate 684,293 downwards.
AGCAAAAAAAGTTTCGATGAAGCGCACTGTAAATATTTATGATTTAACACACCTACAAGGAAGTCATGTGGTACCCACATCAGATTTTTAAAATTTGAAACATGATAAAATTGCTAAGGGAACCCCCCCCCCTCGCACTACATAAAAAGACTAATACCTCTTAACTGTAGCATTATAAATGAAAGCATGCATATAAGTAGTTTAAAATTTATAGAGATTTCATCCTGGCACTTAAAGGGTTAAGTAAATTTCAAAGAAGTTGTTTCATTATTTTCGGCATTGAGTCTCATTTAATAAAAGTCTGATCCGTCTAAGCCTTGGGCATATAAACTGGTTAAAAGCATCATGATTAATTATGTTTTGTAGAGTGTATACACAATACTCACCATGCTGAACTTTGACTACAGTTGGGCACCTGGCTGTCTTTTCCGTGACAAGCCAGTTTCACGTAAATTTGTTGATACACCCCTGCGAGGGGGGATATGAAATAGTACCCCCTCCACTTTTTCGGGCTATAAACGGAACTTAATTTGCCAGAGTGGTAGATACATAATGAATCGTGTTCAATAAATAACTGTCACACTTTTTCCGTACGCTGTATCAATGGCTTTTCGTGCGTCCACTTAATGAAATGCAATCACAATTTCATTGCAGAATGTTATTCAAACATGTATATAACTGGAAAATCGAGATAGTAAACAATGGACGTGTCATGGTGTCCCTTCTTTTTCTTTCACCAAAAATACGCATTTATATATTCCATTTTACTTTGTTTACTCATGGACTCTATAGCAGCATTAATTGAGAGCAACGCTTGTGTACTCTTCGTGTCGCTGTATTTTTCACTTTTTCTAATCTTTGAATAAATGATAAGAGTTATTTATTTTCAGGCTGAAAATTTGTTTCTAAAGACCGGAATTTTGATGTTCATCGTCGCCAAGTTTCGTTTTATAACGTTGCTTAAAAGATGTTTTGTTTTGATGGTCGACTCGCGGAAGAATATGCACTTTTTTAATGGAAAATAATTGGAAATCTATAGAACATTATTATTCAGGGTGACAAATTCGTTTGCTACCTGCGAATTTTTAGAAACTATCTGGCGTTAACTTTAAATGAAAGCCTGTGGAACAACTTCGTTCAAAATTTGTTATCTTTTTGTTACATAATCAAACACGTAAGGAAAAGGATATTTCAAGAAGAACTAGTATCTGACAGATTTTAACATCTTTAAGATTCAGTGACGAGAGAGTCGCATTGATTACTCTAAAAAATTAAAGGTGCAGTGTTAAGTTGCACTATACAAAACCTTAACTAGTGTATCTTTAAAGAACTCAAAATTTTTAAATCAAATTTGTTGCTGTTATTCGATGAAACTTAAGGTTACATATGTTTTTTGAATACAGTCGAACCTCGATTTAACGAATTCTCCGATTTAACGAATATTTTTTTCGTCCCCACAAAAAGGGTGCTAAAATGCTCTGATTTAACGAATTTTCAGCTTTGATTTAACGAACAACAATCGCTGAAATAAAATTAGCACATAAAACTAAAACTTTGAATTTTTCTCAAGCAAAATTTTAACCTTTCACACCCTAATCCAAGTGTGTAATACAATAATTTTTTTCTCGTTTCTCCAAACGTACAAGTGCCTACGATACAGAAACAGTCATTTAAAATTACGCTGTGGATAACGATGATCAAATGCCTGGATGGGAAGATTTTTCTAGTAATGGAAAATTTACAGGATATGTGCCTTGCCATGTACAGTTAAGTACCTGCGATAGTGAACAGAAAGAGAATGAAGATTCTGAAAGCAGTGAAGAGATGACGAAGAAACGGAAATTGAATTAAAAAAGGTGACATTACAAGAAGCAGTTTGCAGCTTGAATGCTTTGAAAAAATTTATTTTGTCTTACGAGATTGATGCTGTTGTTCTTACGAAGTTAGAAAATATCGACAAAGAACTTTGGAAAGTCAAAACAAAGCACTATCAGGATTTCTTTCCAAAGTGCCAATAACTATGTATGTATTATGTATAAATTTTAAGAGCAAGTAACATTAAATAATTTAGATAATTTTAAAGTTGATCGCCTAACGTATAATTTATAAGTTTTAAGCTCGTAGTAAACAATAATCATTCTTTTTTTCATATCTATATCTAAGGGTATTTTGCATTGATATTTTCATACCATACTCTTTACAAAAATTGATATTCGATTTAACGAATTGCTTCGATTTAACGAACGGATTTGTGGGTTCCAATCAATTTTTTAAATCGAGGTTCGACTGTATTTTAAAAAATCGATTTAGATTTTATTGAACGACTATTGAAGGAGTAATTATTTTATTTAGGGCTTTACAAAGCTCTCAGAATTGAGCCCCATAATATTTGATAAAAATTTCATGTGTTAGACAACAGCTTTTAAAGAAGTTAATTTTAATTATCCCCCCCCCTCCCCTAAGATATTTAGAAAAGCTCGCCAAAGAATGTTATTGGATTTGGGGAAAATATAATAATTTTGATATCTTCTTTTAAAGAAAAGGTTAAATGGGAATGCATAACACTTTTGCTTTGATTTAAACCAAGTATGGAATTAGCACCGCTAACTGAAGCAGTCCAAAAAATAATGCGACACCAATTGTAGTGTATAGATACGGTCATTCATTAACTAGTAAAATTACAGTGCTTGATCATCATTTTAAGAATCGTTCACCTGATGGAAAAATAATCACTTAATCAAATACATTAATTCAGTTCATCAATAACTGACAAAACTTCTAAAAACCTTGGCGCTGTAGTTGAAGTTTTATACTTTCTTTTTTGGCACACGTGCTGTTTTCACGTCGGGATTTTGCGTCGAAACTCCTACCAAATTTTACAGAAAGAAAAAGAAATAGGGTCTACGCATGGATTATGATACACTTTTCAAATTTTACAGCAAGGGGGGGGGGACATAGCGCCCACACATGGGTTTAACTCTTTATTTTGGCAAGCCTATGCACGAGGGGCATCTGCCTACGGGAGGGTGCTGTGGTCGGAGGACTTTTCAAGGGGTTCTAACGCGTATTCACATTACATCCCGCCTATTCATGGATTTGATACGCTTTTCAAATGCAACAAGAAAAATGTAACATTGAAGCAAGAAAGACAATTGAGGTCGACTCATGGATTATGATGCACGTAAGAAAAATAAACGGAGCGCACACAAGCGGATTTCAGACCATTTCTTTTCCCCTTCTCATTTCATGAAAGTTCATTTTTAAAATGTATTATTCCTCTTAGGAAAAATATTTTTACTGTTCTGAGGAAATATGATTTAACGTGGACTGAAGATAAATAATTAACAAAAATTTTAGTATAGCTGGACGAATAAATCTCAAGTCTTATATCATTAAGAACGCTCTTAATTTAACCGCCTTCAATTTAAACGTCAAATTCGAGAATTACGTAACAAGTGAAAGGTATTTTTCGATTGTGCCCTTCATGAGCACATACATCGCACACACATGCTGTAAACGTAGCACCATCCCTGATGTAAATATGCACCTTTTTTCCACCGCCCCGTGACTATAGAATAACCTTAATCACGCCACGAGAGGGCTAATGACTTCATCAGAAAGGTGTTAGATACCCGTAAATGATCCTTACCTGTTATTTAGACATTATATCGGCGCTGCTTCACTTTGCTGCTTCGGTGGGTCCCCCAGGGGATCAGGAGTGGTCCTTATGAAACGTGTTACTTAATTCGCGACTCATCATCTGACTGGCGGCTGCCTTTTCATTAGAGAGGCACACACCCTGTAAAAGATGATCCATCATTGGGACTGTGCCATATTTCTTTCTTTTTTTTTTAAGTTTTGGAAGGGGAGGGGCAACGCCCGTTTGAATTCCCAGTTTTTATCACCGATGAATCGGGGAAAATTATTTTACGGTCTCCGGAAGAGAGAACTGTTCAAGAAAATCTCCTGATCGGCTGAGACGAAAAGTTCTGTTCCATGAGCACGATATTTCACTGCAATGCACCTACACTTTTAACCCTTTGAGGCGCAACCCTTTCCAATGCTGAAAAAAGGGCAGCCGTTGCCATCGCTCGACTTAACTACCAGCAAGATGGCGGACGATCGAAACGTTCATCGCGTGCCGCAGATCTAGAGACCCTTTTTTGATGCAGCTGGCTGTGCGGCACAAAGGGTCTCAATATATTACAATATATGGCAATTTAGAGACCTTCATTTTAAACACACAACTACAGTACACACACAATCACACACACAATACACATAAGACACACACTACAATAAGACAACACACACAATCCATTTAAAGGATTTAAATACCATTTTAAGCTCTTTTATAGGGTTTCAAAAAATTACATTAATAGTGTTACGGATTTTTTGAGGTCATTCCTAAATTTTCACCAAGTCCGACGACTATGCATCGACAAATTTGGGGGTTGGGGGAGTTGAAACTATGTTACACCATGAAGTAAACTGCTCATACCATGAGTTTCTCTATGTTCCTAACTGAAACCGATAATACTAATAATAATAATGAACTTCTTATTACATTTTTATTTATATAAGATGTAGTGGAGTTACTTAAATCGTATAGGAATAATTAGTTACAGAATTCACCGTATGCTATAGGTTGAACACTGACAGGAAATGACACACGAAAATGCTGCGTTACTTTCCGTCTTTTCTAACATTAAATAAAAACTGAAATTTTCTCGAATTTCCGGATGCTCTCGACTAGAGGACTGATGTTTAACTCTATTTCCGTAAAAATGCATGACAAATGCTTCCCGGTACTCCCTCGGATGCAAACAAATGAGGAAAGAAACTTTAATCAAGTCTACGACCGCTTTCAGGACAGCCTGACAAAGTGGGTTTAACTTCCATCTAACACTTAGAATATATCTGGCACGATTTAGAACTCTCTAGTAAGATATTTTTTTTTACTTCCATGCGTGCGGGAAAATCGTGGTTGGATAGCTGGCACACCGTGAAATAACTCGGAGGCTAAGCCGAATCGTAGAACGCCATTGTTGTTCACATATTTTTACTTCCTTGTTCAATGTTGAGTAAAGGAAGTATATATATCAGTAAAACTCCGATCATCTTCTGTGGTCGGGACCAAGCAGACCTCGGATAACCGAAATATCGGGCAACGTGGACAGTTTTTTTTTTTTTTTTTTTTTTTTTTTTTTTTTCTAATGCCGCTGCGCTTGGCAACAACAGGCTTTGGCCGTCTACAGTCCTTGGCTAAATTAATGTGACCACTAGACATTTTTCTGCCTACAGAAAGCGTGTTGCCATCCCGATAAAAATTAGTTGGCAAATATTGACGGGAGTTGCCACTACAGTAAACAACAATTTATTCATAGAATTTTTACCTTAAAAAGGAGGGAAAAGAAAAAAAAAAAAAATGGAGTGACTCCATTCGACATTCCAAACGCTTGACCGTAATGTATAAGAATTATTTTTTGTAGGCCTGTACAAAAGCAGTAAGCTTCACACACAAAAATTTATACAGGTTGTGTATACGTGGTCAAGAACTGCAGTAACGACGGAGGAATTAGTCACTTTATTATGGAGGCACCTAATAGGTGGATTAATTTTACCTTCTATAAAGGAACGGATGAAATGAAACCCAATCCCAAGCCTAGAATCCTGGAATTGAACTTCCAGCCGTGGTGTGGTAGAATGTTTCTCTAGACACTACACATAAAGGCACGCGAAAAATCATGAATAACAATTCTTTGTTACACTCTATTATGTATTATTTGATAAATTAATGAATATCATATGCTTAATAATACATATTTCAATAGGCGATATGTTTGTCATCAAATATTTTTAAACACTTCTAATTAAAAATCAAATTAGTTTTAACCAAAACTTCTTATTTATACTTCTAATTAAAAAATCAAATTAGTATATATATATATATATATATATATTAATTTTTCCGCATTAATCGAGGTGGCGTTCCAGCTGCGGACAGCTCGGTTAAGTTTAGTACTTCGGTTAACACGGAAGTAGGGTTCGTATAATCGAGGTTCTGCGATATTGTAATCCCGAAAGTATTACGCATTCAGATTCCTGAATTTTCTCCACAAGCTGTTGGCTGACGTCTGTACGAATGTATATTTTACTTTTTCAAAGGCGATCACTTGTGTGTAGGCATTGGGCACTGCAATGATCAGAAATATTGGCCTCTCTATTATGGGGAGCAATTATGCATGTATGCTTGTACGATCTATTTTTAAAAATTAATGCGTAACATCTGTAAAGTAATGTAAGTATCATGTACGTATAGGCGCACCCATTTGGGGGGGGGGTAGACTGTGAGGGCTAAAGCCCTCCCCCCTAAAGGTGGACCCCCTAAAGTTGCAGGTGAAAAGCTTTTAAAAATAGAAAACTGTTACTTAATGAGTTAAAATGCAATATGTTTAAAATTTGTTTTTAAATTATTTCTGTAATATTTTTTACCCCATCTCCCCCCCCCAAAAAAAAGTTGGCTTTTTAATAAATACTTACTGTCAGTATATGAAATACAGTTAAACTCTATTACAAAGTCAATGAAAAGACCACATAACTGTTAAAGACTCTATAACGAGTTACTTTGATAATGGGCTTGTGTTCTGTGGACAGTTTAATACTTCAGAGCACAGCTCGCCGTAAAGGTTTAGACCTGAATGAATGTGCCCGAATTGTTTTATTCAACAATTCCAGTTTTACAATACACCTTTTACATATATTGTACTTTACAATAGTTCATTAGGTTTTTAAAAAAGTATTGATATTACAACAAAATAATAGGTAAAATACATAGTAAAGTGATGTTTTGATGTTTGGTTTTGCATTTTAATTTTAATACGTTTCCAAAAGACAATTTTGTTAACACTAAAGCAAACCAATAGTGTAAAATAAATAAAAATTTTTTGAAAAAAAAAAAAAAAAAAAAAACATAAAAGGTTACTTCAAGGCGTAACGATCGTTTCGACCGAAAATTCGTACGGTCTTCGTCAGACAAACTCTTCCGTCATACAGAGCAGTTAGTTCCCTCTGCTCTGTATGACGGAAGGGTTTGTCTGACGAAGACCGAACGAATTTTCGGTCGAAACGATCTTTACGCCTTGAAGTAACCTTTTATGTGTGTTTTTTTTCACAAAGTTCTTATTTATTTTATCTTTTAACACCAGTTTTTTGAGTGTTTATTTTCAAACCAATAGTGTGTTCTATGGACAAGTGGTACAGAATATTTTGACATTAAAAAGTGTTGTAACTATAATCGTGGTTACTGTAACTAAGTTCAGCAGTATTTGTAGCCTTCCCTAAACTAAAATGCTGGGTGCTCCAGCGCCACTGTGTACGTATGTATGTATCTCCCATAACTCAAAAAACGATTAGCTGTAGAGTTTCTGATATTTTTCATTTAGGCTGTTGTAACCTCTAGTTGAGCACCTAAATTTTTGATTACAATCGGCTACATAGTTTATTTACAGGGCCACCTGACAGGCTTTCAATACATTAAAATTTATGAACAGTAATTGTTTGGGCTATGCTCAAAATATCACCGACTGTTGTCACGTCTGGCGACCAATTCAATAAGTTTAGGGAGGAGGAGGGAGAGCTAAGAATGTTTAGATCGATTCCAGAACTAAACATATCACATGTGTGCTGATTGTGCCCCAAAGTCCTCCCCTCCCCCTTTTCCTACGCCAATATTGGTGACTTTTGGCGAAATATAAATGACAAAAATAACTTTTCAAAATTGAACCTAATTTGGTGCAATCTCTTACATTTGGTAAGAAATTGTCGAACCTTAAAATTTTGAAATATCGTATCACACTGTCAAATGAAATAAATTGAAATAAAGTGCTTCTCAAAAATGTGTATGATTTAATAGACGTCAGAGTAACTCATGTGGTGTCCGCATTAGATTTTTTATCTTTTGTATACAGAAGTATTAGTTACCAACTAATTTTGCTATCGGAGCAAAGTTAAACGTAGCACGATAGATAAATAATGACAACAGTAAAGATTATAAAACATTTTCTATCACAAATGTCATTGCAATTCTGTATTTAATAGCTAAAAGCAAATAAGGTAATGTTACAAAAGTATTATTTTTTTGTGGCAGTGTAAAATAGATAAACAAGTAGTGTGGTGAATCCACGTACGTCTGTGAAAACTAATAAAGTTTGTGTCTATATGATTGCTTTTACGAGAAAGGACTCATGTCAAGAATGCAAAAAAAAAAATGTCCATAGTTGCAGAATTTTCGGTACACCCCTCTCTTCCGAGCGAGCCTTTCTCATGGGTGTAGCTGTAGAGTGGACAAACGTACAGGCGGTTTTACAAACTGAAGTCTAAGCAATTTCGTGCTTTCTTGGAAAATGTCAATAAAACATAGTATTACTATTATTAATATCATTTTCCTTTTATTGAAATGGAACAACGTTATTTTAAAACATACTTCAAGTAATTATCTCACTTAGCCGTAATGTATTGGAATTCTTTTTTGATTTTGGGTACGAAAATGTGATTTTTCTTTTCGTAACTTCCAGGATGAAGAATTTAAGTTTGAAATGTTGTCGGTGAACACACCAATCAAAACAACGTTGAATATGCATTAAAGCATTATTGAGCACAAATATATAAAAGTATAATTTATCATTTATTGATAAATTAATACTTTTATATAAGAGTAATTCTAATGAGTAATCTAATATTTAAGAATCAAAAACTTTGTCTCCCTCTGTTGTGTACTTTGTCTCGGTGTATACTTCTCTGTCCTATACTAATATAATTTTGTTTGAAATTGAATAATGACATTCAAACTCACTTAAAAATCTATTACTCTCTTTGTTCTTTAATGTGTTTGCATTATTCTGTTTTTACACGCAAAAGATATATGTAATTCCTCATTTTTAATAGGGAATAGTGTACAGCCATTTTTAATAACATGTTTAAATTCACTTGAATAAATAAATAAAAATAAAAGTAAATAAAGGAAACATACTTATAAAGTACTATACTTTTAAGAAAGATTTGAATATTTGAATTAAAAATTAAAATGAAAAGGAGTTATAATTTTTTTATTGCTATATAAATGTGTATTTAACATAATAGTTAGACAAAAATTCATTGCTTGGATTTCTTTCTTGCACTTTAAAATTATCTTTTCCGAATAAGTAAGCTGTAAACTGTATTTCACACTTACGATTTACAATTTGAGATATAATTTTTCTTGCGGTAGACAGACAAAAAAAAAAAAAAAAAAAAAAAAGTATAATTCTCAATATTTAAAACCTTAAAATATATATCAAAAGAATAATTTAAGAATATTAGCTAGTTTTATCTTTTAATGTTGATAAAATGCATTTCTGATTTTTTCATCGAATTATTTTTAAATATAGTTCCTTAAAATTTAATTTTTGTAAGTTTCTGACATTTGTGATTTTACAGTTTTTATAAAAACATGTATTTTTTGTTTTATATTAACAAATTCTAAAAAATAAATAAGTAAACAAACTTATGTAAAACATCTTATAAAATCTTCAAAAATTTATCATGCACAAGAAATTAGTGTTTTCTTTATGCTTCATCTGAAAATTCTTTGTTGTTGACAATATTTGAAAAGCTGGAACAAGCGGAGCTATGCTTACTGATGATACACTTGGAAAACAACATCGCTTTTTGGATTATGGTATGATTTTGGATTAGAGATTGCTGGGTTGCGGTATTGTCACCATGCAATCACCATGCTAAGTGATTAATCACTTAGAAAAAGCCTTAAAAAGAGTCACTTAAAAAGATTGAATCAAGTATATTGACCACTAAAAAATTTATCATTCAAACTTTCGATCGTAGTTTGCTGAATATTGATAAATAATAATTTAAACAAATTTAACTAAAATTGATAGTCATAGACCACGTTCAATTTTGGACGATGTAGTTTTCAGAAAATCGACCCATTTTTTAAAAAATAAAATTTAATTAGAATATTGTAAATTTGATTAACACTTCAGCATTTAATTTTTTTTTCAACAAGAGTATGAAGACAATGCTTTGCTATTTGGCATTGATGTATGATTCCATGTCGTCGTTACAATGGTTCCTACATTTCCTATAACTTTTGATAGGTTTTCTAGAAGTCTGTAGTGGATTAAAAGACCCTGTAATTAAAGAATATCTGTGAAAGGGATCATTTTACTGAAAACTCCCGATAGTGATAGCAGGTTTCATTGTAATTTCTCTTGAAGTAGGGATGTGTTTTTATTGATTTATTAAAATCATATTAATTCTGGATCTAATAAATGTTTTTGAGAACATGGAAATTTCTGCGCAAGCGCTATGTGAACGTAATTTATAAAATATTGAATAGGAAATCGAACATCTTTTTATGGCAAATAGGTAAAATCGAAATATCATGTTAATTAAGGTTCGCACCTCACTTATAGTGATAATTAGCAAATAAAGGGATATATTTTATTTATTAGATTTTTCTTAGGTAATATATTTTTAAATCCTAAAACTACGTTTAAAAAATATTCATGATCACATAATTTATAATTTCCTAACTAAACAGCTGATACATTATCAATAAATGAATTTATAATTACTCAGAATTTTAGTGATGAAATCCATATGAGTCTTTCATTATTTTCATTCTGCTTTCAGGCAGTTAAATATATCTTTAAAAATTCGTTACAGTTTTATAAGTTACAATGAATTTATAGAAAAAATATTTCAATGGCGCTGAAACACACCGGAAATATATTAAGATTTAAAGCGTGCGGATGAAATGCGACCAAACATGGAGCTGATCGGTTTCCAACCTCTTTCATTACATTTCCCCCCCCTTGTTGCGGGGGTTGTATTATCCAAGAGGGCTTTAACCGGGACCGATTAGTTAACACAGCGCTGCAATTTCACGCTTCTCTGCAGTACCTAGTCAGTGATTGATGCACTTTAAAAGCGGAGGCCAAACTTTAAATGACGTCGCACAAAAAACCGTGACCCCTCTTCCTAAAGAGATGCTCTTCCCAAGGGGGACCCGTTCTTTGCCAGATATTAATGGGCCCCGTTGCGCCCCTCTGGCCCCCAGTGATTCTTGCTTTGCTCCAGACTCAGTGTCATGCCCTATTTACCGCACAAAACACAAGTTTTCGAGGTGCATTAAAAGTCAGATTCTTCTCTTTTTTTTTAGAGGAAGGATGGGTTTGAAAAAAAAAAAAGTGAAATTTTAAGGAGAGAGTTTGGTGCATTTTTTTCGTCTCGCGGGAGCGAAGTAAAAGGGACTCGGCTGAAATTTTAGGTGTAACAGAGTGGACATGGCTTTGCAGAAGTTCTTAAAAGTTGCAAAAGCAACCGACGTTTGTTTGTGTTCCAGGTATGTGAAAAATATTTATTGGATCTTGCATGGCTGGGTTTTGAGGAAGAAAGAATAGTGTGGTTTTGTTTGAAAGATTATTGTGACGGTTTAGTTATTTCTGACAGTGCTTTCAAGATTTATATTAGTTTAAATAACATAAAGGGATATATATATATGTGTGTGTGTGTGTGTGTGTGTGTGTGTGTGTGTGTGTGTGTGTGTGTGCAGGTGAGGAACTGATTTTTAAAAAAATAATTTAAAGAATAATAACTATCTAATTTGATCTTCCGCTATACTGCAACGAAGTGCAGTTTGTAAGAGCAACTTTTGTAACAAACATTATTGTGAATGGATTTTAAAACTTTTATTCTTTTTGTTGTAATTTAACAATGCTTAGATATTGAACCAACTTAATTTTAGTAAATTACATTTTTAAAGATAAATATTTATTAAAATAAAAAACAAGATTGTTATAATATTAAAACTTTAATGCAAGTTTTTGTAAACAGGGATCTTGTTAAAAAGGGGCTAGGGGGAGTTTCCCCCCCCCCCCCACGCACGCAAAATTTTTCAAACTTAGCAAAATTAGATACCTAAGAGGGAAACTTAACTTGATTAAAAAAAGAGGGATGAATTCCGTAAGCTGGGGCAGCAATATACGTCGCCGTAGAACTAGTGTTTTGGTTATGTTCAGTTTGTTTTATATTGCATTTGAAATATGTGTAGAAATGTTTTCATAAGGTGTTTAGATAAGTGTATTGTAGTTTTAGGTTTATGTTTTCTAACAAAAACACTACGCTAACGCTTGCAATAAATAAGTTTGCAAAAACCGATATTTGACTCGGCAGTTTATCCTTCCCGTAAATGAAGTCTTAGGAATGGCTCTGGTTGAATTGTATTTCTAGCAATTTATCAAAGTTAAATGACAGCATTAAAATTTGAAAAATAATAACATTATTCTTAATGTTTATTAATAATCTAATTATCCAGGTTGAATATTAGTAAGCTATATTCTTACAAATAAATATTTGTAAAAACTAAAATTAATATTGTTGAAAAGTCATAACTTTGCACGCACAAAAAATTTATGCATATTATTGTAATACCAAAAAGTTAAAAATTCGTCAAATTTAAACTTATCGAAGGTGAAACATTATTAAAAAACTGCAGTTTTAATATAAACAAATGTTAGTTATTTATGCACACTGTCCTATTTGAAAAATGTCCAACTATCTATTCAAAAAGAATGTTGAAAAAACTATTATCTTACTAATAAATATTTTTAAATTAAATGTGAAATAATAGTAACTTAAAGAAATAAAACTATTAAATTAAACATGCACAGTTATTCGTTATTAGAAAGCCACCAAAATTTATTTAAATAACAATGTTATTATTTTACTTCACAGATTTGATGCATTTCAAAAAATGAAAGATCTTTTCTAAATAAAATGATATTTTAATTTTTTACGAAACATATATGTTACGTTTCACAACAGTAGAATTAGGATTTTTGAAAAAAGGGAGTAAGTGGGGGTTACAGGGTGCAGCACCCTTCAAATTTTAATAATTCTCATGTTTTACTCATTTCACATCATTTTCGCTACGCAAAAAAATAATTCCATTGCTTTATATCAGTGCAAAAATGTATTTAAATTCCTTAGTTAAATAATTTGATATATTTATTATAAAAAAATTATGTATTGATTTTGTTTAATAATAATTATATACTTGCAGACTGCCTTCTACCTGGAAAAGAAAGAAAAGAAAAACTTTTATTTATTATTATTATTATTGTTTTTTTTTTATAATGGGTCAAAAATGGGAATCTTCTTTGCCTGTAAAACTACTTTTTCCTTCCAAAGAGTACAAATGCCAAGTAGCCAAGATTTGCACTAAAAGCTACTCGTCTCTGGATGCTAAGTGTATGGAATGAGCACGGTGTTCCAAACATGTTGTTCATTAATGTGCTATTTTAAAACGTTTAAATTATTAGAATTTAAATATTTAAGCTATTCATAGTTTAATTTAATATGCATAGCAAAGTGTCTCTTTAGTTGCAGCTTATTGAATTAAACTCCCGGGAAGAGCTATAAGGTCATGTGATTCCGTTTTCAAAAAACTCCCCTCCCTGTCATTTTTTCTGCTCATTAAAATTATTTCTACAGAAATTTAAAATGAGTAAACATTCTTAAAAATGAGTTTATAAATATATTAAAAATTAACATTCAGAAAAATAGCGGTGCTAGTCAAATCATAATAAATTTTATTATTTGTTCATTTTTATATAATTCATTTTCCTTTCGAAAGAACTTTTCCATCTGTTTAGACAATGAAGAATTTATTTGTTTTACTCTCATTATGCGAGGAAAAATTATTGAGAAATATACTTAACATCAGTCCAAGAATTTTAGGGACCGGCTGAGCACGGGCAGACATTGAAATAAACAAACAAATCTTAAACTATTTTAAACTATCTTAAAAAGTTTTGTCAAAATATATTATTATTATTTCATATACCGAACGAAGGCAGCTGGGAACTTTCACAGAAAATAAGCTAGAGCTAGTTACTGTTTTCCATGGGGTGTGGAGATATATGCCTTCCTTGAGGTCTTTCATGAGGCAATTGACCCTCGCATAAGTGTTGCATAGAAGGTGTATTTCTAATTTTCATTATCCAACATCAGGGTTGTAGAAAACAAAAAAATCGGGATTTTTGTTTTTTATGCAATTTTAAGGAAGAAACATGTTATTTGAAAAAAAAAAGTGCAAAAATGAAATAATTATTTAAAATAAATATTGAACTTTTATAAACAATATTTTTTAAAAATTAAGTCATACAAAAACAAGCAAGGCAATCTATAACTTAATTGTTTTATGCACATAAAGATGTACTTGCTGAAAATATTAAAGTTTCAGATTACTTTTATTTTAATTATGTCAGTGATTTCTAATCGGATTTAAATCATGGTATTAATCAGTCCATTAAAAGACCCACTAAATTTAATATTTTTCCATTCCAAAAAATTAGTAAAATCAAATATTTGAATAATTTTCAAATTTAATTTCTGAAGTAAAAAAAAAAGTTTTTTTTTTTTTAAGCAAAGTACTTTAAAATAATTAGGAACTTATTTCTTTAAAATACAAAATTTTAGTCATGTCTGTTATAGATTACATATGTTTTAATAAATTAGTTTGTACAGTGAAATTATTGCTCATTATTAGGAAAAGAAAAAAGTGCAAGAAATGCAATTAATTTTTGGGGGTAAAATAATAAAAGATTGACTATATGTAAGAGTCCTTTCGAGGGATTTTCCAAGAAAAAGGAGGGTACTGGAATCGGAAGGGAAAGTATTGATTGTAAAATAACTAAAATGTACAAGTTAATGGTTTTTTTCATTAGATGAAGTCAATGTCCGTGTTAGAGATGAACTGGGTTTCAGTTTCTAAAGCAAAGACTGAGGACTTGTAATCTGAGTCCACATAGCCCGGAACCAAAGTCTAAAATTTAAACTAATTTGTTAATGAAAGACAATTATGTTTTTGCTAGAGTATCAAAAACGTTTTACCGACGGCAATGATGTTGTGAATAATTCTGTTATTGATGTTGTGTTTAACGAAAAGATATGTTCGATCTTATGACTAATTAAGCAATAAACCATTCCTCTGAAGTATTTGAAGCGGTTCAGTTCATACTAAGTTATATTGTTACCCCATATTTTATAAAATAAGTACAATAATTCCTTTGAAAATGATTATAATCAAGTTATATATTTAAAAGTTGTAAATGAAAAATTTCTGATGAACCCGAGTCTGAAAGTAACAGTAAAATACAAAACCTGAACCTAGTTTCGGGTCATGTTGAGTCTGTCTCATCTTTAACATGTATCAGATTAAATAAAACAAAATAATTAAAACTTGTGGAACTGAAAAGAACGTAAACAGAAAACGCAAGCTTCATTTTGTTATGCATCAGTTAGGTATTCAAGCTTTTTGGCACTGCGATCCCACTTTTGACATTGAAGCACCACGACTCTTTTACAAATTTAGCTGATGAATGTATCTATTTATAAGTATTTACTAACAAACAACTCTTAAATGAAGCATATAGAAAATGTACTTAAGTATTTAAAATACATCAAAATGTTATTATGTTATGTTGAATAAGGTAATCTATTTTAATAAAACTAAGATAGGAAATTAAACTATCATAATAACATAGAGTAATTTAATTTTTGCTGTTTTTTCCTTTTCATTTTTTACCACTTTGCCAGCTAATTTGATTTCTGATTTCAAAAAAAGATTTTAAAGCTCTAAGAAATTAACTTAAAGTATAAACTGTCTAAAACACGCAAGAAGTGAAGATACAAATAAAAATAAAAGTTATTAAAAATTGTATTTTACATGCAGATACATATTTTAACAAATTTATATAACTTGCTGTCAAAATTGGTATTTTAATGACTTTATTTTGCAAACAAAAGAAAGAATTAAAAATTGTCAAACTAATAAAACCCTCATTCATCTTAGAAGATTTTTTTAAAGGAACTCTCAATTAAACTGCAATAAACAAAAATCATACAAAACTATTAATGTAAAAGAGTGGGAGTCCAAAAATGGTTCAAACCAATGGTTTAAAAAAATCTACTTGGTTTGAATCAGACAACCCTGTCCAACGTCGATGTTTATTAAAAAATAACCTGTAAATATCGTTACAGTGTAGTACCAGTAAAGTACGGAGACTTCCTTCAAGGTGGAAGGGGGGGGGTTATTGACATTATGTTAAAAGGCAAAATCTTAAATAAAAGAAAAAAAGAAATACACATGGACTTAAACATAAAAAAAAGAAATATATATGGACTTTATGTTAAAAGTTTTTCCAGCAAGGGCGGGGAGGGGGGGGGTTGACCTCCTCAAGTACACCCCTTGCCGAAAGTAAAATGAAACTGATTTATATCATATTTTTGCAAAGTAGTGCTCCAAGCAGGTATCTCAAACGACTGTAATTCACTTTTCTTTCCAAAAGAGCCATTTAAGGAACAACGGTACGCACCAAGTTATCATGGAGCTGTCCATAATAATTACTAATTAATTTAACTAACGATGAATGATGAATATGGTGTTTCATACATCCAAAAGATTTAGAAATGGCAACTGATTGACAGCTTAGGCAAACTGCTCAAATTTTGAAACATTTAAATGCATCAATATGGCTAGTTTGCCATATGACAATTTGATCAGTTTATCAAATGTTTTGAGGCAATTAACATTGCCCAAACGGAAAAAAACTTGCTGTTAGATTTTATAAATTACTTTGAATGTGTAATATTCAGATTATCAGAGCACGTAACACATTTTAAAGCAATGATAAAAAAGAAAAGAAAAGACCTTAAAAAAATTAGCAAATATTGAGAATAAATCTCGTTTGACTGGAAGAGAAACAGCCTTAAGGTTATAGTTTTTTTTAAATGCATAATAAGGTGATTCGAACTACTTTTTCATTCTCTCCCTCGTACATTTTATGAATTTCGTGCTAAAAAAAGGAAAAACTTCTTATTTCAAATATTAAAAAATACTGAAGATATACATAGAAAAACTAGAATATTACGGTAAATCGCACATTAGTATTTGATTTATTTCTTTCACTTTTGGTTTATTTACCGACATTAATATTTTCATTCATAAAAACCTTTCTAAAATTACCACGAATATTTAAATAAGCTGAAATTTAAATACCCTTTTTTCATTAAGTATTCATTTTTTATCATTTTTCTTTTATAACGGGACTGCCTCGTGTATCATTTTAAACAGTTTAAAAATTATTTTCTTTTACTATATAAATATGGAGCTTAAGGATCATTATTATTTTGTTTTAATTTTTTTTGTAAATGACATTTTATTGTATTAATCTCCAGAGATATTTTGTTTTTCTGCATTATGGAATTATTTATTTGGTTATTTTTGTACGTATCAAATTACACTTCGCGTTATTGAAACTCTATAGTAAATTGAGATTCAACCATAATTTGCTGAACAATTGAAAGCAAATAACTAGTTACTCAAGTTAATCGGCTTATTTAATGAAAATTTGCTTATTTTAATCATCCTACAATTGGGTTTGGTGGGGTGATTAAAATCCTACCAAATCTCACCCTGCGTACCATCCCATCGTATTATCCCTCAAAATCGAGCCAAATGTCACTAAACGTGGCGACTTTTGGCGAAATATCGCCAATTTTGGCGCCAAACGCATGTTTTAATTAACTGAGTGGCATACAACAAAATACAAACTTTAGCTGTTAGCCCGGAACTTTAGTTTCAGACTAAATTAAAACTTAGAAGAGCGGACCCTCAAAAAATTCATTACACATTGTAGTTTTACTAAACAGCGTTACGGTGAGTTCGATAAATTATTTTGTTATTCGATATTAGTATTACAGTTTGTTCTGACTCACCCACACAGTGATTGAATCACACAAACCACACTGACTCACCTCTATCGTCATACTTCGACCACGACCTTTGATTTATCTTGAGATAGAGGAACCTAAGTGACTAAAAGCTGAGCCATATCTGAATCGCTTAAACAGTTAATAAATAATTGTAGTGATGATGATAATTATTAAATTATGTGGGTATGGCTCGGTTAGAGTTAGCAGCTTCCTGCTGTATTTATTTCCACAACGGGATAATTTCGCATTAGTATTCTATAAAAGTTCTCACAAGAATAAATGGCTCGCAGGGCCTGATTAATCCACTATGTTAGGAGAAGAAACATACCTACTATTTCGGAGGTCCCCTTTTCTAGTATGACTCCACTAAAATATTCTTCAATATTGAAGTGGGGGGAAGAATTTTTAAGGGTTTGGAGAACCTTTGTAAATTATGAAAATTATGCGTGTGAACTTATATTTTTATTTTATTATTAGCACTAAGGTGCTATTTCGTTCAAGCCTAGATTTTTGTGTACGTAATTCTGTAGACAGGTTTTGTAGACATGAACTGTCACAGTGAAGATCTTTTCAAATGTGTTTGCTAGATAATGCGGGGGAGGGGAAGAGAATAAAATGTTTCGCACTAGGTTTGCAATTTTTGATAACTGACGCCAAGTTTGCTGCCAAAAAATAACTTCAAAACCGAACCAAGCTTGGCGATATCTTCCGAATTCGGCTAAAAACTGGCAAACGGGACAGTTTATTATTAGAATATGTTTGGTGAAGATTGTAAAATAGTTTTAGTAGGCGATTTTAATGATTTGGCGGCCCTTTTCAAATTTCTAAGAGAAGCATGTGGTTTCTTGCCTTTTCAGTAATTAGGCCCTGGTGGCTCGTTTAAAGGATTGAACACCAAGACAATGAACATTTTAACTAACTAAAGAAGTTATAAAAATGTGAATTAGATGTACAGCAACATAATTGAATGGACAGTATTTACAATAACAAACGCAATCGATATCGAATGCAACTTACAAAAATAAATAAATAAATAAATAAATAAAATCTAGAATTCTTCCAGATTTTATTTACGCACTCGGCCGGAAGAATTTCAGTTTTTAAAAAAAAATCTATTAAATCAATTCTGCATATAGAGGAAAATGATAACTGCAAGTGCTCATATAGACTCCTGTTCGCATAATTTTGTTGCTAAAAATTGCATCAATTGTTGTTTCGCCCCTAGTGGCGAAATGTTTTAGATTAGTGCGTATTGGAGAATCTAAAGTATCAATTTCAGTTATGAAATCGGATCTTTGATCGGAATTTAATTCTATGTTGAAATCTCCTACTAAAACAGTCTTACAATCATCTTCCTTCAGTAACGTTTCGAATATAGCGTCTAATTTATCTTCATAAGAAATTCGAGGACTAGCGTATGTAACTGCAAATCTCACTTTATCTTGAATATACGCAATGACCATTTGAACAGCATTGATCTGGATCGTGTAGGCACGGGTAAAGTGTTTCATATTCTTTTTATAAAATTTTCCTCTATAAAAATCATAACTCCAGATGGCTTTCTGTTTTGGAAACCACTGTCTATCCCTTCGACCAAAGTGAATCCTGGTATTTGAAAATCATCTCAAGGGATAGTCCATGTTTCCGTTAGCAATATCAAATCACTCTGCAGAAAGCATGAATCAAACGGAAAAGTGACCACGCGTAATTGACCAAAAGTGCTGTAATATATTTGCAAGTAATTTCTAAAGCAGAGGGATGAATACGTATACCATTTGCAACAAAACAAAATACCAGATAAAAAGATAAACTCGGCTGTTCGAACCTCGTCAGGGGGAGACTCTCCTGAACCCCCTAATTTTTTAGTTTCATTATTGCCATATTAAAACGATACTAATTGACTATGTCATTTTATCTCTCATCTTTCGTGTATTTCGCCTGGTAACCCTTTGTTGAAATTTTTATGATTGTAACCTATTTATAGAAAAATACATGTGATGCATATTCTACAGCTTACGAAAGATTGTAACAATAGATTAAAGCTGTTGTGAACTAATAGTATTTAAATATATGTAAAATTATGTCGCATTTTTATGTCGCTTTTTTGGGACACATTTTTCTGATAGTTTTTAATAAAGGGGGGGAGAGATAAAATGACATAGTCATTAATATATTTACAGAGAAGGCTCTTATAAATGCTCAAATTACCAAGGTTCAGGAAAAAACTCCGTAGTTTGGAAAATTTTAAACTATACGATGTGGAATTTAATACTATCAATAACAGAAAAAGGACGACTTAGATCTGAAGTAAATTTAAAAATTAAAGTAAGCTTTTTTTATAATTTATAAATGCCGCAAGAAAAAAATTTTCGGGAACTGTCAGCCAACGTTACTAAATTACAGACTTTGACCTCACTTTTATGGAGGGTTTTTAACAAACAAATAATTTTGAATTAGCCTACAATGCTGGTAAATTAACGGTCTTTACTCAATTTTTCCCCCGATATTTTTATCAATTATTTTATCGAATCTGATTATTGACTGTTAAAATTCGTTTCTCTGTGCCCATCACTAATTCCTGCTATAAGTAATAGTTTTTAGATTAGTAAAACACTCCAGAATCAAGATGGTTCAAAATTGTCATAAATATAACATTTGGATGCTCCAAGTCATAATCAATTCAAATAAATAAATAATAATAATAATAATAAAACTAATCTCGATTTTTTTTTTTAATCTGGAATTTGTTCACCGCAATCGATTTTCAAATATTTTTCTTTTTGACATCCTATCTGATTAACAAGCGTTAAACTGTTCCCTCTATTGATTATTTCCAGAAAAAAAAATAACGCCGCCCGAAATGATTACTCCCCTAATGCGAGTTACGTGTTGCATCACATCTTCCCCCAGGCTTTCGCCTGTCCAGGCTTGTTCCAAAGTTCGGACTTAAAAATGAGGGCTTTCCAAGTCCTGAACATTGTTGTGTACTTTATTTACCTTCGAACTAACCGTGAATGAATGAAGATGACTGCTCCGCTAACAGTTGAATAGAAACATCGCGTGATTTTTTATTTTTTTACTCCCAATCTGATGCTTTCACCGATATTAGTCTTACAGCGAATGGCATCACGAAAGAAGGATGAACACAATTTCGGCTCAGCATGGCAGCTAATGGCTCTTCCAGCGAACAAACACCGTCTTTTGTGTGGATACTTCACGCAAAGTCTCTTGCCTTTGTGCTGGTGGATGATTCTGAATGAGGCAAAAGCCATTGTGGAGCTTGTCGATCGGCCCACAAGTGAATAAGCTGTAAAAACCTCTATTTGTTTGTAAAAAGAAGTGCATGCATTACTTAATCAGAAAAGTGGAAATTTATATTCTCAAGTGATATCATGCAGCAAGTACAATGTTCTGTGTGTTTTATGAATGCATAAAAGTACAAAAACACGAAAAATTGCGTCTTTTAAAATAAAATTGATCCGTTATTATTACACGAAGTGCTTATATTTATACTTATTTATATATCTTTTTTTTTAATAGCGAAATATAAAACCTGCCAAACAGGATAGTAAATTGTGTAAATTATGTCTCAATATTTTGAGAAAAGCTATAATATATACATACATTTTATTTTTTTCAAGTGACAACATAATGATAGCCAATATAAATAATTAAATGGCCCTTAAATTCACGAGGGAGAATCTTTATAAGAGAAAAAACATGTTATATTCTATGACTCCAAAGTCAAAATACATTTGATTTTAAGGTGGCACCATCACCTCGTTTATTCATCTTTCAATTGAGTTGTAGGAAAAGCCATGTTTGTCGGGAGTTCTTTGTATTTCACATAAAAAAATCTTTTTCAGCGATTGAAAATTTTGTTTGCTAAAGGAATAATTTGACAGATAGTAGCCAAAATATAGCAAATGCATCAAATACTTTTGTAAATGTTTCAAATGCGTTTTATTAATCTAAAAACTGAATCATTAATGTGATGACATTTTATTCATATATGGAAATTTTGAAATCAGTTTAATGAATTCTCGTTGATGCACGATCATCATAAGTGCATATTTCATGAAGTGTAAAGAAAATATGCAATTATATGAAAAACATACACGAAATGAAGTTAAACCTAGATTTTTTTGCTGGAATATTCATTGCAAGTGTAAACTTAATTTTAAAGATCCTTGGATAGCATATCGTGTGAAACAATGTTCCTTAATGAACATACGCAGGGACGATTTCTACCTCTAATAAGTGGAAATAAATACCCCCAGGGAAATATTTCACGGAGATATTGCTCAACATTTGAATATAGAATGGGTGAAAACAAGTAAAACTCCCTACAGTCAGAGCGGCATATATGAGATGAACTATCGCCACCGTGTCCACTTGTCTCATTTCTTATGAACAGTTTGTCTTGTATCGTCTGTTGAACTGTCTGTCAGGAGTTTTATAGTTTTCTACTCAGCCGATACTCAAACAAAAGCAATCTTTTTTATTAAAAAATCCTTTTGAAAGCATTTTTCACTTCCGAGGGAATGGTAATAGCTTCATTATACCGGGTGTCCCGGAACTTCGTGTAGAAACTCGGAGGGGAGGTAAGTAATAACGCTAAGAACTACAATTACACAGGAAAGCATCGGTGGAAATCGATAGGCGGCGCTGTACGCGACCGATTAAGTACAGCACGTGTGGCTTCCTCATTCCAAGCTGCCAAATTTTACGCTTTTTTGGCGGAGGGTGTTCTGTGGTAGGTAATTTCCTGAAAAAGCGCAAAAGTTGGCAGATATGTGTAAGCCAGAAGTGCCAGCCGATCTTGAAAGTTCGCTTACAGCGCCACCTATTGATTTGCGCCCATGCTTTCCCGTGTGATTATGTTTCCTAACGATGCTCTCTACCTTCCCTCCAAGTATGTACACGAAATACCGGGACACCCGGTATGCTTACTAAGGAATTTTGTATTTGACATGGGAATAGAACCTGTATCAGTTCCTCGAAGGTTCGCACCTCACCTTCAAAGGCATGAGTTGGGCTAATATTTTATACTCTTCTGACAAATGTTCATGAAGTAGAAGAAAACCTCTTCGTGTAGTTTGAAAAATTAATCAGAGTCTGCCAACTTCAAATCAGGAACCACGAATTTACTTTACAGTAGTGTCCTGGATCATACTTCACTTAGCTTAACCCTTTAACGCGCAACCATTTTCACATCTCTATAGAAGAACAACTTCATATAGTGCCCAACTCGGAAAAAGCACACCCGTTGCCATCTGTCGAGTTAACTGCCGTCAACATGACGGTCGATCGAATCGTCCACCGCGTGCTGCTGAGCTAAAGTCTTTTTTTGACACAGCCGATAGTTAACTGGAAAGATGGCAACGGGTGTACTTTTCAGCTTTGGGACTATTTAACTATGTTTGCTACTAGCATTTGAAAGTGTTGTTAAATGTAGTTTCACGGCGCGACCACCGTACGTTAAAGGGTTAAAAACCTCGCTGATTTGTCACTCAGTGGATAGAGCACCTCTAACCTCTATAACAGCACATAGACGCTTATTCACCGCATAAGCTCCAGTGCAAACCTTTAATTAAAAGGACAGTCAAACAGCAATCGTTCCTGGGAGTTTAAATGATTCATGAGCTTTTTTTTCTGCCCTCTGTTGCGCTGTAATAGAGAGAAAAGCGAACGATTCTGAATTGTTAATTTACTTACCAAAGGCAGGGAATTCATAAAGAGATTTCGTCATATTTTGTCACGAGGAGGGAGGGGGGGGGGTCAGCACATTTCATGATTACTTTGCCTTCTAAGGCCTAGTGGCATTTTCAGCTACATGCACTCACTGCGGTCTGCCTTTGTGCAATTATACCTCAGATAAGCAGCTGTTGAGATGGATCGTATTGCAAAATACGATGTGATCGTCGTCACTTATTTAACTCGCTACTCTGCAGGAGTGTGAACTCATCGCACAAAGAACATTCAGGCATATATGTTACGGGTTAAGTTCAACAGGTTTAGACATGTGCAGATATTTTTAGCAATATAATTCATACAGAAAAATGTTTTGTACGCTTTCTTCTATTGACTGTATCGAGAAAAGGTTTGAAATGCGTGCAAGCGCTTTAGGAACTTTTCATAAACTATGTAACACTTTTTTTTTTTGGTTGGGGGGGGGGGGTAAATTTAGACTCCACTCTTTCCTATGTCACAAGACCCCTGTTGTTTCCCTCCCCATCCATCGTAGTAACGTAATAACCTTAATTATGATAAAAAAAAAAAAAAACTTACTCTTTCGACTAACAAAATGTATTTGGAATTCACCCTTCCTGAAATGGCGATAGGGAGGCTAGCACTGTAGTTTTGCCAATGTTGAAGATCACCAGCAGTAGTAGACATTGTTGACTTGCTTTTCTTATTTGAATGCCACGGCAGCCGTAATTGTTCTGGAGCTTTGAATTTAGGTCTTTTTCTGGAGTTTTTTTTTTTTTTTTAATATGTCTTCAGTAACAAATAATGCGAAAATTTTTAAATTTCTTATATTAAGACTCTGACACTGCAGAGTTGTTGAACCTTCTTTATGTTCCTGTCACATAAATTGCTTGAGTGAATGAAGATTGGAAAACTTGATAGTGAGGTATCTGAGATGCAATCTTGTGCACTTTTCGGAATGAAAACTCATTTAGATTACAAATTATAGAATGAACATGGAATTTTGCATTAATTTACATGGGTGGTGAAATCGGCTAAAGTTTTCGTTGTATTGTTGAATTTAACGATTGCCAGTAATGAATTCTGTTACTACTATAACTGTATGGTTAAAAATATAATTTGAAACTAATTATTTATTAAGAAGACAAAAATCAAATGCATTGACTGTGGTTTTAATTAATAAAAAGGACTTTGCTGCTAGAATATTCCTTTTTAGATGCACAGATAAGATTCCCTAGAAGAGAAAGCTCCCTCTAGAGTCAGATTATTTGAGATCATTTTTTAAAAAACTATTATGATGCTTATCCTTGTATTTTAATTCATGGCGTAAACATTGGTTGTTCTAGGTTTCAAACAAAAAGTAAGAATTTTTATGACTGATGTAATTCTGATATGAACAACATAAATACAATATCTTACATTTTTAAAATTTTTTTTTGAGTTCATGCACATTTTTTAATTGCTTGTATTATAATAACAACTTTTTTACTACTGAACCGATTTTGATTATTTCTCTTTATTTTAATCCTACTAATATTATAAATGTCAATGTTTGTATGTATGTTTAGCTCTTTTACGTTGAAACGGTTTGACGGATTTGGATGAAATTTGGAATAAAGACAGTTCAAGTCCTGGATTAACATATAGGCTACTTTTTATCGCACAAAAAAAACCCCACTGTTCCTATAATATACAAAAACCATATAAAAAAAGAATACAATTAAGTTTTTTTTTACAGAACAGTCGACAGATGGCCCAAACTTATAGAATACGCAGATTTTAATAAATAAAATCATTTTCATTGCCTGCTACACCTGAATAAAGAATACTTCTGAATAAGTTTTTTATTCTGACGTGGATTAATAAGAGGGATTCGGGCCAATGTTTCACAAACAAACAAACAAAAAATAAGTTATTGAAACTTTCATTCATGTGCATTTTTCAGCGCATCTTTTTCCCATTCTATTTCTGTTGTATTACATCCAGAAAAAATCTGATGTGTCCAACACATGACTTCCTTGCACGTCTATTAAATCAAAAATGTTTTCTACGCACTTCCTCTAAACTTATTTGTTTGAAAGAGATAAAATATCAATAATAGTAAGGTTTAGCGATTTCTAGTCAAATATTTCGATATCGCCAAGCTGAGTTCAGTTTGAAAGATTTCCTTCTGACACTTTATTTGGCGATATTTCACTAAAAGCCGACAAACTTGAGATAGTTTGGGAGATTTTGGGGATACCCAAAGTAGTCATTGACCACAGACTTTCAATGAATTGAATGCATCCATACACTTTAATGTATTTAAAGTCATTTGGCTCACCCTGTAAATAAATTTCCAGTCGATTGCTGTCAAAAAAGATATTGAAAACAGTTAGATATTATAATATAGTTCTAAATACAAAAGTTCAAAATTCTACGGGTTAAAGTTTTAGAGTTATATAAAATACGAAATAATTTTTGGCGCCAAATTTGGCGATATTTCGGCGAAACTCGTCAATGTCGACGACATTTGGCGAGATTTTAAAGATGGACCAACAATGACAGATTATCGCCAAATTTGGCGATATTTCGCCAAAACTCACCAAGAACGATGACAAATGGCGATACTTTGGGCATGGACCAAATGACTGACTATCGCCAAATTTGGCGACATTCCGGCAAAACTCGCTAAGGTCGAGGACAGACGGCGAGATTTTGGGCATGTACCAAACAATGACTGTCTACAATTGTATTATATTGAAGATGTCCATAGACATTAAAGTTCTGAAATTCTTTTCGGTGGTCCTGTAAATAAACTTTCTATATAAGATGTTACAACAATCTTAAATATGAAATTTCATAATAGTTTTTGAGATTTGAGAGTTAAATATGCACACAGGTACACCAAAAGTCGCCTTTTGGCATAGTTCTTGAGGGAGGCACGTGACCGTGGTCGGACCATTACCTAACTTATGTGATAGGACGGTATGGTGCTTGAAATGGATGAATGCCCCTAAAATTGCCATTGACCGTAATGTATTGGAAATCTTTTGAGTGTTCCTGTAGCAGAACTGTAAATGATAAAGACACTTTTTTTTAATGGAGAAATTCATTTTCTAACTCTTTACAGCATATATTACTTCTGATTCTGAGTCGTTTGAAATAGCCCAATACCTCTAAAAAACTCTTTGATGAATTTCGGCCCATAGAGCGTAATGTCTTTCGAATCTTTTAGGCGGTTCTGTAGATAAGCTATCCGGTCGAATGGAACCGAAAGGGGAGGCGCACAACTAGATGTTACAACAATCCTAAATATAAAGTTTCAACATTCTACGCCTAATAGTTTTTGAGATATGCGAGTTTAATGAATTTCGACCCATTGAGCGTAATGTATTTCGAATGTTTTGGGCGGTCCTGTAGATAAACTATCCAGTCGAATGGAACCAAAAGAGGAGGTGCACAACTAGATGTTACAACTATCCAAAATATGAAGTTTCGACATTCTACGCCTAATAGTTTTTGAGTTAGGCGAGTTTAATGAATTTCGGCCCATAGAGCGTAATGTATTTCGAATCTTTTGGGCGGTCCTGTACATAAACTATACATTGGATTGCGACCAAAAAGGGAGGTGCACAACTAGATCATAGAAAAATCCTAAATATCAAATGTCAACATTCTACGACCAATAGTTTTTGAGATATGCGAGTTACATACGTACGTACGTACAGACGGCATGGAAAAACTGACCACAATAGACTCGCCGCTGGTCAAAATGAGTTGCAGACGCGTTAATATGATCGTGCATGCTAGCCTACGATGAGGTGCATCGAAAAAATTCTTAAAATTAAATTTAGAGGTAGTCAAAATCGGTTTTTTTTTGTCGAAATTTGGCCCCCAAAATTTTTCGGGATCACATTACTTCCTTATACTACGTACAAGGAAGTAAAAAGATGTTAGAAATATCAATTTTAATTTTGTTTAATCACACTCATGAATAATGATACACTTTCCAACTTAATGGAATAAGGAAAAAAATAGGGAAGACGCATGGATTATAGCACGCTTTTAATATATAGCACTTTAGTGTGTATTTAAAATCTAATCTGAAAGTATTTCAGATTTTTTTACCTCCCCCCCCCTTTCCGTTTTTTAATAACGGCTAATATATCTAGAAGCTCTTCAGAATTAATATAGGACAAAAATAATTTGTATCTTTTTGTAGGTTTTTATCACTAAACCATCTTATTTTTGTAACTAGGGGCGGCCCGACACGCTAAGCAAGGTAAGCATCGCATCGGAACATTTCGAACTCAAAAACTAAGTAGATCATAAATGGGGGCGTCTTTTTTACGCTACCAGGGGACGTCACTTACCCTAGGGCCGCCCCTGTTTGTAACCATCTTAATTTTAAATTCCATTCAGACCCAGGCAGCACATAAGCTTAAATCAAGTTCGAGATTTGGCATGGCAATGCAAGGTTGGCTTAAGCTGGATTTTCACTTGCAAAGTGCGGTGATGGCGCCATGTGTGAAAGAGAATGGACATTAATTGTCTAGCGTCCTCAAATTGTTGAAAGTTCGTAAAAGATGTATTTTAACGGGGATGGGTTTTTTATTACCAGTGCCATATTACCGGTAGGGCAACTGCCCAGGGCCTACAGATTTTAGGGCCCAAAAATCTTACATCTTACACTTTTGTAATTTTAAAATAAAATTACAAAGGATAAAAAAAAAATTTAGAAGTTAAATAATTTTTTTAATTATAAAGAATGAACAATGAAAATAATTCAAATTTACATTTGTATAAATTAATTTAAACTTATTTTTAATTCTTCGAAATGCTCTATATCGATATAGCATAACAATATGTAGGAAAATAACTAACCACATTTGTAAAGAGAATTTTTAGCGTTAAAAAATAGCAAAATTTTTCAATTACTTGTTATTATAAGAAATATTTACAAAAATCACTAAAGTGTTTGTATTCCATACATGTTATGTTAGCAATTGTGATACAGCATTTCGAAGTAACGTTTAACTATCTGTTTCTTTGATTTCAGATTACTTAACACAAAATTTGTGTTAAGTTAGTAAACCCATTCTATATTGTCAAATATGGAAATTCTTCAAAATAAAATACAATTATACTACGAAATTGATTTCAAAATCAGTCGTTTGTCTCGATTTTGGCCAGCGGCAGTATTGCTCATGAGTGTTGCGAAAGTTTTAAAACATGTGTTGCTCTTAAGTTTATATTATGTTTATTTCCCTATTAGTAGAGTCTCTAAATCACACATAAAATTATTTTAATTTTGATGCATCCCATGGGAAAAAAAAAACAAATAACATATCGCCCACTTATCAATCTGGCCAGAAAACCGCTTAATAATTCACTTCAAACTTTATTCATAGCTGCACAAAGCTCCGGTGGCTGAATGGACAACGCCCTCGGCTACGAATCGAAAGGTCCCGGGTTCTATTCTAGCCACGGACACTCGATGGAAACAGCTTAAAATTACAGCATAGAGGGGGAAAATGCGCGGAAAAATAAAGTATGTGGGGCGCGTTCGCCAGCGGGCGCCCCGTGTATTTAGAAAATTTTTTAAGCTTGAAATTAAGCTTGAAATGTCAAGCTTGATTCAAGCTTAAAATGTCAAGCTTAATGCAAGCTGGGCAAGTGTAAACTAGAACACTTGATTCAAGCTTGCATCAAGCTTACACGACTGGAATTTTCAAGCTTAATTCAAGCTTATTGACTTGATAAATCAAGCTTGCTGCAAGTTTGATGCAAGTTTGCTGTGCTCTCTGGGAATTCTGAGAGATTTCATTGCCAAGGAAGCCTGTGCGAAACAGGATTCTCCCCGAACAAGATTTATTAAGATGGCGAACCAACTGGTCACCGGAGGCGGCTAGTCAGTGAATATTTATTTTCAAAAATTTCAAATGTTATTTAAATACAAGAAAAAGAATACAAAAAAAAAAAAAAAAAAGAAAAGAACTAAAAAGAACTAAAAGAGGAAGAACTAAATAGAAAAAAAAATAGTAAAAAGAACTAAAAAAAGAAATCAAAAACAAATATAAAGGTTTAGTTACAAAATATATTTGAATCATTATTATTCAAAGTGTGTATTTTTATGATTTTTTTAATACAAATACTTTTTAAATAGATTATAATACTTTTTTAATAGATTAATTATCATAAACAACATTATTTAAGAAGTTACACATCTCGGAACAAACATTAGATCGCTTATTTCATAAACTTACTTTTTTTTATCTATGTATATATAAATACGCTAAGCATTTGTGTGGTATGCTAATGCACGGTAAAAAATTAGAGAAGTCATTTGGCATGCAGTATTTCGCGCCAAGTCGGGTGATGGTTCCATTGTTGTGTCAGTTGTGAAATAACAACACTTAGTTTCAGCAGTACTATAGGGTTATAGTAATAGTATTATAACAAAATGTGCAAAAAGTGGAATTATTCCCCAGTTTGGTGGTACGCCAGTGACTAAAATGTGCTTTAGCAATGTGCTTGGCGACTTTTTTTGGACGGCGATAAGTGCGCGACGTGTTGTAAATTCCATGTTTAAAAGCAGTAGAAAAACATTGGAGGAGAGAATAATATTTACTATTCGTTCCGGGCAGGTCGGAATCCAAGAGACGCTGCGCAGAAACGCGCCCATTCGACAATTTCTTCATAACCTCCCGCCAGGCAGTATCCTAAAGCAAATTTTCTCCAAAAATATTATTGAAGAAATACCTCAGCCATTAAGAGGGAGTGAAAATAATATTATTAATGAAGTGTATGGAAATATTTCCAAAAACATACTCTCAGATAACATACTGAAGTCAGTTATAATAGAACCTAAAAATGATGATTGAACTTTTATTAATGTGGCATAATCGAATATCAGGCGCGGATCCAAGGAGAGGGCAGTGAGTGCGATCGCCCCCTCCTGGGCGAATTCCAAAAATCTGTTATAATCTGTTAAAATATATTATGAAAGTATAATGAAAATTATGTAGCCTTTTTCTAAGGGGTGTATTGCGGGTCTACTCCCTGTCCTTTGTAATCATCGCTCATATATAGATTTTATCAATAAAATAATTAATTACATTAATTGGTATAATTGATTATATTAATTTATATAATTGATTATATTAATTATATAACGGGAGCAAGTGAAAAATTGCCAAATAATTGTGATCTGCGCGAAATTCTTACAAACCTAAAGTGATTTCAAGTACATAGTTGTTTATCTCTTTCCATATTTTGGAAGTTTACTTTAATTTCGTATTTTTATTCAATTCCACACGTTTTCAGAAATTGCCCATTATGTAACCATAAGCATACAAATTTCCTTTTAGTATATTGATATTTTTGTATTTATTTTATTCTGTATCCAAATACTATTTTGTATACGGATTAAAATTTCCGCCTTTTTTTGGGGAAAAAGACAGTGTTTCAGAAGTAGTCTTTAAACGTTTCCCAGAGAAACAGTTGGCGCTATTTGCACCTGGCTAAAAAAAAAAAAAAAAAAAAAAAAACAGAGTCTGCTACCACATAAGTTAGTATATTGCATCATTATACTAATAAGAAACTTAAATACAAAGGAAGCATTAGTCCATGGAACAGGAATACACATCAAGTTTATACATCGCAATGCTATTGATTGCGAAGTTTGAACTGGAACCGCAGGCGATAAAAGAATTTTAATTCCACTTAGAAAATATTCTGGTACTATTTTACCATATCCTTTCAAAAAATTCAATTTCCAAATATACCTGCATTTGTGATGATAGTAAATAAATCTCAAGGACAATCATTCGAAAAAAGGGCAAATTTATTGAGGCAGTAAGGTTTCATACATGGTCAGTGATACGCTTCGGCAAGTAGACTTGAAGATTTTATAAGACTTAAGATTTTATAACTCCAAACATAATGGGCCTTTAGCCGAGGATAGTTCCAGGTTCAATTTTCGGAGGGGGCCACTAGACTTTTTGATTAGCTTAAATTGTTCAAAATGCAAACTGAATGCGTGAAATACAAGGTCGGTAGAGGGAGTTTGACCCTATGAGCCATTCGCTGGAGCTGTCTTTGTATTTAGCAAAATATGATAGTTTTTACAAAAACGCCGTCTTCACAGAAAAGTATGGTGGTTGTAAAGTGAAATTGTACAAAGTGGTCACTAAAGACAGATAGTCTCTTAGCCAAAGAGTTTAGTTTAGTAGGTTCCAGTGTATATGGAATGGTGAGACATATTCTTTGACAGAAGAACTTATTCACACTCAAATTAAAAAAAATAATGCTTTACGGTCGAATTTCGACCACTGGCATACAACTAGTAGTAATAAATCACGATAGATATTTAAAAAAAAATGGTTTTGGCTTTAGCAAAAGAAACGCACCAAATACTACCAAAATACTATTCCCCCCCCTCGGAACCATCCACACATAACTTTTATTCAAGACCATTAGGAGCACGTGGACACAAAATTATTCAGTTCTCGTTTCCATAATTTTATTTTTTTGTGACTGTTATGGTCCGTTTATGATTGCGGAACCGTTTTACTTTTGTCTCATTTTTGGTTGTCAGTCAAAGGTATGGTTCCTAACATTATCAATTGCATTAATGAAAATGTTTGTCTAACGGAGGCTAATTGAAGAGTGCGGTTAATTAGACTTGCACCGAAATAGTCAAGCCATTAGGAGATAAATGAATTATGGAAACGTTATGTCCTTCGCTATGCAGTAAACGAAAAAAAATTACACGAAACTGAACTGATTCTCCGCTTACGTGGAATATCTTATTACTTGGATTAAAGTGAAGGACGGCTTTTAGGATTACGTTCTTTAATATCAGTCCTGTGTAAAGATTCTTTTTTTTTTCAACGTCTTGGTGAGTTTTAATATTACTTTCTTTGAAAACTGTGTCAAATAACCAGATGAACTGACTCAACTACCCCGGTTTCTTTTACAGCATTTAAAAACGTGGCGTCCTAAATTAAAAATTGCTTGAGATTCAGAAACTCTGACACAAACTACGTCATATTCGCAATTTGTGAGATCCTAAACAGCACCTTGAGATGACATAGTTTAATATTTTTCATGACATTGAACCATGGAGGATTTAAATTGAACATTTAAGGGGTGGAAACGAGGATACATAGTATTGCGTAAGCAATAGGCAGTATTAGTAGATTTGTTGTGATAATAATATTAAAGCACAATCTTCAGTGTTAACAAATATTTAGTGAAATTAAAAGTGCTTGTTTTATTTATCGTCTTTCAAAGCGTGTCTTACAACTAACTAAACGATAAGTAATCCTACGTTACTATATCCCTCGGTAGTTTCAACAGAAGAGACTACCTGAACTTTTTTTTTTTTTAAACTTGCATAATCGTGAACGCGTTTCAGTCTACTTACCAGCAACATTTGTTAGACTAGCAAAATTGCTGGAAACGTGATCCTCATCGCTATACTCATATAGTACTGTCACGTCGTAACATGTATGCATGCTGGTCATGATATGACTTTGGGACTTCATGTGAGTATAGTCAGTATCATGACAGTATGCTTAAGTCTCAGAGAAGTTGCGGAGACGAACAAAGAGTCGCCTGGGCTCGTTTTTGTGACGCCATATTGTGACCACCATGGATGTCTCTGCAACGTCACATGTTCGACAAGAAGTGACGTCACTTAAGGTGTGCATTTACATCACGTTTCTGATGTGACGATTCACCAAACATTAAACCCGTGAGTTTGCTCAGTAGAGAGAGTTACTTCTCTTTCAAAGCGGAGAAAATGGTATACACCATGCCAGTCACAAGGGTTACCATGACCTACAATAGAGTTTCTTCGTTGTCTCTAAGTGTCAAACCGGTCATTCGGGTTGCCTGACTAGCAGAGTCATAGCGGTTGGTGAATACTATTTTAAGCATTTCGGAAAAATACATTATTTTCCCCCCCAATAAATTGAAGCAATAATGCGCATAATTAAAGAGAATTGTTATAGAGTTTTCTTCCATTGGGAAACTCTTGTTCCTATGCGTTTCCTCCTGTTCGCTCCCATTGTTACAAATACATGCCAAAGAAGATGTCCTTCCAGCTAACAGTACATAAAAAGAAGTATAAGCTACATATCTGTATTAAGAAGAGCTTAAATTCCCCCAGGAAAATTTATGATAAATAAACTTTGCGAGGAAAAAATATAAAAAAGCACTGAATCAAGCTATTTTTTAATATAATGTAAAATAAAGACAAGATTGGTTCAGTTTATACAGGGGTACAAAACGGGATTGAGGCCAGCAATTTCAACTAACACTGGAAATGGTCTGGGCTCGGGGTCCTCTGTTCATAAAATGCATAACTGTAAACAATTTATTTTATTTCGAAATTAAAACTTGATTTTTGGGATCTGATTTCGGTAAAATTCACTCATGCTTTCGATAATTTTTCATGACTCATGCTTTCGATAGTTTATTTGAGATTCATCTATAGTGGAAAATTCAGCGATATTCATTTGCATCTTTTGTATCGGTACAGATCTCCGTAAAAGATCTGTATACTTCTTTGAGTGACGCAGTTCGACAAACGCATTAACCTTTATTGACCGAATTGAGATCCAGACCGAATTGAGATCCAGGCATATTTTAAACTACACTGCTGGCCACCCAAATTGCAACACCAAGAAAAACAAGAGATATCACAACAAAATTTATTGTGTAGATAACATGTTGACCAAGTAACAAATGATTAAATTTACAGCATTCTATGAAGCGTGGTTCCTGCCAAAATCAGTACCCAGAGTAGCCGCCGTTGTTGGAGATCACAGCTGCCACACGCCTCGGCATTGATTCAAAGAGACTTTGAATGTGTTCTTGGGGTACAGCAGACCAAGCAGCTTCCACACGTTGCCAAAGTTGATCTGGTGTGACAGCTGGGGATGAACTCTGGGTCAGTCGTTGAGCAACCATGGACCACATGTTTTCTATCGGCGAAAGATCCGGAGAGCGCGCCGGCCAGGGAAGCAATTCAATCTGGTGATTGACGAAGAACCCTTGGACAATGCGTGCCACGTGTGGCCGTGCATTATCCTGCTGAAATATGGCTGTTGGCAAGCCCTGAAGGTAAGAAAGGACAACTGGCTCCAACACCTCGGAGATGTAGCGCTGGCTGGTTAAAGTACCGGCAATGCGTACTAGAGGAGTGCGAGAGAGATATCCGATACCGCCCCATACCATAATACCCGGTGCAGGACCAGTGTGACGGTGCATAATGCAGCTGTTCAGCATCCTCTCTCCACGGTGTCTCCAGACTCGAATCCGACCGTCGTGGTGTTGCATACAGAAGCGTGACTCGTCAGTAAAGAGAATTTCATTCCATTCTGTCGTCCACATCCTTCTTTCATCGCACCATTGGCGGCGGAGACGTCTGTGGTTCCGCGTCAGAGGTAGACAAAGCAACGGACGTCTTGCGGACAGACCATTCTGCTGTAAACGACGTCGAATGGTACGCGCAGACACTGGATGATGCGTTACAGACTGAATCTGCTGTGATATGGTTCGTGATGTGACTGAGCGGTCCGTCACTGCCATGCGTACAATCTGCCTGTCATCACGTGACGTGGTGCACTGAGGTCGATGCGGTCGATCACGTCTGTCCGTCGTACCCTCCTGCACCCAACGATCACATATCCGCATCACAGTTGTTTGGTTTCGTCCAATACGACGACCGATTTCCCTGAAAGATAACCCACAATCTCGGTATGCCACTATCCTTCCTCTGTCAAACTCGGATACTTGATCAAAAGATGATCGTTGTTTCCTACGAGGCATAATTTATCGTTTTTTTGAAAAAAAAGCAAGAAAAACACAATTGCTGTACTTGAAACCGTCGAAATCTCCAAGCCTTAAATAGCGCTTTGAGGTGGCGCCACAGGCGCGCTTGATGTGCGTCTGCGCTGAAATTCTAATCATTTGCATATCTCACCTCAGCTAATGCATGTTGTAAATTTCATATTATTTGCATGCTTCCTTCAGGGTGTTGCATTTACGATGGCCAGCAGTGTAGTTTTTTTTTTCATATTTTACCTTCTAATGCGTTAGTTAAAGGATATTATTTATTCATTTAAATAGGGGAAAAAATACTGTGTACAATTTTCACTGTGATCTCAATTGGGAGCATGGGTCATTTCTGACTATACTTTTACATTGGTTTCAAAAACGGAATATACTGACGGGTTGTTTAAATAATAAGTGAAACATGAAGAATTAATAAAAGATTTATTTTTAAATTTACGTAAAGATATGAATTAAGTTTGAAGGGGTGGGGGGGGGGTGTATTAAGATAGCTCTGTAATAATTCATGCAAATGGGTATTTTCATTATTTTTTGTACAGTTTCCTAATAATGATAGAAATGCAATTTCTATTTAAAAAAATCAAGTTATCATTTAACTTTATTTGTTAATTTTTTCAATTCAATATTGATAACATTTCATTTTTGAATATATTTTTAATTCGATGGTCCCACTTGGAAACATTGGCGAGTAATGCTCGCTGGCATTGGGTAAATGCTCGCTGTTACGGAAAGGCGTAAGATACATTCACGTATTACACGCAAATTTTGTTAAGTAACCAAATAAAATTCTTCTACACTTCCGTAATCCCTTAGAGTTATAACCAACAGCGGACGGCCATAACTTCGAACAAAGATATCGGAGATATGCCCATTTTTTTTGTTGTTCTCTTCTCGCTTGCCGAAAATGAAACAGAGAGGCTGCTGCCATCAGCACCAGGTTGAGCCAATCGTCTTCCAGCGCATAATCGTCCTCGGCCCCGATCGCCCCACCTGCTAACAGGGCCCCCTTAATCCTGGCGAGGGCCCCGGAATTTAACGCGCAAAGCCCCCTCTGCAAATGGGGAGAAGGCGCCTCACTATTGACTGCCGTATAAATCATTTCGGCCACAGGGGATCATCGGAGGGATTCGGGATTGCGCCTTTTTCGCGAGCCTCGAAGTTTTGAATTATGCTGCGGGATTTCCGGAGGAGGCCCCGGAATTTTCGCTATTGGGGGACCGTTGCCATATTCGTCATTGCTGTTCGAGGTCTCTCTATCTCTCTTCGTGACCAGTTGCGTTCTAAATATTGCGGCGATTCTCACAAAACGGGACAACATGAGTTCCTGCTGGTTTTCTACACTTTTCAAAATTACTTTTTTAAGATTTACAAGTTTTGCATGAAGCCAAAGAAGGAATTTTTATTAAAAAACATAATTTATTGGTGATTATTTATCGGTGTCACCATAATTTATTGGTCATATTCGTGATTTTCTTTCAGACCGTAAAAAACGTTCTTGCTATTTCGCTCATAGTCCCTGTCATTTCTGTGTTTGTGTTTATGGATTAAGGCCGATTGAATGCACTAGGGTCTTAGGGCTATAGGGGGAATGCCCTCCGCGGGGCACTTTCTAAGGGATCCTGGTCCGTATTCAAGCGAGGTTTCGGGGAAAACTACGGAAAATTCCCAGCGGCTAGGTCGACAGGCGCGACCAGGGTTTGAACCTGGCACTTCCCAGTTTCGAGAGCAGAACCTTTCAGCGACTGGTGGGGCCCTGTCATTTCTGTACATATGATCATTTCTGCGGCACCAAGCTACAGAAAATACTACAGTAAAGAATGCCAAAGGCATTTTTTTTTTTCATTAGACATCAAATATAGCATTTTGGATAAGTAAAAAGAAAAAAATTCTCCCCAATTAAAAAAATTGCGACAGGAATGATGCAAAGTCTTATTTTGTCCCTTTTCCTGAGAATCACTCTTAGACCAGGCACTTGTAGGAGACGCACGAGTGTCTTATGATACGTTCGTGTGCTTAAGTGTATCGTGAGGCTTAATTTCACCCGTTTGTGCATCGTCGCTAAGCGTCTGATAAAGGGGACAAAAATATGTAATTGTTTCGATATCAAGTCCAGGTGAACGTAAGAGCGTCCAATCACTTTTTTTTTGGGGGGGGGGTCAAACAGTGGCATAAATAATTGATTTGTACTCAAACGAAGAAATGTTGTAGAAAGGGGATATTCTATGCCTTCCTTCCTTGTGGTTTGTCGAACGAACTGAGATTCGATAATTTTTTCCCAGAAAAATGTACCTTTGGGCGATATTATTTACTGTGTAGAAAATGAAAATTTCAGCGTTAACCTCACTATACACTAAGTATTGTTCAGATAACTCTGTTTGTGAATGCCCAGCTTATTCGTAAGAAAGTTGGGGATATTATTATCGAGTCTAAGCCCTCCGTGTTGAACCTGATCGCTAACAATCGTTTAAAGACGGAACGATTCGTTGGTACACAGATTTGCTCCAACGCAATAAGGGAAGAAACATCGCAAAAGTGAGTTTTAAAAAACGCATGAGGTATAGTTACTTTATTATTAAGCGATTTGAACAAAGAATGTTGTTTCTTAAAACCCCATTGTTGGTATTTGTGTTCAACCTCCCG
This sequence comes from Cheiracanthium punctorium, assembly GCA_038373885.1. Taxonomy (NCBI): domain Eukaryota; kingdom Metazoa; phylum Arthropoda; class Arachnida; order Araneae; family Cheiracanthiidae; genus Cheiracanthium; species Cheiracanthium punctorium. Next base: position 646,256 of record JAWZYV010003490.1, on the reverse strand, counting down.
ATTTATACAGCGTTAAAATTTGCAATCCAATTTTCTGATTGTTATTGACATTACAGTCTTAATTATCTGCATGTTATTGACATTACAGTCTTATAAATATTTTTATCATCAACGTTTAATATTTCAAAATGCACTGAGCATGGCCGAAGGTGAAACAAAACTTTATGATTGAATTATGCGATTTTTGTTCAATTACTTCTCCGAGAATGCTTATGCTATCTTCAATAAATTTAGCACAGTGATAGTGGCCCATGAAGTAGGTGGCACGGAATCGAGATATTAGTGATTGCTCATATCGTCAAGACCACTGAAAACATTTTTCCTTACTTGTTCGGTAATTCCTTCGAGACGACTTACGCGATCTTGACCCTTTTAGGTACAGTGATGGGGGTCATGGAGTAGATGAAACCGAAACCAGATTATAGCAATCGGTCTTGTCTTTCAGGAATAATTAATGAAAACATTTTCACCATAATCTTAAAATTGTCCTATATTTTTGGATCGTTGAGGCTTCGCGCAATTTTTTTTATCGTATTCTACGAAAACAATATTTGACTCATCTAAACAAATGAACAAGTCATGCAGCTGAAATTAACAGTTCTTTATTTCGGCTTGCCGTCGAGTTACTCCTAATTTAAAAACATTATATAATATTGACAACAGTCATGATATCTTTCAAGAAATTTAATTAATTATAGGTAGACGTCACTCGAATATCTGCCGAAGAACCTTCGAAAATTCGTCTTTCTTTACTCGAGAATGAAATTTCTTCGCTAATCCCCATCTTTTCAACTTGATCACACCCAGAAATTATCTGCTTTCAGAGAGAAATGCAATATTACATTTAAAAATAAGAACGGTTAAACGTACATACGGTCCCCGAAAAATTTTTGAAGGCAAATATTCTTGTATTTAAGACCAGATTTAGTTTTAGTGATACGTGTTGAATGGCCTTTATCCGAGAAGTAAAATTTTTTCACTTTATGTACGGTATACATATACACACAAGCGGGACACAAGGCCCCGATAAATGTGAAGGAAGATTGGGAAGAAAATCCGTGTCGTTATTTGTGAGCACATAAAAGAATGAAAAAAAATTTTTTTTCGATGACGAGTAAAATTTAAGAGATAATTTCCGAAATGTAATATTTATTTATTTATTTATTTTTCTCTTCGTTTAAAAAACTTGAAAGAGGTTTTTTTTCTGATCTTGATTTATCCTTTCAACACAGTTTATAGCTTTCGTAAAAACAATTTCGGCCCAAATTTAAAGAGGAAAAAGCTGCAAAGGAATCCATAAAGGTTGCCAAAAAATATTTTTTGATAAAATAATTAAAATGAGTGACTATTAATTGAAAATTAATGAATAAATGTTATTGTTACTGCGCATGTATCAATAATATGTAGACATAAAATCCTTTTATTTTTCTTATTTTTTCTTTTAAAATTTTATATCCGGCAGTTTTTATACATGTAAAAATTTAAATTATCATTTATAAATTCAATTAGCCTGTGTTGATTTAAAAAATAATTTCACTTGGAATCAACTTGTTTGTTTTGTAAATCACAACTATTTTACTGCTAGAATTCATAAAAAAGGAGGATGCATCTCTTAGTTATAAAAAATTTCATTTGTACAATGCAAAGAAAAAGCAGATTTTACAGTTTTTTTATTCTGTAAATGAAGGACTATTTATTCACTGAAAAAATATCAGAAATATGAAATTATTTGAATTGTGAAAACTTTGAACGCCGGTTCATTGCGCTTCAGTCGTTGCAAAGATGCAACGACAGATAACTCTCGTTTTGGAGCCCAGCGTTACACCGCCGCATTGGTTTTCCAATATCCTGGTCAAGAAATCGAATATATTCGAAGATCAATGCGGGAAAACAATGATACGTAGTTGCAGCAATGGTGAGCGTTAACAGATTAATCATGAGTTTAAAATTAAAAGTGGAAAAACTAAGAGGATGGCTATCTTTCTTTCCTCCTTTGAAAAAATGCGTATGCTCAGGTGTCTTTAATATTACACAAAATAATAATAAAAGCAACTGTAAGAAAAAAGATAATCAGTTTAAATGCTCGTTTTAAACTTTAAAGAACTAAAATGGTTTATGGTACGGATGCGTATTTTACAAGAGACATTCCGAAACTTTTTTTTTCACAAAAATTTTATTGTTAAAACAAATAAAAACCACCATGGCATCCTGAACTACATAACTTGTACTATTTTTAAATATAGCCGCCAAAGACATTGAGACACTTGTCGTAGCGTGCAATCAGTCGAAGAAATTACTGGGGTAAAACTCGATGCCCTGCGATGCAAGAAATTGTAGCACAGCTTGATCCACCTCTGTATTGTTTTGGAAGGGAAGTCTTGAGAGAGCGGTTTTCAATGCTGTGAATAGGTGAAAGTCCATTGGAGCAAGATCAGGGCTGTAGGCTGGGTGATCCAATCTCTCACCCACGAATCTGTTCTTCTATGAGCTTGCTTTTGCTCTCTCTTCTACGTTGTTTTTCTTACGCTAATGCTTCTTCCGTCCAGTAACGGGTATGGATTTTTATGGATATTTTTGTTCGACCTAGTTTTCTCCATCTACATTTACGAAAGAAAAATTGCAAAAATTATGGAACATCCAACATAGTTAACGAAAAATGCAGGTAAACTGCAGTGGAAGCAGGAGTTCAGTGGCTGTCTTATCATTTTAAAGGGTTAAGCTGATATAAGTGAATTACGATAATTAGTTATGCATAATTTATGTTTGTTTAGTTATTGATTTACACTACACATTGATAATATTTTCCATTATCAACATATTGAAACTGTATCTACATTTATTTTGTCTGTATGAAAAGACTAATATTTTCATGAAAAATGCCTTATTTTGTTGGCGAAGTTCTTGATTCAGAAAATGAATACTTTGAAAGCCTATTATGGAAGTTTTCACCACAAGGCATCACTACTAATACATATTCTGAACAATAAATAAATAAATAAATAAAATTAAAACCCCCCGAATTTTGTTAGATTAACTGCATAGTTATGGAATTATTAACGATTGCATTAAATTATTAGACTCCAAGAAGCTATAATGAAAGCTCTTTAATAATCGTGAGTTTTCCCGTCATTTCTGAGACCAGATTTCTTGGATTAAAATGACACACCAGCTAAACGTGATTTTAAAAATACCGGATATTCTTGCAACGTACTTGTAACGTGGAAAAAAAAATGAAAAAAAAAGCCTTAGGTTCTGGGTACTTTTTTGTCCTCCTTCGAACACGAAACAAAATAAAAATATATTTATGTACTTGCGTCATAGGAAACAAGAGGAGGGTGGAAAAAAAATACAGAGGCTTGAATCATTCCGTGGTGTTCGAGAGGATGCAGAAACCGAATAAAGCAAATCTTCCGGCGCGAATCAGGACAAAAATTACAGCTTATTAGATTGAATAATAATAATGGCAAAAAGCGAGAGAGACGCCATAAAAAAGGGGGAAGGGCTCTTGTCTATCTTCGCCTTTTTCTAACCCTATCATGTAGTTACCGAAAATTGATCTAATTTGCTGCCGGAATCGAATGAAAATCCGCGGGATGTGTCGCTTCATTTGTTCTAACTTCGTTTGCGGTCAACACGTCTTGAATAAAACATCACCGCTGGAGTATGCTTTTCTGTTTTTTTTTTTTTTTTTTTTTTTTTTCCAGTGAGGCTTTTTTCCCCCATCTCTATCTCTTCTGGCTGATGGTTAGGAGTTTTCTATTGGTGGGATCCGTGGAGGCGAAAATATTTTTCTTCACCAGCCCTTTTTTTAGGTGTATTTTGCCGCTGCAGTGAAATTTGCATTGTGTTTTGAATGATGCGTTTTTTCTCTTCTTCTTGTGAAGCTGCGTGGAGAGATTTTGTGGAATAAGGACGAAGGGAGAGAAAAAAAAAAAAAAAAAAGGTTTCCGGATTTTTGATTTAGCGTCTTTTGTGCATTCAACAGCAAGTCTTCAATTTTGCTGTCGCTTGTCAGACTATAACTTCGAAAGTTTTCGTATTTCTGGAGTGCGTTTATTTTTAGCATTCCGGATGTTTGAAAAATGTATGAAAAAATTAGTATATTATTGGTGGATATAGATTAAAACAAAAAAATCGTAACATTTACGTGAGTCAGCATGTAAAATTTAAAAGGTTTAATAAAAATTTATAATCCCAAGTAGATTCATTATTAACAAAACGATTCAAAACTCACACGACAAATTTTAAAATTATGTTTGTATCTTCTAAATTGAAAGTGCTTTTGATAGCGTCAATTAGGTGTTAAGCGTATTTCTTAACAGCCTTTTTAAAGCAATTTATAAGTTACCCGTACATCGTAGAAGAAAAATGAAACTTGTTTTTTAGAAATTAGTTTACCGAAAACAGACACCAATTAAAAAAAACTTGTAATTTGTAATATTCATAAATGTAATTTGTAATATTCAAGTTACTTGAATAACTTCTATCTACTTGTATATAAGGAACAATTGAAATCACGAAACGTTATAAAGTTACATGATACTAACAGCTGATAAACAAATTGCAAAATAAAACAGAAATCTAGTAAAATCACTTATTAAAACTGTAATAGTTTTGAAATACGTAGCATTTATAACAAATTACTTTTGAATCTTGAAAACATTCATTTTTGGGAATATAAAAATTTACCGAGGTCTGCCTCCACATATTTTAATACATTATTGAAGTTCTGCTTTATACTATCACACCAACATTTTTATTTATGTGTATAAAATTTTGCTTATAATTTCTCACATCCTGGTCACCGATAAACTTTTTTCTCTGAAAGCATTTTGCAATCATTTTAGACTTTATTTTTCTTCTACGGTACTTATTATCATGCATAAAAGAATATTCACAATTCTCTCAAGAAGTTGTGTTATCGTATGTTTCATTCATTCACCTGTTCAAGTTATCCACTGTACAAACTTTTGTGCAAATGAAGAATATTTATGATGCGATGTTCAAAACACGATTAAGTTATACTTTAGAATTGTTTCCAAAGCTCAGATTCATTTTTTTCTACTTCAAACATTGAAAGGACCTCAGAAGCTCTAGTTATTATCTGTTTCTACTCTAATTTCTCCAATTTCCCCACCAGAAAAAAGAAAAGTACCAAATACTTGAATTGTTTAAAAGTATGTTCAAGCAATGGTTGTCCGGGTTATTCGTAAACTAAATGTTCCATTCTTTTATCATTAACATTCAAGATCATTAGATTGTGTTCTGACAGTAGGTTATCTAGGCCATCCCAGCTCAAAAGTTTTATCAAGATAATGATAAAAACCTGGAAGTGCTTGATTGTTAAAGCTTGAATTGCTTGTAAAGCCCACTGTCTGAACACTGTTTTAGAGCCCGGAAGACCTGGGAAACCCACTGTCGGAATACACCTTTAGAGCTCAGATGATTCGGAAAAACTACTATCTGAACACATCTTTAGAACTCGGATGATCTGGAAAATCCACGATCTGAATGCATCTCAATGAGGAAGAATTATTAGATCAACATAAATAATTCATAAATTTACTTCACTTTCATCGCAGTTAAATGTCTGAAGTTATGTTTGCTACTAACAGAATTCAACACATTGGTCGTAAAAATTCGAAGAAGGATGACATTTTTCATCTGACTACAGCTAAGTTAGAGTTTTAATGATAGACATTGCAAATTTATGCCTTTTGTTACCAGAAGTTGCTAAAAATAAGTTAATACACCTTTCGTAGAGAAACTATTAGTAACTGTTTTGAAAAAAAAAAAAAAAATGTTGAAAGATTCAGTCGTTTGAAGAAAACTAAACAGACCAAAACATGTCTGGAAAAACACTGTGGGATAAACGGCCAACGCATTTTCTTCCTTGTGAAAGCCAGGAAAAATTTGAAGTTGATGCGTGATGCTCTGAGAAATACAAAACTATGTTTTAGTCGAATTAAAAAGGCTAAGTCATCTGAAGAGAGCCATAAAGTCGTTACATCTGTCAGGAGGTAATGCATGTTGAAATTACAAAATAGGATATTCTGGCTAGTTACTATCAGTATTTTCAGAATGCTATGGAAGACATAAAATGATATCTTTTGATCATCCTATAAGTACAATTTTATGCGTGTATTTTACACAAAGTTTTTACTTCTTTTAAATACTTTTTCTATTTGAGCCATGTGATATACATGTTGCATTAAAGTGAGTTGGTTCTACTCAGTTTTACCTATTTGCTTATAAAAATCTGTGTTGATGACCCGATTCAAGCACTTACAGTTACATTTAATTCTTTTTTAAAAAAGTTTTTCTATGCAATCTCAGAGGGATGATCATACTTTACACCTTTTATAAGTCTACAGAATCCAGCCTGTCTTGTGTTATAGTCGTCTGGGGAAATGCGTGTGGGGAGTCTATTTTCTTTGTTCAGTTTAAATGGTTCCCCTACAACTGTCACACTGACATCTCCACAAGATAAAGTTTTTTTTTAAGGTGTCAAGTGCATGCCTTTAAAGAAATGTAATTTTTTTTCCGCCTTCGGTTTTCAATTGAATAACCCCCTTCCCCCTGCCCACCCAAACCAGTGAGAAGCATCTGAAAACTGATACATATGCTGTGATTGTGTATGCTGAAAGATTGTGATGTAATCTAGTTTAAAAAAAATATTTTGGAATGAAAGGGATGCAGACAGTTTTACTTTTGAGGAGTGCATAAGGAACAAACTTCTACATCAGTCTTTCAGTTGAAATTTTCACTGTTTGCAAACAGATGAGTTGCACTGATAAATTATACTCCCAGATATTTAATACGCCCTATAAGTCTGCTCAAAACATAAAAAAAGATCTAAAAATAGTAAGCTGTTGAATGGTCGAATGGAAATCATAGTTTACTTTGCAAATCTTGTGTGTGTGTCTGATCATAAGATGCCCTATTTGATTTATGTGAACTTTACTTATAACTCCCAATCTATACGAAATAGCAAGGTTTCCTGGCTATAAAAAAGCAGCTTTCGTTCGCAAAGTCGAAATCCACTCTACAGACTAGAGCAGCGGTTCCCCATCGTTGGGCCGTGCTCCCTTGGAGGAGGGGGGGGGGAGCAGAGCATTTGGAGGGGAGGCGTGAGAAAAACAGGCAAATAGCAAGTGATAATGCCCGTTTTAAAAATTATTACTCGTATTTTTACTACAAAACATAAAATTTCATAGGATTAGCAGAAACTTATAGCAGAAAGAAAGGATATTCATTCAAACTTTACCGATAACATTATTTTGCAGATAAGGCGACTAAATGGTGAATTTTGAAACATAAAAAACTGTATGTATGCTGACTGATGTGAGGGGGGGGGGGTGCGCCATTGTAAGTTATCCATTTTTGGGGAAGAACAATGTTAAAAGGTTGGGAACCTCTGGACTTGAAGCTCAATGCTACATCGTTTTTAGTAACTTGGGAAGTTCAGAATGTGAATAGGTAGAATTCAGACCTCTCGTACTTGTAGCTACCGACTGTAACTGAAATTTTCAATAAAAGTAAATATTGAGGGACATGAACTTGAAAAGCTCTCGTCAGGAAATCTGTAAACTTTCCTGGTAGTCGTAGTTTTAACGAGAAATGACGAGTTACACTTACACACATTGGATTATACGGATTCAGAGATTGTAGTTTCTACCACGACAAACGCACTACTAAATTATAGCGTATATTCAAGAGTATCTAGAGGTATTCTCAGCACACCGCAATACAAAATTCAGAAATATTTGACAAACGCTAAGATAAAAGGAAATTCTTTCATATTGCATTTTGAATTTTTTGCTATTGTATGTTGATCTTTATCTACTCTCAATACAGGCAGAATTTCCCAAATTTCTTTATTTCAATTTGCTAGGAATCCCCACTCACCTATACACTTTTATTATCGATAGCGGATGCTTCAGAATGTGATGAAGTAACAGAATAGGAATGTTAAAAACCTGCATTCTGTTGGTTAAAATATATATTCTAAAAATTTTAATATTAATTTAATTTAAGCGTTTGATGGACCACAACAATATTTTTATTTAGAAATAACAAGGAACAAGGTAGTTCGCTATTCGGCTGTTTGACTACAGTTCACGAAAAGACGCAAGTAAGTATATTATGCTATCATTTGTAATATTTGAGGGAACAATCAATGATTAAGGGTTTAAAATTTTACGCATTCATAATTCATTATCGGATAGTGTAAATGTATTAAAATTTTGTATAAAAGGTTATATTTGGTTCTAGATCTAAAATATGAATTAAAAGTTAGTTTTTGCCATTGAAAATAAAATGTTGGTAAGCATTAAAATGTATAGACTTGTTTCCTATGGTAGAAAAGTATCAGCTCAGTCACTTCATATTCTTTTACCTTTAATAGCAGGAAAAAGTTACTCTAATAATTTACTTAATAAGTATGCTTTAATTATGCGTAAATTTTTAAAGCAAATTTATTATTAGAGTAACTTATCCATGCTGTGAAAGGTAGACGACTATCGAGTGTCTAAATTTTCTTTAACGCAAAAATGTAAAGTTTAAAAAAAGAACCGAAGATGAGCAGCATACAATATCAATTTTAATTAGTTATTGTTTTAAGAGTCTGTCTATATAATATCTCAAATAAAACTACAAGATTTTTCTTTGAACTTCACAATTAATTAAAATGTCTTGCGATATATATGCGATTAAAATATTTTAACTCATTGAGTTATTTTCTTTCTTTATTCCTTTGAAATTCGCACCAAAAATATCTCATGCAGCCAAAACTATTTTTATTAAATTTGAATTCACAGTTTTCCCCCCTGAATGGTAAGATATATGCATCGATAATTCAAAACTAAATTTTATAGACTGCGAGGTAAATACATGTTATTAAAAAGATCCAAAAAACATTTTCGATTCTAAATTACGAGTAATGTTTTCATTAGTTCCGATTAAAAGCATCCGATAACTGCACAAAACCAAGGATTTCCATTAAAAAAACAGACATACGCAAAAAAAGAAAAAAATGTGCGCTTTATTCTCCCTTCTTTTCTCGGAATGAAAAGCTAATCATAGAATAAGGAGAAGAAAAAAAAGATATCGCATATAATAAGCACTTCATTTAAATCCCAAAGCGCAGGCAGCGAGCAATGAAAGGGATTTAATCAAAAATATGGAAACATCCCTTGAGCTAAAAATCAAGGCTTTAAGAAAACGGGGGAATCAATTTATGCGAAGCGAAAAATGATTACTGTTTTCGAGCCAGTTTTAAAAGCGAATAAATAGCTTTTAAGAGATTAGATTTCACACCAGGCGGTGTTTCACTTCAAAGCGCCCATGAGAAAGAATCTCCTTCCTCTTTTTTTAAACTTGTTGTTAAATTCAGAAATTTGGAGGTGTCGATACGTTATTGACAATGGCGATAAATGGATTTTAATTTAGGTGGCTGTAAACGAGAGTGGACTAAGTCCAGTGGGGTTTCTCATAACGAGGCCCCAGGAGGAGGGAAAAAATAATATTGTCGCTGAATTACGCGATTTAGCGAGAAGTGTTGCTTAAAAATCTTCCTTCATCGAACCTTTTTTCTCCAACTTTTCATTAAAAGTTTCGACTAGCGAGAGGTGTGATTAAGCACCAAAGAATTTTTCTCATTATAATTTAAAACTTTAATGTGAATATCGTGCTTTCATTTACACCGAGATATCTTTACCCTCCCCCTCGTTACTCTGTTACTAACAAAGGAAGGTGCTCAAAGCGATAAGGTTTTTAGATTGCTGATTATTTTGATAGGGTCAAACATCAGAACAATCAGAATGAACAGGGCCAAACATTGATACTTAATAATTTATTGATTTTTAACATTCATCCGTGACGGTCCCGTGTAAAGAATTTTTTTTCGACGACGACGCAAGTTTCAATAATATTCAGTCTGTGTGAAATTACCCCATGAACTGATTCAACTACCCGGGGTTTCTTTTGCGGCAATCAAAAATGTGAAATAAATATAATAAAGAATGAAAAATACATAAAAATAAAATAAAAAATTGTATAAGATTCTAAATAGCTGCTCGAGACTTAATTTTTATGGAGAGACTATTAATTTAAGATGACATTTAATGTGATGCATTATGTTTGAACAAAGTCTCGAAATATCCACTATACTACTTTATCGGGTAAGCTTTCTGGAACTCAGAGACTCATAAACTCTAAAGTAAATAAAAAACTTTGTAAAAAACACACATAAGAAGTTATAGGTCTTCTTACCTATAACTTCTTATGTGTGTTTTTTACAAAGTTTTTTATTTACTTTATCGTTTAACACCAGTAATTTGAGTGTTTTTTACCACTCATAAACTCTGTCTCAATTTTTATACTGTATTCTCAGTTTGTGCGATTCTAAGTAGCTGCTCGGGACTTAATTTTTATGGAGAGACTATTAATTTAAGATGACATTTAATGTGATGCATTATGTTTGAACAAAGTCTCGAAATATCCACTATACTACTTTATCGGGTAAGCTTTCTGGAACTGAAAACTAAAAAGAAATAGCTAAAAATCATATAATAATTTATTGATTTTTAACGTTCCTCCATAGCGATCCTATGTAAAGAATTGTTTTTCGACATCGTGTTAAGTTTCAATAACATCCCGTTTGAAAACTGTATGAAATAACCCCTCGAACTGATTCAAATACACGGGGTTTATTTTGCGGCAGTCAAAAATGTGAAATAAATACAATAAAAAATAAAAAAATAATAAAAATAATAAAAATAAAATTAAAAATTGGGCAAGATTCATAAACTTTGCCACAATATTTACGTCCTTTTCTCAGTTTGCACTATTCTAAATAGCTTTTCGTTATTACACCGCTTGATATTTTTCAAGACATTGAATTATGGAAGATTTAAATTGAGCGTAGAAATGAGGATACATAGTGTTAGTATCAACAATAGGTAGTATTAGTAGTAAATATGGATTAATGCTCAATATAACGTGCGAATAAATGTTTCATAAAATTAAAAATGTTTGTTCTATTCATTATTTTTCTTAGTTTGAGTTCAGGAAGAGGTTGTACAGTCTTTTTAAAAGTTCAATGTACATTTCTTTCAGAAATTCCTTACTCTTTTTTTCGAATTTAAACAGAGACACTTAACAAATCGTTCTAAAACTTCAAGCAGATAAAAAATATTTTTGATGCCACACTTTCCAGTGATGATAAGGTCACGAAGGCAGTTTAAGCGAACAATTGCAAATTGAATAAAAAAAGATTGTATGACTCTGTGGCACACAAATGAAAAAGGAAAGAATATTTAACATTTAAAAACATTGTTGTGAACAATGCTTGTATGCATTTTTGTAGGTGTAGCAATATCGAGAGTATATTCATTATAAAGACATAACTAAAAGTGTACACCTATATTGAAATTTAATGGAAAACAACACCGTTAGTATAGTATTTATATGCATTATAACTAATTACAACCAAAAGAGCACTGGGATTATAAGCAAAGAAAATTGATTAATAAAAAATGCTTTTATTAGGAAAAGTATTCTCAGAAGTTCAGAGAAAAACATACTTGGATCAATCAATATCAGTATGGCGATAGAATGATGTTGGTTTTAAGTTTTATGATTCCAAGTTCAGTAAATTTACAAGCAAAATTAGATTTCAATCAATAATAACTATAAAAAGTGACACTTAGCATCAGTTTTTTGACATTCGTAACATAATATTCGTAAATTATTATTCACTGGTATGAATTACTACTATTATTACTAATAGGCTGCACTATGTAGAGTTGTCTTGGAATATCAAACTCGCAGCGAAGCTAACTTAATAACGGGAGACCCCGTTTTTGTCAAAACTTAAGTAAATTCAAATGCAAGTTTTTTCAAAATTTTTTATTTATTTATTTATTTTTATTGTTATTCATTGTTTTTAGCTGGTCAGTATAATTTTTTATAGTGCCAGAAAACCAGACACGCGTTGGCACGCGTGTTACGTATTTTAGTACAGTCATTTGGTTCTTAGAAAAAAAAAAAAAAAAAAAAAAAGAGGTTACCTGGAAAGTTTTCCGGAGTTTTGAAAATGGGTATTTTTATATATTTCGATGTGCTCTTTCCGAATTTCAACTTTGCCCACTCGTATCTTTGCCGCTCTCTCCACCATCTTGGAAAAATGGCGCCTAAAAGCAGTGTTTTGACAATATCTCCTTTCCGACTATCATTTCACGATAAAACCATTCATACAAAATGAATCTAGAGAAATTTTCCTACAATTTATGTAACAATCTTTTTTCGTAAGATCAATAAGTTTGGCGTACGAGCGCCACAAAGTGTAGTTCAACAAGTGTTTTGGCCAAAACACCCATTTCCATACCAACTTGAGGTACGTTTTTTTTTTTTTTTTTTTTTTTTTTTAATCGCGATATCCCCAATCGGTCAAATCCACCATGCAATTCACTATTCCAAAATTTAGCGTATTCTCCTTCTCTTCTCTGTTCTTGATGGGCAAGGTGTTGAGAGTTCATTATTTTTAGTTTCTATCTAAACGTCACAGACCGAAATTTCTTCCACATCATCCGCGATGGGATTATCAGTTTCATCGCAATCCTCTTCTCTCGATTTCTTCATACGTTTGTTGAAAATAGTCACCGTTTCATTGCTATCTTGTAATGGAACTTGCGAGTTATCACAGGTACTATTACAATTCGTGCATACTGCATAACGAAGCACTTTAACCCAGCCTTTCTGCATCCATAGTTTTTCTGACATCTCTTTTTGCATTTTCAAGAAATAAGTTCTAACGAGCTTTCCGGAGCTGGGAGATCGATTGTGATGATATGAATTAGACCGTTCTTGTTTCTTTTCCATCCCCATTGCTCTGCATTTTGTTAATTGATATACCACTGCTGAACCTGGAGATGGGATATATATATATATACTAGCTGAAGTACCCGTCCTTGACGGGTTAGTGAATGCAAATTTCCAAAAAGCAAGAACTTTCGTCAGCATTGTAGGAGTACACAGAATGGATGTAGTATGTTGCCAAAGTAAAGAAAGCGAAGTTATAATTTTTATGTATTGTTAAAATATTACAGGTTAGAGAGTAATTAAGTAATATCATTTCATTCGCATAAATTGTCGTAATTATGTGATGCGCGAACGAATATTGACGCATATTGAAATAATTTTCGCAAAATCTCAAAATCTAATCAACATTTTTGAAAAATTTTGAAGGCTAGAATTTAAGTTGAGTGACAACCTATCCTGTCACCCAATTTCGATCCATTCCCTGCAGTCTTTATTTCGTGATGCTGGAACAAAATTTCAGCATTTTAAAACAATTTTCGAAAAATCTCAAAATGTAAGCAAAATATTTTAAAATTTAAACGCCTATAAATTAAGTTTAGCAACTACCTATCATATCACTAAATTTCATATCATTCGTATTAGTCGTTATTACGTGATGTTTGAAGAAATATAAACGTATTTTGAGAGAATTTTCTCAAAATCTAATAAAAATGCTTAAAAAATTGGACACCTGTAGTTTATGTTGAGCAACCATCTATCATGTGACCAAATTTCATATCATTCGCTTTAGTCGTTTTTACGTGATGCTTGAACACAAATTTACGCAGTTTGAAAGAATTTTCGCAAAATCTCAAAATCCAATCAAGATTTTTTAAAAATTCGACGGCTATGTTTTAAGTTGAGTGACCCCCTATCATGACATCCAATTTCATATCATTCGCTTCTGTCGTTTTTGCGTGATGCTTGAACACAAATTTACGCAGTTTGAAAGGATTTTCGCAAAATCTCAAAATCCAATCAGGATTTTTTAAAAATTGGACGCCTATGTTTTAAGTTGAGTGACCACCTATCATGACACCCAATTTCATATCATTCGCTTCAGTCGTTTTTGCGTGATGCTTGAACACAAATTTACGCAGTTTGAAATAATTTTCGCAAAATCTGAAAATCTAATCAAGATTTTTTAAAAATTTGACGCCTATGTTTTAAGTTGAGTGACCACCTATCATGTCACTCAATTTCATATCATTCGCTTCAGTCGTTTTTACGTGATGCTTGAACACAAATTTACGCAGTTTGAAAGGATTTTCGCAAAATCTCAAAATCCAATCAGGATTTTTTAAAAATCGGACGCCTATGTTTTAAGTTGAGTGACCACCTATCATGACACCCAATTTCATATCATTCGCTTCTGTCGTTTTTGCGTGATGCTTGAACACAAATTTACGCAGTTTGAAACGATTTTCGCAAAATCTGAAAATCCAATCAAGATTTTTTGAAAATTCGACGCCTATGTTTTAAGTTGAGTGACCACCTATCATGACACCAAATTTCATATCATTCGCTTCAGTCGTTTTTACGTGATGCTTAAACAAAAAAAGCGTCACGGACAGAATGACAGAATGACAGACAGACAAACTTTTTTTTGAGGGTCGCATCGGATTCCCGGGTGCTTGAAACGGATAGAAATCGCAAAATTTTTGAATTCCAAGAAATGTACAGACAAAAGTCTAATTTTATTTATATAGATATGTACACACACAGTATGCCCACTAAAGTCCCTTGTCACCCTCTTAATTTTGGAACGGCTGCAGCTGTTTATATAAACGTGGTGTCTAGGTATAGTAAATTGGATATGCGTTACTGAATGAGACTCCTCACAGCGCTACCTGGCGGAAAACGGCGGAGTTAGCTTTCGTATCTCGAAAACGGTTAGGAATAGGGGGGAAAAGTTAGTTGCAAAGTTGTAGAGCGATATCGATTTAGTACGAAAAGCTACCTCATTGTCATGGATGTGAAAACCAGAACGGTTAAAACGTGCATTTGTATTTTAGTGATTTCCTTCACTGTGACGTCACGAAATGTGAACAGAAGGAGAAATATTATTGAAATTCAAACGAGGATCCAAATGTGCATTGCAGCTGACTGTGAGAAGTTTGAACATCTTAAATAAAGGTATATTGTTACAAATAACTGTTTTCTCCTTTCTTTGGCCGTATTTTCACCTTATCAGAGTAGGGAATCACGAAAATACAAATGCACGTTTTAACCGTTCTGTTTTTCACATTCATGCCAATGAGGTGTCTCTTCTTACTAAATCGATAACGCTCTACAACTTTGCAGTTCACTTTTTTCCGCTATCTCGTACCGTTTTCGAGATACGAAAGCTAACGCTGGCGTTTCCACCAGGTGGTGCTGTGAGCAATCTCATTCGGTAGCGCATATCCAATTTACTATACCTAGACACCACGTTTATAAAAATAGCAGCAGCTGATCCGAAATTAAGAGGGTGACAAGGGACTTTAGTGGGCATACTGTATATATTCTCAAACCAGGAAAAGGAAAAATTTCGCAACAAATATATTCAACAAAACGTTTCATAGATAAAACAGGCGCAGATCATATTTTATTCTTGCATGCCTAGTGGCTGTGATAAATCATCAGCATTATTTAATCAAGGAAAATGAAATTTATTAATGTACTCCGAAAAAAATCTATATTTAAACGAGGTTATCCAGGTATTCAAAAATCCGAATGCTGATTCAGAGATCATCGCTAAAGCTGGAGAATTCTTTTTGAATGAAACAGTTACAGTAACGTGAAAGGTATGTCTTTGAACAACTATACATATGCATGCTTCACAACATCAGCACATAAAAGTAAATTTAATATTGCGTCGCTACCACCAACAGAAGCAGTAGCAAGACAACATTCGTTCCGAACCCATCACCAAGTTCAGCAGAGGTATGGGAATGAACAAAGTGCAGAGCAATGGGGATGGAAAAGAAACAAGAACGGGCTAATTTGTCATTCTCTGTTTTATATCGTAAACAAAGGTTGATATATCACGCAAACGCAGTTGTTGTTTTGGTTGATATGTTGGGCGTTGGGGTCCCTTAGATTGGATCTCTCTAACTGCTATTAGAAACACTTACATAATTTCCTTGTGCAACTACAGAAACCGAAAAATTTGTTTATGATATGCAAACGTAGTTGTTGTGATGGTTGCTATGTTGATAATGAGATTTCTAAAAACGCAAAGAAGCACTTGCATACTTTCTTTCTACGACTACGAAAATCAACAGGTTTCTTTATGTGACGCAAAAATAGTTGCTCTTCGACGACGAGACAGTTATAATCTCCTTTCCAATTTTAAAATGAGCTTTTGTAAACCGAAGATTCTCATTCTATATTCGTGGACCATGGTTTATGAAACGCCATTGAAGTATTTAACGTTTATTTATAAGTTTCTCTAAAAAAGTTTAAAATTCAATCTTAAAACTAAAAAAAGTTATATTAAGTAAGTGCAATCCTAAAAATTACGAAATCATTTTGCTCGTGACTTAATTTTTATGCCAGAGACTATTAATTTAAGGGGTAAATTTATAGAGTTTAAAGTAACCTAAGCCCTCTTCTTTATCGTTTTACTCACTTGTACAAAATTTAAGTCAATTGGTCGAACGGTGTGGATTTGCAAGCGTAATTACCCTTAAAAAAATGTTTTGTTTTGTAGTGGTAGAATCCAAATATGTCTGTGGCACAGTCTTTTATGACATAGATTATTACTTTATGCTTTAAACGGTAGAAAAAAATGTCAATATCAAAGTGGTCTAACATCAGATACTGACTAAAATTGGGGTGTAAAATTCTGATCGATTAAATAAAAGAAATTTCGTCTCATACGTTATTTTAAAAATCTTAATTATGTTCTCAGAACAAATTCATGCGTTATTAAAGTTGAAAACGAGTTTGTTCCTAAACCCTAAACCGAAAATTAAAAAGCAAATTACATAAACCATTGTGTTATCTTGACTTGTTCGAAGCCTTTAAATCATTCATGGGTGCCTCTTCAATTTTCTTTCCATCTCTTATTCATAGCCAGAAAAGTGCTTCGCGCGCGCGATCGCAAATAGCCTTATTTTGTATTTGCTTTTCCCTTATCAAAGAAATCGAGATTAAACACAGCATCAGGGCACTCTCTTCTTAAGACATCGAACGACGGGGGGCTGACGTTTAATAAACATTAATTAATTTACCATATAATGAACTCCAATGTTTTAAAGATCTATTCTGCAAACATCGAGCGAGAGATTTCGGATTTTAAAACACGAAGCGTTGCGTCAACTCCGCGCATACGTTTCAAGGAAAAAATAAAAAATAAATAAAATTATAAAAAAGGGGCAAGGAAGGGGAGTGTGTGTGTGTGTGTGTGTGTGTGTAGGAGTGTGTGCAGGAAAGACATGAAACGGAATAAGAAAATGAGCAAATACGTTGAAAGAGCTGTTCTCTTAATATTCAAAGAACCGAAGGTTACCTTGCAAAATCGGAGGGAGACATTCCAATTTTAAACAGCGGCAGTTTTTTGTTAAATTATGCATCGCGAAAGCAGCTCAATAATCAATGAATTAAAATTTTAGGAGAGCGCCAATTAGGAGAGAAACGAAGTATAAACGGTAATTTATTAACTCTGCCTCACGTCACTTTGGCTCGAGACCGGAGCAAAAGAAGAGTACACATGCAGTATAGATAAAAATCTCATTAACTACTTTTAATTATAAGAAAATAATTAATGGAGCTTTTTATTTGTTTCAAACCTTATGGGATGAAAATGAAGTAAAACACTTGTTTTTTGATTAATTCCAGCATTAAGTACACCTTTTTTTTCACCCTCTAATTAATGAAGTTAAAATGGGTTTTTGTAATATCTTTAAGTGTAGTTATTCGCTAAATTCTCTTCTCTGTTGCTGATTGGAAAATTTTAACTCAAAGGTACGAATCTGATAAAAACAAATAACCGAACTATTTTTTAATTAAGCTACATTCATTAATTATCTTTTTATTTGATTATAATTTATTTTGAATACGATTAAATAATAGGGAAAAAATTGCGGTTTTTGAAGGTTTCAGTTTAAAATAACAAGTTAATTAAAAACTCAACTATTAAAGTGACATTCTATTTTACCATTTTTTCCCCCTATTCTATGGAATTCGTGATAAGTAGACTGTTATGTGTGTATATATTTCCTTGCTCGGTTCTCAAGCTAATGATTTAGCTTAACAACCCTTCATACTCATTAAAAATTAACAAATTACATTTTGTTTCTTCATCGAATTTAAAATGAACGGTTTTTAATTATGGAGCATTGAAATAAAAAAATAGTCTGTAAATTATCCATAGAACGTAAAGGATGTGGTGGATAATTCAGCTGTAAATCAAACAAAATTTAAGGCCATACTAAATGAGTAAGTTTTTACTTCCTTCTACGGAGTATAAGGAAGTAATGTGATCCTGAAAAATTTCGGAGGCCAGATTTCGACGAAAAAACCGATTTTGACCGCCTCTAAATCTACGTTTAAGAATTTTTTCGATGCATCACATTGCACACCAGAATGCACGTTCATATAAATGCGTCTGCAACTCATTTTGACCGACCGCCAGTCTATTTTGACCGGTTTTTACATGCCGTCTGTACGTGCGTATGTATGTACGTATGCATGCAACTCGCATATCTAAGAAAATATCGATGGTAGAATGTTGAAACTTTATATTTAGGATTGTTGTAACACCTAGTTGTGAACCTCCCTTTTTGGTCCCAATCGACTGGATAGTTTATCTACCGGACCGACCAAAAGATTCTAAATACAATATGCTCTATGGGCCGAAATTCATTAAACTCGCATATCTCAAAAATTATAAGACGTAGAAAGTTCAGACTTTATATTTAGGATTTTCGTAATATCTAGTTGTTCACCTCCTCTTTCGGTCCCTTTCGACTGGATAGTTTATCTACAGGGCGGCCGAAAGATTCTAAATAGATTACGCTCTATGGGCCGAAATTCATTAAAGCGTATTTTAGAGGTATTAGGCTATTTCAAGCTACTCAGAAGTGATATATGCTGTTAAAGGTTACAAAATGAATTTATCCATCGAAAAAAGTGTCTTTATCATTTATAGTTTTGCTACAGGTACACTCAAAAGATTTCCAACACATTACGGTCAATGGCAATTTTAGGGACATTCATCCATTTCAAGGACAATATCCGTCCTACGATATAGTTAGGCAATAGTCTGTCCACGGCCACGCGCCTCCCTCAGAAAATACTCCATAAGTCGCCAAGCTTGGCGACTTTTGGTGTACGTGTGCATGTATTTAACTCTCAAATCTCAAAAACTATTTGTCGTAGAATGTTGAAATTTCATATATAAGATTGTTGTAACATCTAGTTGTGTGTCTCAATTTTTGCTGCCAATCTACTGGAGAGTTTATTTACAGGACCACCAAAAGAATTTCAATACATTAATGTTTATGGACATCTCAAGCTTGCAGGCTTTTGGCGAAATATCTCCAAATTAAGTGTCAAAAACAAATCTTTCAAATTGAACCCAGCTTGGCGATATCGGAAATATTTGACTAGAAATCGCTAAACCTTAGTATTATTGCAGTATTTTATCTCTTTCAAATAAAATTAGTTTAAATGAAGTGCGCTGAAAATAATTTTGATTTAATAGACGTTCAAGGAAGTCATGTGGTGTCCACATCAGATGTTTTTTTTTTTGTAATTAAAGAAATAAATTAAAATGCTAAAATTCGGGATATAGGGCAAAATAACGGCCTTTTGAAATAGAAATTGAGCATTTTTATAAAATACCATTAAAAACTCAATTGTAAAGAGAGCGGCAGTTTGCAACGTTTGTTGCGGCAATTTGCAACGTTGCAACTCAATTGTAAAGAGAGCGGCAGCTTCAAACAATATCACAAAGACATTGTTTGAAGTAAATTTCCTATTCGATGTAAGAAATGAAGTAGGTTGCCATTTTGCACATTCGTGCTCGATAGCGTGCCATTTTTTGGAAAATTTTTAACTTTAATTTATTTACACTTTAAAAATAACATGCCAGAAAAGTTACTTACTTATGTAGAATGTTGTTTTGACGTGCTGTGAGTGAACACATTCGTGAGAAAGTTCAATGCTCACTAAGAATAAGTAAGCATTATGTAGCCATGGTTACTTTATTTAGACGTTTTAGATGTGTACTTAGTAAATATTTTTGATCAAAGTGTAAATGTGCATGCAAAGTACTACTATTGCGAAAATATGTTAAAAATAAACAGATACTAATTGAGAGTTAAAAGTTATATTAGAATTTTTGCAGCAAAACGTGACTGTGAAATTTAATCACCCGATATCACGCAATGGAAACTTAAGAATTGAAATCATTAACAAGTAGTTAGTATAAACTAATATTTTATGCTCTTATTTCACGTCATATATTCATTTAAATACTCAAAAAATTAATGAACAATCCTAAAAAAGCATTAAAAGGAAATTTTCATATAATGTAATAGATGCGAGATTTTTAGAAGTAATCATAAAAATAACGCATATTGAAAGAGAAAAATTAATGATTAATGCATATTAAATTAAGTCTTTTCAAAACATCGGTAAAAGTAACTGCGGAAGACAAAAAATAGTGTCCAGTAATATCATCAAAGTAAGGTTGTTTCGATCAATGAAAAATATAAATATGAAAAGAAGAAATACTATCACTTGATAAAATAAATGACTGTACAATTATTTCTTTCAAAGGTATCCTTAACGATAGTAAAAAGAAAACTATTTAACTTTTTTTTTTTTTTTTTTTTAGTAACACATCAAATGCAAGAAAGTTGGTAACAGCGGTTAAGAGGGAATAGGGAAGAAAAGTTCCAGTTTATTTTCCCAATCATCGTATTACTTTTTCAGGTTGAAACACTTCGCACTTGTCACTTAAATGTAACCCATCGTCTACGGTGAAAAAAGAATCTATTTTCACATATTTTTGCTGTAATTTTGGCTAATTTTGCAGTCGTGTCTTCAAACGGAATGAAAGTTGTATAATATGTTTAAAAATCATTCTTCACTTTTTTATTGTCCAGTAGGGACCTTTCAAAACCATAAAAAGTCTTGAACTCGGGTATAAAACGAGTGAAGATTTTCCTTCTGTGACAGGAAGCTTTGAAAATGTTAATGAAGAGAAGCAGCATCGGGAGCAGAAGTGCAAACATTACCATTGCGTCTGTAAAACGATGAGAGACAGCAGGTTAAATTTCAGTTCAAGGAAAAATGCGAGTAAACCTCACATCTCCTATTATATTCAGTATTGAATTTACCGGGGTATGTCTATTATTACAAAGGGCGAATTGTGTACCGTTGGAAGTACATGCAACACAATTTAAGAACCACTATTGTACACTCTCTCAAGAAAGTATTCGATTGTAAGTTAAAACGCTACGTCGGTTTCTTGTATAGACCACTTTTTAAGTGATTCATGTAGTATATTATGCAATAACAATATCTCCTATTTCTTTGGTATTGCGTGTTTTTCTTTTTTTTAAAAAACTAATAAACTATTCCCAAAATTAAAATAGAATATGAGGCTTACACTGGAACACGATTATGAGTGTGTGTAAAAAGAACATGAAAAATTGCGTAGCTTTGAAGAACGCGTTAATTAAGCTGTAAAGGTACATTTCGAATATTTAAACATGGTTATAAGGTACACAGTATAATTTTAACTAAACTGATTTTTTTATATTTAACTATCTTCCAACTCTCTAAAGGACGTTAACAGTAATAGACAGAGTTACTGATAAATCGAAGTATTATTGGTAAGACGAGATAAGGAAGCTAAAATGCTACAATTTTAACCCGCATATTCATGTCTGAAAATCAATAGTTTTTGAGAAAATTGAATTTTGAACTTTTCTTGAATAACCTAAAATTTCACATTCAAGTGCAAATAAAAAAATTCCACTCATTAAATGGGTTTCATTTTAATTTATGTTATAGATGAAACTCGAACTAAGCTAACGCAATTATAAAAAGTGCAAAACTACTTTAAAATTCAAATTCACGAGCTATTACATGCATTTAAAAAATTTAATTCATGTGTTTCCTTTCAAAAGATGTTATTTATTTCAAAAAAGACAATGACAGTAAGCGTACAAAATTGAAATAACATTTCTCACATTATTCCGCTATCCAAAAAGTATAAACGCTCATCTAAAGACATGTTATTCGTAAAAAAGGGTGAGTTTTATTTAGCGCAGGTGAAAATGCCAAAGGATGCACCTAAATCCATTCTTTAGTAGTTCGTCAACCGATCAAGTTATCACTGTTTTTTAAATTTATTTTCATAGCTGACATTCTAACAACATTCTAACAAAATTATAAAAAAGTGCTAAAATATTTCAAAAATTTAATTCACGCATTTTACGTGTATTTTTTTTCATTTATTTACATTCGCCTTTCAAAAAATGTTATTATCTCAAAAACTACTATTCCAGTAAGCTTACAAATTAGAAATAAAATTTCTCCCATTAATTAGCTATCCAAAAGCGTATTAATATACATCTAAATACATGTAATTCGTAAAGAAGGGTGAGTTTTACTTATTGCAAGTAAAAACGCCAAAGGATGCCCGTCCATTCATTCTTTAGTATCGTTCGTCAACCGATCAAGTTATCACTATTTTTACGTGCTGAAAATCGTAGTCTCATCAGATTGTGAGTCTCAAACGGCTGTGTCCTGTGTGGTCGTGTTAGTTCCGCCTCTGCGTCCCGTAAGCGTGTTTTGTTGTTATCTGACTAATCAGCAAAACATGTGTTTAATGCAGAATCGAAACTAACCAACACGATAGCACAACGCACACCAGTTTTATTTGTATTTTGCGTATGCTTACTGGAATAATATTTTTTGAGATAAGCCACATTTTTTGAAAAGAAAATGTAAACAAGTGAATAAAATACATTTAAAGCACGCGAATTAAAATTTTCCTTTTTTTTGTACTTTTTCATGATTACGTTAGCTTTATTAGAGTGTCAGCTATGAAAATAAATTAAAAAACGGTGATGGATATTAATAGTACGTTTTTGGATAGCAGAATAATGGGATACATTTTATCTGTAATTTGTAAGTTTACTGCCATCGTTTCATTAAAAATAAATAACATCTTTTGAAAGGAAACGTGTGAATTGAAATAAAAAAAAATAGATGTAATAGCTCGTGAATTTATTAAGTAGTTTTGCACTTTTTATAATTACGTCAGCTTAGTTAGAATTTCAGCTACGAAAATTAATTAAAATGAACCCCTTTAATAAGTAGAGTTTTTAAATTTGCATGTCAACTTTTGGGTTATTCAAGAAGAAAAAAAATTACAATTCAATTTTCTCAAAAATGATTGATTTTTGGCCATATATAAGGGGGTAAAAATTGTAGCACCTTGGCTCTTCTATCACATGTTAACAGGAATGCGTCGAGATAACAGTAACCTTGTACATATATGATTCATTTAATGCTTGTTTATGCTCTGGAAGCCAAAACACATTGCCTTTATAAAAGCATACAGAATAATATTAATGCAAATTTCTTATTTATATTACACCTGGCATAAAAAAGCAAACTTCAAAAAATTTCATATTAAAATAGGAATTACTTTTTCTCCAAAGAGAAGATATGATTAAATGAACTCACATTTATTTATAATGTATGCGTAAATATAAATGTTAAACATGTTAAAAAATATTATTTTTAATATTTCTGATTAAACGTTCTTCAGTTCTATATTTGAATATTTTTTTCAGCTCAGTATACTTTAATAAATGAGTTTATTTTTGTTATTTAACTAAGATTCATTTCAAATCCTTGTTTTTGGAAAAGGAACTCATTACCTTAGAAATTCGTAAAAAATATATATAATGATTCCAATCAAGAAAATAATCTATTAGTTTTACGAGGACTGTTAATTTACACGCGCTACTTTGATAGTGAATATATAATTTGAAGATATTGTAACATTTTATCTAGAAATTTTCATAATGAAACTTAGTATGATTTGTTTATAATGAAAAGAAATTTTGAAACAGTTGCAATCAAAAATAAAAAAAAGAATTATTGCGTGCACAAAATACACTACTTCACTGTTTTAAAATTAATGAATTTATACATATTTAATTACCTTTTAAAATCGAAATGATATTCTTGCATTGTTGACTCGATTTTATAAAATACAGGTGTTTGATTTACAATAGATTTTGTAGTGAATTTATCAATTTACATTTGATTCCTTTAATTATTAGGTTGTAACGAAAGTTTTCCGCCACTCCAAGTACTGCCTGCACAAGCAGTTCGCGTTGGTGTCTTTGCCAATATTTTGTAAAACGATTTTTGTTATTTGAAAGAAAAGACTTGTTTTAGAGCACTGTGTTGTGAAATCTGTAAAACAATATGGTTATGATTAAGTATAAGGTGCTTGAAATAGAACTACCACGCTACCAGATTCATCCATCATTTACTCTCAGTTCTGTCGCAAAAAGTCTCAGCTACAGAATGACACTGAATTATGTGTACAGCTTAAGGTACTGCTGTTGTATCATATGGCACTGTGAAGATTTGGTACCGAAAGTTCAAAAACGAGGACTAGGATATTAAAGAAGCAGAGTGCTCTGGTCATCCTACTAATGCTGATGAGGCCCACCTACCAGAATTTGTGGAAGAAGATAAAATATTCATCCCCTCGAGAGCTAGCTAAAAGAGTCAGACTTTAGTGCCATGCCCATTAGTCGCGCTAAGCATTGCATAAACTTGACATATAAGGTCAATAGCTGAGTACCGCGTGAGCTGACTCAAGCAAATCTGGCGGAAAACTTTCGTTACAACCTGATATATTCCTTTAAGATGATATGAATTTATTTGTTTATATTACTTTTAGATGTTATTATTGAAAATGTAAGTATTTATTTAGTGAAAGTTTTGCAAGTTATCTGATTGAGGAAGAAATATGTAATCCCTAAAAAAGGTTCTATTAAATTAAATTTTTTATTCTGGAAATTAATATATTAATAAAATGTCTATAAAAATTTATTACTTTAAAAAAGTAAAACTGTGCTTCATATTTAAAATGGGATTTTATTATCAAACATTAGTAAAGATTTACAAAAATGAATTTTTAATCGTCAGTGCTTGGAAATAATGGAGATTAAAAACTGGTATAACACATGAAAATTGAGTAATCAAAAACTGAAATATTCGTCAAAATAAGTAAATAAACTTTAACTTAATTTAAATATTTTTTCCCTACTTTTTTTGTGTCGTTTCATAATTTTTTAACAGATGCGTTTATACTGATAGAAAATATTATGTTTCTAATCACTTATCCTTTTCCTAATTAAACATATCACATTTATCTCTGAATTACAGTAATTGAATCCAAATTGTAAAAAAAAGTCCCATAAAATGACTTAATCGTTTAATTGAATTTTTAATATCAATTAATACAAGATTTTCAACTGGGCTGTCTATTTCAAAAGTAGAGCGTTGAATGATAACATCTAAGGATAATATAACACCATAATCTGCTTTTTATTATTGATTGATCATGGTTATTCAGTAAACGTAAAAAAAAATCACCCGGTTTTTATATGTTTTAGAGAATACACACAAATATCTTTTAAAGAAAACTTTTTATGCCTCTATACAGCACATCCCTTTCTTATAATATTATTTATGAGAGCCAGTAGAATTTAAAAAATATATTACCTTAATGGGTGACGTTTCAAATTTCTAACCTATATTTATGTTTCATCTGAAGGTGACATAAAAATTATGAAATCTGTGTTGCGTTCAGAATCCAGTTGCCAGAGATGTGTGCTCGACTGTTTGGAACGATCATGATGGACTCTGTAAATCCAGGCTAAAATTTGGAAGCTTTTTATAGGTTTTAAACTTACATCACTGAGTAATAATTATAAATTTCAGATTTTAATACTGCCTTTAATTCGTTTTAGGATTACGTAAAGCGTACGTCTCGCAGGCAACCCATTAAGCAGAATTTTGTTTTGATTTTTCCACCCCCCCCCCAAAAAAAAAAAATAAATAAAAATAAAAAAGAAGATATTTTATTTTTCTTGAAGATAATATCTAGATTTTCTAAAATAGAAAATATTTTATTTTTCTTTTGTGATCATCGTATTGCAAGTTTTACACACACATGTTTTTATTGTAACTGCTTGCACACAAATGTTTTTTGTGCAGTTTTACAATAAAAATTTTACACACCTGTAACATTATAATCGAACATGAATTTTACTGGGGAAAAATAATCTCCAATGAATGTTGCCCGTCTTTGCAAGACAAATACCTTAAAATGTGCTGGTATAGAAATAAGCATTTAGAAGTATTTCAGCCTTCAATTTCATGCAATAATTCCTATTTTTTATTTCAAAATTTTAAACAACTGCTGCAAAAGCGTTATGCAATCGCGCTTATTTTTTCCCCTCATATATTTTTCCACACTATCGTTCCAGCCCATTCCGGCAAGTACCCAGGGTGCTCATCAAGTAATGCTTGCTTCCTTGGACACTCTCTGTTTTGCCATCCAAACCCATATTTCAATCTAATTACGATCCATAAATTATACCAATTTTCAAGGGAAAGGAGAGCGCGACTTCCTAGTGATACGCCTTCCCGCCCCGGAGCTTCATGCAGGTAACTTCGAGAACACAACTCAACCCTGATGAGCATAATACTTTAATCATCTCACAGAATGTCCTTTAACAATAAAGGCACTGACGGGGCCCCATGTATTGCAATAAGGCACGCTACGCGGGAGAGGAATCGAGGCCCCGGGGCTACAAAGTGCCTTATTAATTAGACAAACGAGCGAGTCAATTATACCAGCGCCTCCTTAATCGAAATTTCGTTAATGTTCCTTAATGCAGTAATCTCAACCTCCCCTCGCACCACCACCACCACGCACCGAGTTTGTCGCCGCTGTCTCCCTCTTCTCGACGCCATTGAAAAGGAAGGAGATAATTTATTCCGAGCGACTCCTGTTTTTGAGGAGGCGCGACATACACACACACACAGAGAGAGAGAGAGAGAGGACAGGATCCTCTTGCTTCCAATTTTCTCCCGGGAGGTGCGGAGAGGTAGGTGGCTGGCTGGGGCTGTGCGGTTGCTGCAGGAATTCGGGAGCGAAAGCTCAAAAGATTTTTCCCCAATCCCCTTTTGAGGAATGGAGAGGAAAGAGGCCTGGGGCGTCGAAAGCGAGGGTTTTCGCAGGTAATCGCGGCTCATTTTTATAATGGATGCCGAGAGTTGATGATTTTCGGGTTTCTGTGTGTGTATGTGTGTGGGTGCCCTATGTGTACATTTACAAGACACTATTCGGAGAAACCGCGGCAGCAACACCACAAATATTTTCCAGAACGACTTCCTTTTCTATGAGATCTTGTTTCGAAGGATGGTATAAAATTATGAGGAAAGGGTTGGAATTTTTTATTATTTCCTCCCCCCCTTCAATCTTTCTTTCTGGCATTTATTTTTCACAATTTTTTTTTTCTTACCTTCATTCCATTTTGGAATTTGGATTGGGTTCTGGAGATTTTTCATATTTGTGATGACTTTTGCTTCCCGTGGGTTTCACCATACATAAAAACAAGCGCCATAATAGAAGGCGTGTAAGTCAGTGGGAGAAGGTGCCTCGCGTAACAACAGAAACTTTGCGGATTGGATTGAAGCGCAAATAAGAATGAGACGCACATGAGTTCCAGAACTATATTCGGGGATTGAAGGAAAACTTCGAGGAGGTATTTTGCATCAAAACTAAATTTCATCCCGAGAAATAATTGATTGGACATGCCCAGAGATTTTTCTTTTCATGTTAGGGTGATATTTTATTTACCAGAAAATAAAAGGAATGTCAAGCATTATCATTTCGATTTTGTTTTGATCTGGAAGCATTAATAAGTTATATTCTTTATTTTCAGATTCTGCTGTACTACAAAAGATATGGCATTCTTGCTATACATAAATTCATTTCATGGAGTGTACTTAGTTCTAGCTCTAGAGATGTTTTTTAGTCATTCTGAAATATGCTGGGAACAGGGGCGTAGCCAAGGGGGGGGGTTAGGGGTGTCATAACCCCCCCCCCCGTTGGCCGCCTTGGCTTACGTGCGATTTCATAAATGTTGTAGTAAATGGATTATATCAAATCTCTCTTGTAAAACACTGATTTGCTGGTGAATTAAAATTCACAGACTCTTGGTACAACATTATCTCACAAACCATCTAACAACATCATTCCTCATGGGGGGGGGGTCATAACCCTCCCGTGAGGAATTTTTGCCATACAAAATGTATATTATTCACTCCCTTATCGCACACATGTTTGCATATATGTGAGTTGCATTAGTCGTAACCCCCCCTCCCCCCATGAGACAAATTTCTGGCTACGCCCCTGGCTGGAAAGTTTCATGAACAATGTTCTTTCTTGCGTATGTTTTTGTTGAAAATTGATTACATAACCTATTTCGCCTTTTCATTGTCGGAATTTCCTTAAAATATTTATTACATGAAATTCTTCCTCTTTCTTGTGCTTCGATTCAATTACTTGTGTTACTTGAGAAAGTGTTACGATTCAGATATATTCCTAAAATGCATCCCTCTATTTTAATATTTAAAAAAACTTCACACTCATTTTTTGAAACAAAAATTTCTGCTCTTTTTTTTAAGACATCTTTTCATGAAATACCAGACCACCGTTATCATATATACTACGATATGAAGTTTTAGTGAATTCCACTGAAAAATGATTCGCTGATGCTCAAACATGGCATTTAAACTGCAAAGCAAAAAAGAATACAGGATAATTATCACCAAACTTACCTTTTGTACTTGTTAATTATGCGGAGAAGAAATGGCTGAAATTTGCTGCATCTCATCACAAAACGTGTGATTTCATAAAAGTTGTAGTAAATGGATTATATCAAATTTCTCTTGTAAAACACTGATTTGCTGGTGACTTAAAATTCACAGAATCTTGATACAACATTATCTGACAAACCATCCAGCAACATCATTCCTCATTAAAATGATTCCTTCGTGATCATATGTACTATCAATAGTACAGAGATTACGTTATTACTTTTCACAAATTTATCTTCTGTGCTTACAGAGTATGCCGGTACAAAAGATAACGTAGTTATAACTTATGGTACAATAATAGTCTACTATAAGAAAGAAATAGCAGAAGTCCATCATAAAATAATTTATTGGTGATCAAACGTAGCATATGTTCTTCATGATTACCAAGGGTACAGTAGTACCACCAAATTTATCTTCTGGACCTAGAAATTATAAGATTTTAATCTCTTTTAGAAAACTTGTAGCTATTAACTTATAAAAAAATATATTGGATAAAATGTGCTTTGCTGCAGATTTCATTCTCAGTTTCACAAATACTATTGGTACAATACAAAAATTCAGCTTTCATATAATCAAAGTGAAAAACAGTCCCCTGATTTCAACAAAATATAAATAATCAGTTACGAAATTGTCTGCAATTAATTTATATAACATATTACTTTTTTATGAAAAAAAATTTCCTGACAGTTTCCGATTTTCTAGGTTATTTACCAGGAAGAATCTTAAAACTTTTAAACTTTTAAATTGTGTTTTATACATAGAAAAGAAACATTTTGCATTAAGCATATTTTTTCTAAAATTTGTCTGCATAATAGAGTAATATAATTTATTTTATTTTAATATAGAAGTATTTCCGTTAAGGTTTTTCACTTTTGCCTTAATGACGGATATTTTGATATTGTAGAAAAACAAATGATTTAACGATGAAATATAAGAGGAAAATTAAGAATATTTTAATGGAATATTTTAAAAATCATTTCTTTTTAGAACTTACTATAAAATAAAAGATAATTAGTGGCAATTGTTTTTCGAGCTGCAACCAAAATTTTGAGGAGTACTGAAAACAGTGATTCACACAAGGATTAATCTTAATCACACGGCAGTAAGTCCTTCTTTGAGAATCTTTAGTAAGATACAAATTTCTTCAGTATAAAACTTCTCGATTCTTTTATAAAATAAATAAAAATGGTAAAAGCAAATAAATAAATAAATAAAAATAAAAAGATGAAGAAAATATTGTAGAAGACTTGTTCACAGAATGAAAAATTTCATCGATGTATTATTTTCCTCTTTTCGGCAAAACGTGTTTTTAAAGTTACTATTTTTAAATGCTTTGACCATATTTTCAAATTAACAAACTACAGAAATGTTACTACAGTTTTTCTTAAGAAATACGCTTGTGATTTGCTTTTATTCGTCAGCTTACTCATGCATATCTTAAGGGAAATCTTTTTATTCTTATCATATACAATCTCTGGGATAACTTTCATTATTCATCTCGCCTCGCGTGTGTTCGAATACTGCTCTAGAAGCCAAAGTTTTGTTCGTAACGAGCGCCGTATCGCTGTCGTTAATTCTGGGAGATGTTATGGAACAGCTTCATTAGATGTGATTAAGACGAGACGCGACACCAGCGAGTCGATCCGGTAGCTCGTAAAGAAGAGTTTTACGAGCAGCACAGGGACTGCAGGGTTGCTGAAACTGGTATAAAAAAAAGTGTAGCAGAAACTCTGCGAACATGTATGTTTCGGTAAAGGAGAATAATATTATGCGCTAATGCAGATAGCAACAAAAGGGACAAAAAAGTTTTAATAAGTTCCTTTAAGTTTCCAGTTAGATTTACAGTAATTGTTACATTTTTTATCATTTAATTAAAGAAAAGCTAGAAACAGTAAAAAGAATTTATCCAAACGGAGGGAAGATAGAGAGCGTATCAAGTAAAATATCGTTACAAGGAACTTTGCAATTGAATTATAGTTATATTCAATAAACCTTGTGAATATATAATCTTTTTTAAGTAAATTTCAAAATATCGTATAAAATTTTCGCATTGAATAACAATGCAGCAGATAGTCGGCCAAAGGGAGTTTTTTCTTCAATGAATTTTTCAGAATTATGAATATTATTTTCCACTCGTTATACAAAAATTTTACTGTCATTTAAAGATAATATCTCATAAACGTATATTGTATAGAAATAACAGATAAATTACAACAAAGTAGGATTTAAAAATAATGAACTTTGAGCTATCCAACTTTTTTCGGAAGGCACTTTCTTAAAAGATCTAATGTATAAAATATAAAATATTTTGTTTCGGGTATATTTCGAAGAAAAATGTAACAATGATAGTACTTTACTTTATAGTTACAGTTATTTTTCAAAAATTAGAAATTTTGCAGAACCTTGACGATTTGAAAGAAACATACTGTATATAAATAAAAGAGAGAGAGGGGGAAATTGACTCATAGGGTCGGTGGGGGAAAAAGTGGGAAAATCATGCATTTTTTTTAAAAGGTTTTAAAATCAAGCTGTTAAATTTATGTTAATTAAATTATTGACGTATATTACATACACTGGAGTTATATTATAGAATATATAGCATTATTTTTTAATGTTATCAAAATACTTTTCTACGGTGTCATTTTTAGTTAGGCAAGTATTGATACACTCATTTTCCCCCATGGAGGGGTAAATGGGGGTTGTACAAAAGTACATGTATATTTTCAATAAAAATCATTATAAAGCTATGAATGAAAGGAAAGGTACTCAATTTAATACATTCTTAATATACTTTAAGAAAAAGATTCCCAGAAAAGGATTATTTCCCAAAATATATTTAGCTAAAGAAATAATGTCCACGATTATCAAATTGAGGTTCATTCAGTATATGAGTTGGTTCCACACAAGGGTGTAGGCCGTGTAGTGCAGGAGATGGCTGATTATCCCTGAAATAAATAAACATAAGATACGGAAAAGATTACTTATGTGCGGATAAATTTGAAAATTCCACTTAAAAAATTCGAGGTTCAGCTACGTACCTAAGCCAAATTTAATATTTCCTCTAATGTATGTTTCTCCAACGGCAAAGATTTCAAATTCGAATTATGAATCTATTTTTCCTTTCGTGTTTTTAATTCATCTTCATATCCGAACACTTGTAGGTAAATTAAAGGGGCTTACTTTTCCTCCCCCTCATAAAAAACGGTTAGTTATATCTAATTTTATAAACTGCATACATTGCATTCTAGTTTTTGAGTTCTCAGTCACCTCCGAAAAAATTCTTTGCTATACTACTAGTTCTACAAAATTAATTTCTTCAATTAACAGTTAATTAAAGTGCCAGTTTCGTTGATTATAACTGTTGTTTCAGGAATATTTAACTAAAGGAGAAATATAAATATCAATATCATATAGAACTTTCCTAAGTCTAACGATTCCATTTTACCCCACCTTAGAAGAAAAAAGAATTAAAAATAGAAATTACAATTTTACTCTTAATTTTTTATATAATCCAGTTCTTTTGAAGTCTCTTTACTTATATGTATAAGAATGTAAATAATTTATCTATTAATAGGGAATCTAGAATAAAGTTTTTCAGTATCACTTGTTAAAAGGCAGTATATTTAGAGAACAAACAAGAAGTTTTGCGCACATTAATATGATCGAAATATCCTAACACTTCATTAGAAGAACTTGTTATGTTGTTAAAATATATCTTTATAGAAAAAAAATTGAAAATCTAAATTTTTATGGTGAAAAAAGGTATTTTATAATGTACGCCCATTCCCCCCCCCCTCCCCCTGATCCTCTACTAATGTAATTTCCGTAATGGTCACAGAAAACTGACGGTATGTTATACTTACATGCCCAAGAACCATGCGTTAAAAAATGAATCATTTCGTTTTTATTAGTTCTACGGGCAGTAACTCCAAGAAAAAAATGGTTAAAATTAATAAAGAACTTTGTAAATAACACAAATATACTATAATATTAAAAAGTACATATTTCGTGCCTGTATGGAGGTAGGAACTTTTTACAGCTAATAAATCTGGACCCTTTGTACCTCCCGCAATGTTCATAAAGTACTATTTTTTATATATGTGCGTTATTTACAAAGTTCCTAAGTACTATTAACATTTAAATGTTAAGACTTTTCAGTGTTTGTATTGAAAATGTCATTTTCCCAACATAAACAAATAAAAGCTTTAGAGATTTTGCTTTGTGTGCTGTGTCAGCTACCTCTTGCTATATAAATGACCATAACTAGCGCTACACTCCACCTATAATAAAAATAGGAACAGTTTTATAATATTAAGGAATGAATCTTAAAACACAAAAGCCACCCCCACCCCCACTCCCCTAGAATAACTTTTCAGTGTAGTCAGGTACCTTAAACCATGTATTATTAGGTTGACCAAAAAGTTCTTTAATATATTTGTCATCAGATAGAAACCAAACCAAGCAAAATATTTTGATACTAGCCGCCTCCGGCGACCAGTTGGATCGCCATCTTAATAAATCTTGTTCGGAGAGAATCCTGTTTCTCACCGGCTTCCATGGTAGGGTCATTCCATGTCAAATCAACACAATTTTGGGAGATTTTCAGAATTGATGTCTCAGATTTTTATGATTTTTGGTATACAGCAATATATCACGGACTTACGAAAAAATACCAAATTTCAGTTATGTAGCACAATTATTTTTGAAGTTATTAATTTTTAAAGATTTAAATTTTTATGAAAGAAATTCATATTTTGGCACCTTTAATTGCGTATAGGCTGGCAACCAGTGATGGTATAAAGCTGAAAGTGGTCTCATTCTAAAGCTGTTGAATGGGGCTTTAATATGATATGCCACAAAATAGGGGTTACAATTTTAAAAATTGAAAATTTTAAATTTAAATTTTAAAATTTAAATTTCTCAAAAAGTGAAAATTTTCAAAAAATTATCAAAAATAGTTTGTGATGTTTAAATACACATAGCAAAATTCCATTATGGGATCTCAATGGGATCAGGAGATACAGGGCTAATAGTGCATTGAATGAAGCAAGCAGTGGCTATTACTTTTACATTATTTTTTGAATGGAGAAAGGTTTCATAAGCACTTACCGTTATTGAAAGTGTAAAGCTAAAGTGTAATAAATCAGTACCTTTAATTATGTTTGTTTTGTCTTCAATTGTTGGAAAAAATCCATACATTTGTTCACTTCAACGTAGAGCCTCTTTCTTTTTTCGTAGTTAGTTAAAAAGATTGATTTCCCTAACAGTGGCTGAGTGTTTAGCGGAGATGAAGGGTGCCTGGTTTAAATCCAGGTCGCATCCGCCGACCTAGACGTTCTGTGTATCCCGTGGTTTTCTCCGAAACTTTGCGTACATAGAAGTCAGGACAACTTACGCATGGCTTCTTATATGTCTATTAAATTATATACATTTTTGATGCGCTTAATTTAAAATTATTTAATTTGAAATTAGGATACTTGAACGCGCGTCTATACAGATTTTCTAAAATGTAAAAAAAAAAGGAATTTTTTAATGTAAGGTCTATAATGAAAAATGCTTATTTTTAAACGTAATTACGAAGTTCCTAATCCCTTGGAAACTACTGGGAAATATTTTTTAAACCCTAGGCCCTCCCAATCGAATCATTCGAGCCCCCCCAATATTTGTAACAAGTCGGCGCCAGTCTGAATATGAAGGATAGAATGGAACAGTTTGGATGTATTTTTTATTATTTCTTTTGTGTTTATAGGACAAACTATCACGAAAGTACTCTCTTGGGAAAGGATATAATTTTGCCCTTCCCCCCCGGACTCCTTGTGTAACGGAGAGGCGACTGAACACTGAAAACTCTCTAAAACTTAGACATCACAAACTATTTTTTATAATTTTTTGAAAATTTTAAAATTGTCACTTTTTGAGAAATTTAAATTTTAAAATTTAAATTTTAAAAATTAAATTTTTTAAAATTGTAACCCCTATTTTGTGGCATATCATATTAAAGCCCCATTCAACAGCTTTATAATGAGATCACTCTCAGCTTTATACCGTAACTAGCCGTAAGCCAACTACCGTAAGCCAGCCTATAGGCAACTAAAGGTGCCAAAATATGAATTTTTATCATAAAAATTAAAATCTTTAAAAATTAATAACTTCAAAAATAATTGTGCTATATAACTGAAATTTGGTATTTTTTCATATGTCAATGATATATTCCTGAATACCAAAAATTATGAAAATCTGAGACATCAAGTCTGAATCAGTGTGCTGATTTGACATGGAATGACCCGGTACTGAAATCTCTCAGATTCTGAATAGAATTTGAAATTAAGATGGTTACAAACAGGGGCGGCCTTAGGGTAATTGGCGCCCCCTGCTAACGTAGAAAAGACGCCCCCTTTTATGTTCTACTTAGTTTTTGAGTTCGAAATGGCTCCCCTTCGAAGCCGGGGCCTTGATGCGATGCTTACCTTGCTTACCGTGTCGGGCCGCCCCTGGTTACAAAAATAAGATGGTTTAGTGATAAAAACCTATAAAAAGGTACAAATCACTTTCGTCCTACATTAATTCTGAAGAGCATCTAGATATATTGGCCTTTATAAAAAAAAAACGGAAAGGAAAAAAAAAAAAGTAAGAAAATCTAAAACACTTTCAGATTTTAAATACGCACTAAAGTGCTGTATAATAAAAGCATATCATAATCCATGCGTCTTCCCTATTTTCTTTCCTTATTCCATTAAGTTGGAAAGTGTATCATTATTCATGAGTGTGATTAAACAAAATTAAAATTGATATTTCTAACATTCTTTTTCCAGATGTAATACAATTGAAATATAATGGGGAAAAAGATGTGCAGAAAGATGCACAATTCGAACTGAATGAAAGTTTTAAAAACTTATTTTTGTTTGTTTGTTTGTGTAACATGCATTTAGGATTTGTGTGCTTGGCCCGAAATCCGCTTATAAATCTACATTAGAAGGAAAGACTTATTCAGGTGTATTCTTTATCCAGGCGTAGCAGACGATAAAATGATTTTATTTATTGAAAACTGCGTATTCTATAAGTTTACGCCGTCGGTCGATTGCTCTGTAAAATAAAAACTCAATTGTATTCTTTTTTTAATAAAAGATATTACTTTTTGCATATTATAGGAGAACAGTGTTTTTTTTTTTTTTTTTTTTTTTTTTTTTTTTTTTTTTTTCGCTCAATAAAAAGCAACATATATGTTAATCCAGGACTTAAAATGTCTTTATTCCAAATTTCATCCAAATCCGCGAAACAGTTTCAGCGTGAAAGAGTAATAAACACACATACAAAATTGACATTTATAATAGTAGGATTAAAAAACTAAACATACATTCTGACAGCAGAAAAATGACGTTTTGTTGTAAAGAAATTTTAACAAAATCGTCATATTTACATAGCTGTTAAATATGGATAACAGGAAGCTTCGGCACATCAATTATTTTTTTATTTTAAGAAACAGGAAAGTGCAAATTAAAAGAAAAATACAATTATTGAGCGTGTATAAGAAGGTGTTGTGAATGCTAGAACTTTTTAGAAGTAGTTTGTGAAGTCTGTTAATGGATATTTCTCATTGGAAAGAGCATCACTGTTTCTGGTTCTGCAGATAAGTTTAACTGAAAGTGATGAAATCAAAACTTAATTGAAAAGAATCAAAGCTACCTTAAGTGTATGATATTCGTGATACTCAATATATCCAAATCAAGTTCCGAAAATAATTTATACTTGACATTTATAAAAATCAAAATGACCAACTTATCTAAATATCACATTTTTAATCGATGTTCACAAAAAAAGTAAAACGTAATAGAGTACATTTTTACAGATTACATTGAACGACTAAATACTACAGATGACACCTAAAAAGAAATGACTTTGTGAAACCGTTCTATTTGAGTTAAATGAAGTGGTTTTTTTTTTTATTTCACTAATGTGTGGTACTTTGAAACACAGTACTAGAAAATGCTTTAATGAATGCTTCAGTGGAATGTTTTTAATGTTTAAAAGCACCAAAAGTGTTTGATCTCAAAAGGTTTTAATTTCTTTAATTAAATCTTTTGATCTCTTGACTGATATTCATTTACAAACTTAGGAAAGAAGCACTTAGTGTTAAGTTCATTTTAGTTTAAATGTTTTATTTTTTGCATTTTAAAAAACTAAGCGCATGAAATTATTTTTACTTAGGGACTTTCTTAATCTGTAAACTTCAACATTTATAGAAAAAAAAAAACTGAAGACTTATATTTAAGATTTGGTTGTGTTGTAATAATTTCGAAATATTGCCTTAAATATTTAATGAAAATATAAGAAATGTTACAAACTAAACTTGGTTATATTGCTGTTATCAGAAATAACTTAAAAATTTATTAGATTTGGTTTTTAACCAAACTAACGATTTAGCAATTAAGGGTTGCTTATAAGGGTTTTATTTAAATATGTAGAAATACAAAGATCCTTTTTACAAGAGTTAATTACTCAGATGGTTGAACTATTAAGAGTGCCTTAAATGCTTTAGGAATTCTAAATTGGAAGTCCAGGGCCAAGGATAGGTCTGCCTGGTATCGGACCAGGCTCCATTCTGGAGATGACCAGGGCCCATTCTGAGCTTTCATGACGCTGAAGAAGAAGAAATTATTTTTAAAACAAATGACAACAATAAAGATAAATCATGCCAAACGAATATTTTATAACACATATTTCAACATATTAGACTTAAATATATTTTAAAGCGTTACGAATAGTTAGTGCTTTCTCTCTGTTGTCAAAAAGTTTCTTCATGGGACCTTACAGATAATTCAAATACCAAAGCACAGAAACAAAGAAAAATATTTACTTCTGTAACTTTGGAGCCATCGATTATAAAAGGTTAAATCTAATAAAGCAACTTGAATGACGTGTTGATTTCGATCACTGCCTTTAAGCATAATTTATGATTACATGAGGACCCGTAAAAAAGCTACAAAATATCAATGTCTACATTTCCGATGAAGAGCGTAACGTCATAAATGCTAATAATGCGCAGCTACGGAAAAAAAGACCACTGACCCTTTCTCCGGCCGTCGTTCGTTGAACAGCAAAGTTACATATTCTAATCGTGTACAAATAACGTACACTATGTAATATGCTACACTTCATTGTAGTATGCATAACTTTGTTGTACGACGAATGAAGGCCGAATAAAGACCAAGAGGGTCTTTTTTTCTGCAACCGTACATTAATATCTGTATTGATTTAAAAGATGTAAACCTCACTAAAATTCACATGAAACAGTTATTGCGCATGAACGGCAAATTCGAATTGTTTTGTGTCCTTTTGTAGAATAACGGCAAGTGTTACATAAACTGCTTTGAAAAGATGACCAAGACCAGAAGCCATATAAAATCTTCAGCTTTGTTGAAAAATATTAATTTTAAATAATTTAAAACTTTTCTGTCGCACACAGAGCAGGTTTCATTGACATATTGGGAAATAAATCGTGAAGAGATTGTGCTAATTTTAATAATGCACATTACAAAAATATAGAACATTTATTTTTGTATTAAATGGTAAGCTAGAATGGCAACATGAAAGTTTAAATGGATCCGAAAAAACCGTATTAATTATGCATTTGCATATCCCAGTGTTAAAATTCACAACTACAAGATTAAACCAAAGCACAATCTTAATTAGGAAATTTGTATTCATTATGGCACAACGAGATAAAACTTTCTTTGATAAATGAGATATTATGTGCATTTTCAACAGGTTTAACCAGGCGGTTTTGATACACCATTTTGCCACATGCTTAATTCTTACCATGTATTTCACAGAACTGTGGTTTCGCAAGCGAAAAGCTTTAATTTATTAACCTAATCTTTTATCTTTGATGTACGTTTTTGTACTTGTTCTTCCGAAATCACCAGTGGTGTCGAATATTAATGAGATAAGTAATTTTGCAGGAAATGACTGTGATTTTCTGAAATGTACATATGTTACCCATGAAAACAGCAATGATAAATCAAATTAATGAGTTACCAACGCCATAATACGTTGAAATGAAATTGCATATATTCAATTGGGTAATTCCGGGGGAGTCGCCGCATCCGATACAAATGCCGTACCCACTGTATTTCTTGTAATTGTCAATATATAGCAGTTACAGGGGCAGTGATATTTCCTTAACTAGCGTATAGCAGGAATCACTCTCAATGCCTTAGCTGTAACTATAAGATCCTTATTTTGAGATACACAGATGATTTACACAGTGAGATACACAGTTGAGATACACAGAGATACACAGATAAAAATAAATAAATAATAAATAAATAAATAAATAAATAAATAAATAAAAATAAATATAAGCTAATTTCGGAAGAGTCGCCGTTTCGCCTGTATTTCTTGTAGTTTCCGACAGACAGCAGTCACAGTATAGGTGTGCAGTGAGATTTCCTTAATTAGTTTGTAGCAGAAATCCCTTTCAATGCCTTTGATGTAATTATACAATCTTTATTTTGAGATACGCGTATGATTTCACTATTCAAATTTTTAAACATGTTATCCTTCAGTGCTTTTTTCTTCCACCAATAACTGAATCTATGCATGATTTCGAAGTCAAAACTAAGTTTAGAACCTGTATAGAGTACTGTGTATATGGTTACGCCACTTTCCGTTGCGGAGACAGGCAACTGTGATGTGTTTTGTACCATACAAAATGGGATGCATGCACTGCTATTCCGGTATCTATGCCGCAGTTTGTTTTGTGCAGGATGACTAGGGAATGCAATCCCGCACTGTTTTTCGCTTCGCGGGATTGCGGGATTGAGATTGGTTGATCCCGCGGGATCCCTCAATCCCGCGGGATTAATATTTCATTCAACTAAAAATTGATTTCGATAGA
Organism: Cheiracanthium punctorium; assembly: GCA_038373885.1. Classification (NCBI taxonomy): domain Eukaryota; kingdom Metazoa; phylum Arthropoda; class Arachnida; order Araneae; family Cheiracanthiidae; genus Cheiracanthium; species Cheiracanthium punctorium. Next base: position 606,571 of record JAWZYV010003490.1, on the reverse strand, counting down.
GAAAAGTAGGAAAAAGTAAGATTGTAAGCACTATGAAGTTTAACTTTAATAATAATACTTTAGCTTGATTGATAATTACTACAATACCGTACATAAATATGAAAATTATAGTTATGATATTCATAATAATATACTGCTATTTCTTAGTTGCTAAAAAAGAATGTAAAAAAGGCAACGTAAAGAGGCACGCGTCTTCCTAGTCTTCATCTAATTGTGTTAAAGAATGCAAAAGCGCTTAGCAAAAAAATTTTTTTTGTGTGAAACCCTGAAGGAGCCATCATATTTTAGTGGTTAACTGAAGCTTACCTTTTAAAGATATCACTATCATGGGTAGCCATATGATTGTCAATGGAGGAGGGAGGACAAGTCCAGGGTTCTGTCTCAGAAGGATACAATATTTAGTGTTGAAGCACTTCTGCTTTATACCAGTACATAAATCATCACAATATGGGAGTTAGGGGGGCTAAGGCGCCTACCTGTCAATACGTATGAGCGCCGAAGATCACTGGTTCTTATTACTGATCTTATGCAAAAATTTTTGGCCAATGGATGATCGGGAAATAGGCTTGAAATTATAATAAAAATAATTTATTGTTCAGTTTCAATCCCGCGGGATTACGGCCTTAATCCCGCGGGACTAGTCCCGCAAATATTTGTGCGGGATCCCGCGGGATCGGGATTGCATTCCCTAAGGATGACGCTTTTACTAAATTTTAATTTATCTCTCCGTGCCCAATATTTTATATTACTGGGTTTATGTTACTGGAGTATATTTGCTGGATTTAATTAAGTTTTATTAACTTTCCCCCCCCTTTCATTTTGCCAGACTCACCAAGTTGGGCATGTTATTAGTTGTTCATTGTAGTAATTGTAATACTTTTGCCTTTTAAAGTTCTGACTTAAAGGAAATATTCTTCTCAAAAACCAGATAAATTTTTAATTTGTTTACAAATTTATTAGAAACGTCCATATTTTATAGAAGAATAAAACAATGTAGAAAGAGTAAAACAATGTAAAAAAGGGAAATGGAACAAAGTTAAAACGAATAAAACAGAATAAACACTAATCTACTCTTTTTTCCCCTCTCAAATACACTGATGCTACGTTGTTGATGAAAAAAGAAAATAATTATTTAACTTTAGTAGTGTACTAAGTCGGCAGACTAATAATTATTGAAACCTACTAGTACGTCTCTTTTTACTTATTTAGTATCTTTTTGTTATTACATAGCTAATTATAGTCCGGATATGAATATTCATTTTAATATTTTTTATGTATTGTTTTATTTTGTTCTTATGACAGGTGGCATAACTCCCGCAGAAGAGCGGCGTCTCACCCACAATACGATGTTAAAAAATATTAATTATTTTTAGAGTTTTTCTGGCAGTACACATGGTCTATACTTTACTATAAGTAGCACAGCATCATTTGTTTTGCTGTATGTGCAGCCTGGGATGTTTTACACAAATTCAAAAAAATGTGCGGCACAAATCCCAGAATCACCTTATTAGTTTTGAAAGTAAAAAAAGGGCGTTATAAATTTCAAAATATGAATTATTTAGCAGCAATTATAAGCGGAGAAATTATATAAATGCAATCAAAGTTTTTTATTATAGGTATGAAACCGGTCGATTGTTGTGAATTAGCTATTATAGCATGTTTTCCTTCATTTAAGTGATCAAGTGTAACTTCCAATATACTATAGATCTTTTGAAAGTTGGTTGTAAAGAGCCGATACTTTATTTTTGTAGCAAAATTAATTTTAATAATTAATGAACAGATCACAATAAAATAAAAAGCAGATTATTTCTAGAAATTTTATTTAGTGTCAAATAAATTTTAACGAATTCGATGTAGTCGGAGTCTGCTTTAGACCAACATAAAAAAAGACACTTTCAAAAGTTGCATATTTTCTTCTACGATCGGATGTACACATTCAATATCCCATAAGGCAAAGTTATATGCACACATCTATATTATATTTTCGCTCAAGTCTTACTCTCCATTTACACATGACATGGATAGTCATTTTCCGTACGTTATTACATATTTTGTTCAAATTCTAATAAATAAAATGATGCGAATAATTATTGATAAATTTGCCTTCCCTTTATTTAGCGCATATAAGCATTCAAAATCGCACCGCATTTCCATTATAGTTGCAATTACAGCAACCAATTACAGATCGCAATTTAAAGATGGCATATACAACGTATTGGAATCGCAAAAGTAAAGTATTTTCAGTGTCTATAAATTTTACTATAATAAGTCTCAGACGATTTTCTGAGCATATTTTTTGAAATGAGGATATTTATTGCTAATTAGGCTTATGTATGGTCAAATTTCTAATTTTTGATTCTCTCAGTATGTTTTTCTTTCATTTCTTTCTTTCTTACCTTTTTTATATTCTACATATTTATTCCTTTAAAAATAATAATTTTTTAAACATACATTAATTCCTCGATCTTATGTATACAAACGAGTTACATCAATAAAGAAAAGATGACCTCTTATAATTTAAAAGTATTTTCTTGCGATACAGTGTAGTAAAATTGGTATTTTGAATGCGTTGAGATATTAATTAAATACTGTGAAAAGTGTTGTAACCTTAAACAATTACGGAGTTGTACAGTTACTCAAAATTGCATTCTCATGCAATTTTGTAGTACTTTGTTTATTACTTATTTATACCCTTATGGATAATTAATGGCTTCCTGAATGAGACCTCAAAATATACTAAGAAATACTTTTCTTTAAGTAATGCACGTTTTATAACTTTTCTAAAAAATATTTAAACGAGATAGAAAATTTGACTTATATTCGAATATTTATTTGAAAGAACGGTATTGGATCACGGGCGTTAAATTCTTTGACGTCAGATACATGACGTATATATCAAATTTCCTAGTTTAAACTTTTTTCAACTCCAGCAAAAGTTGTCACGTCTATCAGTACTATCGTTCCCTCCAAAATGCTGTTGATTTTCGAAGCAAAATAACTATTGTGGCTCTGCAATCCGTAGCATTTGACACAAATACAGAGTGCATGAAAAAAGTTGTAACACTCTTTAATTCTTTGTCTGTTAGAGATGAGTGGGCAATGTATCCTGAAAAAATGTTCGAAATAAGGTAGGAATAAATACTAATTTATGAAAAAATTTCTCTCCTTAATTTTCAAAACGTTACACTTCTTAAATTTGTATACGACCCCCTGTACAAAAGCATCCCCAGTTAGTAAAACGTACTCCATACGTTAATGAGGTGATGGAAAAAATTTCAGTTTTTCATATTTGGCGATGAGTCATCCAAAGAGGCCTACGGATGCTAACTTATTGGTTCCAGAAATTAGATACGTCATCTAACGGCCGAATCTCACCAATGAGGAAACGCCCGTAGGCCTATTTCGGAGTGCACAAGCAGGCCCGCTAGAATCACGATGGCTCCGTTTTGAGAGCCATTGAAAAGTGGTTTAAGTTAGAATGCATTTATATTCATATCTTTGGCCCTTTTTAGGATAAAATTCTCAAATTTTGTCTGTAACCTCATTAGTGTATGGGGCGCGTTTTACTAATTGCTAAATTTTTTTTTGTACGTGAGTCGTATATAAATTTTAAGAGTGTAAATTTTTGAAAATTAACGACAGGAATTTTTTATTAGTCTTTTCCCCTAACTTATTTTGAACATTTTTTAAATTTATATCGCCTACTTATCTCTAATAGTTAAAAAATGTGTAGAAACCTTGTGTTTTTTTTTCTCCTTACATTGTAGATACCAACGGCCGTAAAGCTCAACATTGAGTTCAATTTGAATAGGTCTAATTATTTAAAGTAATTAAAATTGTTTTCCACAGGGTAGAAATATCATTAAGTTCATGTAGTCTCAAAAGCAAATAGATTTCTAATAGTATACATCTCATTTGTCACACTGGATGAGGTGCAATGAGACTTTTTAAAAAGTCGTAGTTCGTAAGTATAATATAAGTTATACGCATAAATTACTTTACTAACTTTTTACTGTTTTCTTAAAAATATCTGTAAAAATTATTTCTGGGAACAAGTTTTATTGTCTTGGATCACTAGCACGCAACTGTTAGATTTCCAAAAGAAAGCCACTGAGAATAACTCTACGCCAAACCGGCAAGTAAAGCCAAACTCTAGTCTCCCCTTTTATTCTTTATCATCCGGAAATATCTTTATCAAAGGCGCTTATATCCCCCATCCTTTTGTAATGTTTATGAGGAAGCTTGTTAGGGAAGACGTTCTTTATTTTATTTTTTTTATCCAGCCAGAAAAGGGCAATTTTTCTACAAACAAGGGATAACTTGATTTTGCGGTCGTTTTTTTTTTCTTTTTTTCCCAGCCTCCTTTCTGACACCCGGAATATAAACGCTCTTTTTGTCGCCGGTACGGTTGAGTTTTCTGACGAAATTTAAGACATGAAATGATCGACTGAAAACGTTCGTTTACGGAAAGGATAGTTTTTCCCTTCGAAATTTATGGTGACTCGCGTTCAAGTTATGAAACAGAAAAGCAGAGCGTGTGTGTATCTCTCTCTTGCGCTTTCTTTACAGGACTTTTTTCATTTTTTTAAACTTATTTTTTTATGTCTTCCTTACGCCGGAGTTGGATTTTATTCGAGGAAGAAGACCGATTCCAATGTATTTACGATCTTACGGGGCGTGTGTTTGTGAGCCCGGGTGTCTGCTTCGTGAAAAATGGCCCGTCGGGTTGGGGAGAAAAATCGTCTGATGTAGGTAGAGAATATCAATTTATGACGAACGCTTTTATGACAAATTAAAGTCTTGGGCATTAAAAGAAAAAGAATCCCAATTTTTTTTCTTCCTACGCCGAATAAATTACTCTGCGTGGATTTCGGTTGTTCGTGATTTGTGGACAATGAGCTTAGTTTTCTGAATAACCCTATCAGATCTGATTAAATAGTTTCTATCCAACATAGGTACCTTAATATTTTTGGAATAAAAGAGATTGAATTTATAATAAAATAAAAATGCTGATTACTAAATTCCCATAAAATATACAAAACCTTTCTTAACTTAAAACTATTAGTATTTACTTTGTGATGTATATGTAAATGATCAAAATTATCATGTAATGACATCATATGGTACTGTAAATGATCAAAATGTCTAAACCTGGTCTGAAAGGGATAATATGTTCCAGGCATCTTAAAATGAAATTCCAAGCAAGAAATGCCTCCTCATAACACGATATTATTATATGAAAATTTTGTTGATTGTTAGTGTTTTAAGTACACACATTCGTTGTATTATCTTGATATTTGGAGTGGGATTCTTCTTACTTTCAGTACCGCAAACTCTGTCCTCCTTCTACCAATTACAACTTTTAATCTGCATGTACAGGACAAAACAATAACTAAAGACAAGGTAGAATTAAGACAGTTCACGAAAACTTCATTTTAAGTAAGTAAAAAAAAAATAAATAAATCAATTTCTCTCAAAATCTGCGACTTGCACCATAACCTGAGCATGAGTTTTAAGCCACAAAAATCACAAAAATAACTTTTTTGTATGACTGCAGTTGTTCAATACGTCCAGAAAAAAAAGGGCAGCTATGACAATGCTTCATTATCAAGTTCCATCCATTAACTGAAAATGAACTATATCACTTTTTCTTATTTTGAATGGATTTTGTATGTAATTATGAATAAGTGTAGTGAAAACATACTGTTAATGGACATAACCTTTACATATTCTATGGAAAAGATTTTAAAAAATCTACACTTAAAAAATCCGTAATATACCGATGCTTCCTTGGTAGAATTACTAAAATTATTAGTGAAATTTCGATAAACTCACAGTAAAAATCTTTATTAAAGTCTGTGCAATATGTTTTATAACTTAAACTAAGTGCAGCTTTCAAAGATACTTAAAAAATATTTTTCTTTACAACTAAGGATAAATTGTAATTTACAATGTAATTTGCATTTAGTCGATTTGACTTGAAAATAAAATAAGATAAACCATTTCCCGTTGAAGTACTGGAACAAAAGTTAGTGTGAAAAATATTCCTCTGTAGGCGAGCATACTTAGCTTTCATATTTATTCTGCAATTTACAAACTTCTTATAAATTGTTTCGTCCTTTGTTGTTCATTTTGATATTTTTTAATTAGAGAAGTATACAATATGTATTATTAGTATACATTAAAAAAATAAACCTAACCCATGATTCTTGTTAAAAATCAATCTCATCATTTAATAACAAATTTATATTAGCATGAACATACATGATAAAGATATCTGTGATATGGTGAGAAAAATTTAAAAAAAAAAGTGAAATTGTGAACTGGTGTATTAATTTTTTTTTTGAATAACGAAACATCTTTGGGGTGTTGATTGTACAATAATATGGATTAAATAGTAATCCCATGCGAATAATTCAGTTTTACAAAGATGAAAAAGAAAATGCGTTGTTAGTTTATTTACAACTTAATGCTCTTTATTTAGACAAAATATCCGTTTAAAAATCCTTACAGGCTTTTTATTTCCTACTATTATAGAGTGGATGTAAGTTTTAGTGGTGCACGTAAAGAG